>LPNX010344373.1:3701-92217 GCA_001517045.1 Pseudotsuga menziesii | reverse complement strand
AATGAGCCTAAATTATGAATATCTGGAACTCACGCTTTAAGTGTTTTAGTTTATTCCCTTACTGTCAATATAAAAAGAAGTAATGTATCTTTCTTATAAAAGCTCAAGAAAATATCAGAAGAGCTATTTCACACAATACACCTGGTTTTTACCTTACAAGACTTTTCTAAATTGTAATTCTTTGATACAGTGTAGTGACATCAAGTAAATAGAAATAGGCCTGTCATATCATTTCGAAAACACTTTTGTGATAGAAAGAAACATTATCAGTTTTCTATTTTTCGTTACAACTAGTAATTTATAGACGTTCTAGAAACTCTAGAGAAAATCTTAAAAGAGTAAGGAAAAAGCTTTACCTCCAAAGGCAGGATAAAATTGGCTAGTATGTGTTAAATTTTACTGATTGAATTGGAACAACAATTTGAGGAGTATTACTTTAAATTGTTAGCAGTAACTCAAACTTTACCTGTCAGCTGTAAGAACAGAAGGAACTTTATGCATTAGCGTAACGCTAAGTAAGCCCCATCTTTTCACGACAAATTCACCTTATGTCACAAACAGAAAAACATTCAGTAACTGAAAAGAAAATATTCTTTAAAAGAATAGAAATAAAAGGGGTCATGCTCTTACAATATCTGTAGGAATATCCAATTCAACATTTAACGACTGCATTAATATGAATTTTATGTCTTTTTCAAAGTTTTAATTTTTTTGAAAATTTTGGGGTTTTGACAATCATTGTGTGGGATTATCCACTGCTAAGGTAATAGAATACTTCGTTTTCTTTTAATGTGATTGCTAAAATTCTTATCAATACATTTCTTCTTTAATTTAATATAACAACTAACAGTCGGCTGTATACTGGTTTTGCATATGTAACCTGCTACTTTTCTCTTCCTACAAAAGAAATGAGGGTTACGGAAATATGGGCCACGGTAAGCCCTGGTCTCTCCATGGCTCATCCACTTTGTGTAAACCCTTATGGGATTGCGAGGGGTTGGTCATTGCGGCCTTTTTGACCCTCAAGAGTTTTGGTTGTTTGTTTGATGTTATACATCGTGGGTTAATACCCTAGCTCTCTTGCAGAGCTCTCCGGCTTCGACCGTGAGTGTAAAATCTTGTTTTGTAATTATTACTGTCTTTATATTAACAGAACAGGCTGTAAACCTTCATGTGTAATTGCTTATTATGGCTATGGATTGTTAAACAAGACTGGGTTCCACCATGTCATTACTTTTGTATTATTTTGAATGGGTAGGGTTTTTACCCTTAGTTATTATGCACGTTTCAGAAACTGTTTGCTGTTCTACAATCCTTCATTTACTTATATTAATTGAAATGCGAAAGTTGAATTATAAACAGCTATAAGTAAAAATGCTGTTAACTCCACTATTCATTGTTTACCTTGTATAAATTGATTCTTATAGGGTTTAACCCTAATCGATAGTGAAAGAAGTAACTCCATTATTTTTCCTTATATATTCCTTTTAAGTTCAGAAAGTATTTTCTGTAATATATAGGGTTACTATATATATTTATAATTAGTAAATAAGCTTGATTAAGAGTATTCTGTACTTTTGTTGTTTATTTCCTGCACAAAATGTATTTGGTTTGTTCACTATTTTAAAAAGTATTTTTCATTAGGGTTTCTGTATCGGGTTTGTAATTTGACTTCCTTATGAATAAGGAAATATAATTACTGATGCATAATTTATACCCTTTAATGAAGTAAGATTAAGAACTGTCAATTACTTGCAGCTCGGACAGTATGAATAGTTCTGGAAGATACTTATAGTAATAAGATTCCTACTTTATATTAATAGCAAAATAAAATAAAATACCTTACTACTACTATAATGACTATATTATCTTTCTGAAATCTCTGTAGCCTTTATATTAATACCCTTAGTTTATTTTATAAGTATTTTGAAAATAGTATTTGTTATTTGATTCTTCTGTAATTTATACTATACTATCTACGTTCTATTGTAATTAATTTATTTTCTTAGTTATAATGTTTACTTATAAATATTCAGCATTCTAATTAACTCTATCCATGGTTTATTTTGTAAGTACAAATATTAACATTTGTTCATATTCTGAATAAAAGAATAATAGCTCTCGAACTTGTTCGAACTCAGTCTTAATAAAAGAAGGAAAATAACAAAATGAAAATACATTACAAACATTCATAGCATCCGATCCAGAATGGTTTTGACAGTAGTATCTAAATATTATATAACTAATTCTTACTTGAGTTTATTCTTAGAAATGAAGTTATCCGAACACAAAGAAAGGAACTATATAGTAAAATAGTATTACTTATAGTCTGACCTCTACTATCTATCCTTTTACAGTAGAAATTACTGGAAACGAAATACAGTACAAGGAAGTAGTTTGAAACCTAAACTCATACCACAGTCAATAAAATATCTTTCCTAAAAATAGTTAAAGAGAACAATCTAATACTTTGAATTCTCATCAAGCTATCCTTATTTAAACTTTACCCCTGTGCTGGAGTACGATCTGGTAAACCCAGATGTGGAAAAACACAGTGGTCATTATTTTTCATCTGTAAATTCTATTACTGATAAAATAATAACATTTACTTCATCAAACCCATAAAGCTTTTAATAATAATCAATCACATTCAACCATTTACAGTTACTAAACAAGACAGTTAGGTGACAGAACCTGCTTAAGCTTTGGACAACAACAACAATGGGAGGCCGTTCCTCCCTACCAACTCCTGGAGAGCACTCAAACAGCGACTCCTCAGGATCCCCGAGCTTGCTCTGGTCTCCCTGGCTGGAACTAGGTGCAGCAAAGTCAGATACCAGTCTTCAAACTCAGTATTAATTCAGAACTTATCAGTAATTTCTCCCAGCTAACAAGCTGTAAAATAACCAAGTTACTGCAGCAATCCCCTCAGAACAACTTCCTTACTATTTTTCCCTTTTTTCTTAATGAATTTCCTGAATAACATTCACCTGAATGAATTCTCTCTGGAAAATATCTGAGCAGCCTTAGCTCTCTTCATTGAGTACTTTTAAAAGATTGCGTAGGTCTTTTTGGGTTAGTTGTCATTTAATAAGCCACCTGCTCTGATCCCACTTTATTGGGGGATCATGACACCAAATATAGGGAAGTTGCCACCTACAACTTAGGAAGTGTTTGAGGATGCTGCCACTTGTCTTTTTTCCTTCCACCTAGTTCCATCCACCAGTTTGACCAGTAACCTCTTTTTAACAGCTCTCCCATGCTGTTGTCTCCATAATTTATTTATTAATAATAAAATATTCTGAATTACATTCCAATTCTATTGACTCTGCTGAGTCATCAGTTCCTACTTAGTATTAAATTTAACATAATGTCTCAGGAATATAATTAAAACAATTTACATAATTTTACAAAGTTGGGGTATGTGACATACACACCCCCTTAAAATGTAACATCGTCCTCGATGTTACTTATTCCTCATCCTCTGCAACCTCCTGGAACATATTCGGGTATGCTTCCCGCATCTTACTTTCCAGTTCCAAGGTAGCTTCTTCAGGACTAAGGTGCTTCCATTGCACCTTCAGCTGTCCAATTGTGTGGTTTCACAGAGTAATTTCCCTCCTCCCGAGGATACAGTTCGGTTCCACCAGAACTTCTCCTTCTGGTTCCACCTGTACAACATTCCAATCAATCACATGAGTAGTATCATGAACTTATTTTTTTAGAACATAAATATGAAAAACATTATGCACTTTTAAGTTAGGTGGTAACACTAACTGATATGCAACTTGACCAATTCTGGATAAAATTTCAAACAGACCACAGTAACGTGGTGCTAGTTTTGCACAACTCCCCAGTCTTAGGGAGCTCTTCTTTGGTCTTACCTTTATGAACATGTGCTCACCCACCTGGAACTCTTTGGGAGTTATTTTCAAATATGCTTGGCTCTTTTGTCGATCCTGAGCTACTTTCAAATTTTCCTGCACTTGTTTTACAATCTGTTCCATTTCCTTTAATAATTTAGGTCCTAACACTAATCTATCTACTGGATTATTCCAGGAGATAGGAGTGTTACATTTACGCCCATACAGAATTTCAAATGGGCTGAACTTAGCTGACGATTGATAATTATTATTGTATGCAAATTCTGCTAAATGCAAATAATCCTCCCACTTACCTGGCTGATCCTTAACATACATTCTTAACAAATCTTCCAGCACCTGATTCACTCTTTCTGTCTGTCCGTCTGTCTGAGGATGGAAAGAGGTGCTGAAATTCAGTGTTGTGTTTAATCCCTTAAACAAGGATTTCCAGAAATTCCCTGTGAATTTAGGATCCCTGTCTGAAATAATAACCTTAGGTACTCCATGCAACCTAAAAAATTTCTTTAGAAATATATCAACTATATTATCATCCTTGTAAGTGGTCTTGATAGGAATGAAGTGTGCTGCTTTACTTAACTTGTCAACCACCACCATGATTGAATCATTCTGATTCTGATTTCTGGGTAATCCAGTAATAAAAGCTAAGCTGATTATTTCCCATTTCCAACTAGGAATAGGCAAAGGTTGCAGTAAACCAGCTGGATGTTGGTGTTCTGTTTCCACTTGTTGACAGTCCAAACATCTAGCTATATACTCAGCTACTTCAGATTTCATATTGGGCCAAAAATATTCTTTTCTTAACATGGTGACAGTCTTCTGGTAGCCTGGATGCCCTGAGTAAGGGGTTTTATGAACTTCATCCAAAATCAGCAATTTAACCTTAGGCACATTAGACACATACAGTCTGTCCTTAAACAATAAGAATCCATCTTTATTTAAATTATAACCTTTTATTAAACTTTCTGTAGGTTCTTCTTTAGCTATAACTTGTAATTTTTGATAAATTTCATCCAATTTTATCCCTTCAGTAAGTTGTTCATTTAAATCAGAAGCATAAGTGCTGATTGCTGCTGTAAAATTCAGCTTTGCATTCCTGCTTAAAGCATCAGCCACCATATTTTCTTTCTCTTTTATGTGTTGAATTTCAAAATCATATTCACTCAAGAAGGCCAACCACCTTGCTTGTCTTGCATTTAAGTTGGGCTGATCTAAAAGGTATTTCAGACCCTTATTATCAGTCATTAAAGTAAACTTTCTCCCTATTAAGTGGTGTCACCACATTTTTAAGGCATGAATAACCGCAGCAAGTTCCAAATCATAAGTGGCATAATTCTTTTCATGGATCTTTAACTTCCTCGACTCATAGGCAATGACATGCCCGTCTTGAGTCAGCACACCGCCTAAACCATCATTATAAGCATCGGTGCATACCACAAAATCCTTATTAGGATCTGCTATTCTTAGAATAGGCGTAGTTGTTAATAAAGTTTTTAATTTCTTAAAGCTTTCTTCACATTTTAAGTTCCAATCAAATTTCTTGCCTTTCTTTTGCAAAGAAGTGATTGGGTTAGCTATTTTTGAAAAGCCTTTGATAAATCTCCGGTAGTAACTGGTAATTTCCATGAAGGACCTAACATCTGCTATGTCTTTTGGAACTGGCCAATCTTCGATTGCCCAAATATTTTCAGGATCCACTGAAATCCCTTCCTTAGTCACTACGTGACCTAAGTACTATATTTCTTCTTTAAAGAAATCACACTTGCTGAACTTCGCAAAGAGCTGTTGCTCTCGCAGCTCTTGTAAAACTATCCGTAAATGTTCCTTATGTTCTGCTTCATTTTTAGAATAAATTAAAATGTCATCAATAAATACAACGACAAATTTATATGAATATTTGTGCATTATATTATTCATTAGACACATAAAGACAGCCGGGGCATTAGTAATCCCAAATGGCATTACAACAAATTCATAATGTCCATACCTCGTTCTGAAGGCTGTCTTAAAGATGTCCTCATCTTTAATTCTTACCTGATGATATCTTGATCTCAGGTCTATCTTTGAGAACATCGTAGCTCCATGCAGCTGATCAAACAGATCATCTATGCGGGGCAACGGATATCTATTTTTAATAGTCATTTTATTTAGTTGACGGTAATCTATGCAGAGTCGCATAGTTCCGTCTTTCTTTTTAACAAAGATTACTGGTGCTCCCCAAGGGGACACACTGGGTCGAATATACTTCTTATCTATTAACTCTTTTAACTGTGATTTTAGTTCATTAAGTTCTAAAATATTCATATGATACGGAGCTTTCGATCTAGGTACAACACCTGGTACCAACTCAATAGTGAAATCCAGTTCCCTCTTAGGAGGTAATCTTGGAATTTCCTCCAAAAAAACATCAGTAAATTCATTTAAAATAGGAATATCCTTTATTTTTATTTTATCTTTTTCAGAGTTACTTGCCTCATCTGTAATAGTCACAGCATAGGCTTTGCACCCTTTCCTGACTACTCTTTTAAGTTGTAAGGAAGAAATCTGCCTGATTACAGTTTTCCTAGGAATACCTTTAACTGTTACTGACTGTTCATTATTATTTACGCACGTAAAGGTTTTATCAAAACAGTTTAAAACTACCTTATGCTTCTCTAACCAATCCATACCAATTAATAAATCATACGAGCCAAGTGGAAGAACATTTAGCTTAATAGTAGTTTTAAAATCATTCATTACTAATGCACATTCCTTAACATAAAAGGTTACTTTCCTCTTTGCCCCAGTGGCTAATTGAACTAACCAGGAGTTATCAAACTTTTCAACAGTCAAATTACACTTTTCTACTATCTGAGGTGAAATGTAACTAAGGCTAGCTCCTGGATCTATTAAAATGGTTACAGGGGTTTTGTTAACCATACCTTCTACTTCCACCATGGAAGTCTGATAATCAGCTTGGCGGTTATCCAACGTTGCATTGATTCGGGGCATAGTCATTGCAAATTCTCCAACAGTCATTTCATCCTGCACAGTATGAATATTGCTATTTGGATTTTTTTGATTTGGGCAAACTGAAGCATAGTGTGGGCCATTGCACTCCTAGCTCCTTTCTTTCAAAATTCTTAGTGAAATTTCCATGATTGTTTGAAGCTTCCTTGCCCTTGAATTTATTGGAATTATTGGAATTATTAGAAGCACCATTTCTGCCTCCCTGGAAGTTCTTACCGTTAGAATGGTTTATGTTCTTATTATTCCTGAAATTCTTTTGGGGTACAAACTCCTTTTTCTTGAATTCAGGCTGATTATTGTTCTTTTTAGCCTTCCAGTTGGCTATACCTTATTTCTTTTTGTTCTATTCAAAACAGAAATTTGCCTTCCTCATAGCTTCTTCCAGAGTCTTAGGATTGTCCTACTCGATTCTGTCCTTGATATGATATGGAAGACAGCTAAGAAACCATTGTACTTTAGGTTTCTCATCAACTAAATAAGGTACATACCTTAACAGACTTAAAAATTTACTGTTTAAGTCCTTCATAGTCATGGTTCCTAACTTTAGCTCATAAAATTATTTAGCCCTTTCTTCATAGTATTGTTCGGACATAAATTTCTTCTTGAAGTACCTTTTAAAGGTACTCCAATTGACTTCCTTTTCTTTGATTCCCTTGACTCTTTTCATATATTGCCACCATATATCTGCCTTTCCAGAAAGATTATAGATGGCCATTCTTGCCTTCAGCTGGTTTGAGTAGTTGTATATCTGAAAATATTTCCTCATCCCGGATAACCAGGACTCTGGCTCTTCCCCTTTTTCAGTCTCTCCGTTGAAAGTTGGGGGCTTTATTTTTTGAACTCCCCGGAAATCTCTTCGTATGGAATGTACTTTTTCTTTCTGTTATACAACTCAGCCTCACTACTGTCACTAGTAGTGTAGTAGCTTTGTTGTTCCGTGAGCCCTTCAGATGATGAGCTTCTTTCAACCTTAGCCAGTTTCATCTTTTTAGATCCTTTCTGATGACTAGCTTCCTCAAATTCGGATCTTTTACTCCTCCTTTCTGTCTGGAATTTTTCTATCAAGATTTGGTTTAAATCCTCCCGAGTCTTTAATATCCTCTCGTTATCCTTCTTGACTGATTCCATTTCAGTCTTCAAATCCTTGATAGTCTGTATCAGTTCTGAAGAGTGAGCAGTTATCTATTCTAACACAAGCTCTCTAGACATCTGTCTTGTCTCAGTGTTTGGAGACTCCTCCTCAACATATTCTCCTAAATTCTCCATACCTGCCTGTTAGATTCAAAAAAATAAATTTTCTGCTTTTTACATAAAACAAAAATACAGGTTAGTACATGATTTTTACTGTTCTGTGGAAACTAGTTGGGCCACATCAAGGCCTAGTGTTTGAACCATGCTCTGATACCACATGTCAAAACCCCAAAAATTTTGAAAAATTTAAATTTTTTAAAATAGCATGTATTCTCATTAAATGCAGTCATTAACTGTTTGATTAGTTTTATGTTATTAGAATTGTAAATGAATGATCTTTTGATTATACTTAACTTTAAAGAGTAGTTTCTTTTCAGTGACTGATTGTTTTCTATTTGCGACCATAAGGTGAGTTTGTCATTAAGGACTGGGCTTACTTAGCTTCCAAGCTAACGCACCAATTTTCTTTTCTATACATGTAAGATGTACGGGTTGCTGTTAACAAATCTCGGAAGTTTACAGTACGATTTGTTGTATATAATTTATTTAGTGAAAGTACATACATGCTAGACAGATTTACCAGACTTCTAAAGTTAAAACTTTTACTAAGCTTCCTTTGAGATCTATTGCTAGAGAATTGAATTCTACTCATAAAGATGGCAGTTAACTTCTCTATCGAGAAAATAGGGTTTAACAATTCTATAGAGTATGAAACCATTAAATGTTCACACTGAAGGTAAGTGTAAAAATGTAATAATTATTTCTTCACTAATCAGCTAGCATGGTAGAAAATTACAACATCAAAGATTTAATTCTATTATTCATAGTTACTGTAACAAGCCATGTTTATACTGCAACATATTTAGATTTGCAACTGTAGTTGTAAATAACAAGATATTACAAGTATCGACCTATACTTTTCTTACTTTAAGCATTTACCAAGTTTATTGTTTGATACAAGTCTTCCCTTAAGGAATTGCATTGTTTTGGAATGCTACTTCTATTTCCAATATCGACATTTGAATAGAAACCAAAAACACCTTTAGAATCAGTCCTAGATTTATCATATTTAAACCCCTTTATGAGTTTTCAAGACTATACTATCAACATGGAAGGTTAATATACCCAAGCTGCCTATCACACATTAACTTATAAAATCTTTGATAATTTTTGAGCTTAGAAAATGACAAAAGTCTAATTGTCACCACAAGGATTCTAAGACTACTACGAGGTTGTTAATCTATTAACAAGTATCAAGGATATGGACTAGAGTAAACCAAAATCAAAATTAATGGATCACATAAATTAATTACCATCAATTACAGACTTTAAAGAAATGTTATGTCTCTTACCTTCATTTCAAGACTAAGGCAATTGGCAATATAGTTGTAGGTTTATAAACAACTACGCCATAACATTATTCCATTGCTCTTATAACTCCTTATAACTAAAACAATTCTCCATACCTATGTATATGAGACTAATAATGAGCAATATCTATAATACAATGTTTTATAAGAATTAATCTAATGTTACATGGTTGAAATTATATCGCAGGTGATATTATGGTATATCGAACCTTACGGGATCTCCACGCTATGATTTGGTTTGTAAATCAGTCAATGGTGATTTGGTCGTGGAACTTTAGAACTCTTACCCACTGCATGTAAAGTATTAAAGTAATACGTGGTCTCTTCTCAGCCATGCATTGGCATTTTAAAATGGTTGACCCAACCCTAGTCATCATTTCTCCTTTTCCTTCGGGCCTTTGGCTGCTCTGCAAACCCTCCTGGTCCGTTTTGCTGTTGCGTTGTCTGCTATCAGTTCCCATGCTGCTCCAGCTCTTCGTCAGCTCATCTACTGCACTGTGTGGGGAGGTTACGGTGTTGAATAACTTTCTGTTTGTCTCTGCGATACCTCCATTGTTTAACTTGGGCTCTGGACTATGACAGTCATTACCTTTCTCCGTTCCAATGAGAGTGATTCTTCCTTCCAAGTAGCATGGCTTATGCTGTCTGCAGACTATGTGTTATTTGCAAGGAAGAAACAACACAGTTATAGGGTTTTACCCTGTCCATCGATTAGCTGGGGTTTCCTTTGCTATCAGTGGTTGAGAGTGTTGTAACGTCATTCCTTTGCCATTGAATGGCATGTTCCTTGCTCATGCTGGTCGCGGCATCACTGTGTGGGATTATCCACTACTAAGGTAACATAATACTTCATTTTCTTTTAATGTCATTGCTAACATTCTTGTCAATGCATTTATTCTTGCATTTAATATAACAACTAACAGTTGGCTGTATACTAGTTTTGCAGATGTAACCTGCTACTTTTCTCTTCCTACAAAAGGAATGAGGGTTACGGCAATACGGGCCACGGTAAGCCCTGGTCTCTCCATGGCTCATCCACTTTGTGTAAACCCTTATGGGATTGCGAGGGGTTGGTCGTTGCGGCCTTTTTGACCCTCAAGGATTTTGGTTGTTTGTTTGATGTTATACATCGTGGGTTAATACCCTAGCTCTCTTGCAGAGCTTTCCTACTTCGACCATGAGTGTAAAATCTTGTTTTGTAATTATTACTGTCTTTATATTAACAGAACAGGCTGTAAGCCTTCATGTGTAATTGCTTATTACGGTTATGGATTGTTAAACAAGACTGGGTTCCACCATGTCATTACTTTTGTATTATTTTGAATGGGTAGGGTTTTTACCCTTAGTTATTATGCACGTTTCAGAAACTGTTTGCTGTTCTACAATCCTTCATTTACTTATATTAATGAAAATGGCAAAGTTGATTTATAAACAGCTATAAGTAAAAATGCTGTTAACTCCACGGTTCATTGTTTACTTTGTATAAATTGATTCTTATAGGGTTTAACCCTAATCGATAGTGAAAGAAGTAACTCCATTATTTTTCCTTATATATTCGTGTTAAGTTCAGAAAGTATTTTCTGTAATACATAGAGTTACTATCTATATTTATAATTAGTAAATAAGCTCGATTAAGAGCATTCTGTACTTCTGTTGTTTATTTCCTGCACAAAATGTATTTGGTTTGTTCACTATTTAAAAAAGTATTTTTCATTAGGGTTTCTGTATTGGGTTTGTAATTTGACTTCCTTATGAATAAGGAAATATAATTACTGATGCATAATTTATACCCTTTAATGAAGTAAGATTAAGAACTGTCAATTACTTGCAGCTCGGACAGTATGAATAGTTCTGGAAGATACTTATAGTAATAAGATTCCTACTTTATATTAATAGGAAAATAAAATAAAATACCTTACTACTACTATAATGACTACATTATCTTTCTGAAATCTCTGTAGCCTCTCTTGAAAACAAAATTCAAAAACAAATAGAAAATAAAATAACAATACTGAAGAATAAACTGGAGACACTTGAGGTTAGATTACATGCTATAGAAAACCAGAGCCACCAAACATCCCAACAAGGAGACGTCGATACTTTAGAAAGTCTTAAAATGAAGGACATGATTAAGGAGCTAGAAGAAAAATTTAATAACAACCTCACCCCAAATAATGTGGCAAATGAATTAGATATCAAACCCATTAAAGAGGAAATGAAAAAATTGATAGAACTAGACCATGAGCATAACAAAAGGGCCTTGAACCTTGTAATTTTCAGCTTGAAAGAGGATGAGAACAAGGATACTTTAGCCATAGCCAGACAGAATTACACAATAGATTACAGATTGAAACAACATGTCTCATAGAAGCGACAAGGTTGGGGAAATTAACTGAGAATAAAGGAAGGTTAATCTGGGTAAAGGTAAGCTCCACTGACCATAAATATAACATACTTAGTAAAACCTCAAGTCTAAAAGGAACTGGAATATTCATAAATGAAGATCTCATTCCAGAAGATCAAGCAGAATTAAGAAAGGAGGTTCAAAAGGTAAAAGAAGCCAGGAAAGAAGGAAAATGGGAAATAATCAGAAATAGGAAAGCTGTTATTCGAGATAGAAACCAAAAAGATAGTAATAAATAGCAATTCAACATGCTCCAAATTCTTTCTTGGAATTGTCGGGGCTTTCCATGGAACAAAGGCCCCAAGCTAAGTTGGATCTCTAATGAAGTTGATATTATTTTGTTAGTTGAAACTTGGGAGCACGCAGAATCTAGGGTTCCTAACATAGATGGATTTGTGCTTTGGTCAATCTGGAACAAGCGATCCTCTCGCAGAGGCATTGGGGGTATAGTGTGTTACATTAAGAAGAACATCTCCCCCCATGCTAGGATTTATAAACAAGACCCTCACAACTAGTATATGTGGATAGAAATCACTGACACCAACAATAGAAAAACCTACATAGCTATATGCTATTTTGCCCCTATTAACTCTAACTTCTATAAGAAGAACAATTTGGATAAAAATTGCCCTTACAATGGACTAGAGAATGACATTTCTAGACTTAGGAATGAAGGTAATATCCTTTTAGTGGGCGATTTTAATGCTAGAACTTCTAACAACCAAGCTATTCTCCTAAGCAATTATTCCAACCCTAATCCTCTCTGGTTAGATGAAGACCTTACTTTAGCTAGCAGATACAAGAGAAGCTCTGTAGATTTAGGGGAAAATTTGTTTGGGTCTGAGTTAATCAAGCTCTGTAGTTCTCAAGATCTCATAATTTGCAACGGTATAACGAAGTGGCCTATCTCTAGCCAGATGACCTGTATCCATGGGCTTGGTAGCAGCGTAGTAGATTATGTTATTTCTGATATTTCTTTATACAACGATATAATAAATTTGGACGTTCTAAACGACCATGAGCCTGATTCAGACCATAAACCTTTAATGGTAACTCTCAACTATGCCATCCATAGAGATCCCATAGAGGATAATCCTTATAACCAAAAGAACTTGATCTTTGATAGGAATAAAAAAGATCTTTTTATAAATGAGTTAAAAATTAATTTGCTTCCTTTATCTAGTACAGACAACATTGAAGAACTATATTATAATTTTACCACAACCCTCTCTTATTCCATTAACAAGTTCTCAATTGAAGTTTCGAGTAATAAAAGGAATAGAAAAGCCAACCCTTGGTATGATACTGATTGTAAAAATGCGAGGAGAGAGATTAAGGAAGCTCTTGATGAATCTCTTAAAATTAACAAGATAAAAAATTACAAAGCCCTTGCTAAAAAGAAAAAAACGCAGTATATTGACAAAAGGCAAGACAATCTCTTACACCTCTCTAAGATGGCCCCTAAGAAATTCTCGAGGCAGATTCTAACTAGAAAAACTAAAGATAATAATAAAATTTCTCTGCACGACTGGAATTCCTATCTTAAAAAGCTTTATGACTCCCCGAATGTCATAGACCACTTTGAAACCCTCCTCACAATGGAAGAAGTTTTCTCTTTAAAAGACATAGATTTTTGGGTTAAGCGTTTGGCTAATGGAAAAGCTAAGGACATTGAAGGTTACCAGGCAGAAATCTTAAAAATTGGAGGTCCTATCCTCATCCCTCACATCCACAAGCTTTTTAATCAAGCAGTCAAGCAAGGGTTCCCTAAACCTTGGACTCAGAGCCTCATTATCCCTATTTTTAAAAGTGGGGATACAAATGACCCCTCAAATTATCGAACTATTATGATAAGCCCCCTCTTAGCCAAGTTATATGGTATTATTTTGGAAAAGAAAATCAGCATTTGGCTGGAAAGTGAAGGTAAGCGGGCTAAAGGCCAAGCGGGTTTTAGAAGGCATCACTCAACAACGGACCACCTTATTACGCTTAGGATCATTATGGAGGAGTGCCGCAATGATAAGTCCAATCTCTTTTGCTACTTTGTGGACTTTAGAAAGGCTTTTGATACGGTACCTAGAAATAACCTTTGGAATAGGTTAGAAGAGATTAAGTTTCCTTTCGAGCTGAGAGCTGCCGCGATAAGGCTCTATGAAAATGTAATTGCCAAGTTTAAAAGCAATGAGGGGTGGTCGAAAGATATTAAGTGTAATATCAGAGTTAAGCAAGGTTGCCCCCTCTCCCCTACCCTTTTTGCATCTACATTGATAAGTTAGAGGGTTGTTTAGAAGAAGCAGGTTGTGCTGGTACGATCTTAGCTAGAATAGTCATCATCCTTCTTCTTTATGCTGATGATATTGTCCTTATGGCAAGGTGTTCTTCTGATCTTGATAAGCAGCTTCCACTCCTCAAAGATTTCTGCTCTAACATGGGTATGACTGTTAACACTCACAAAAAAAAGTTATGATTATCAAATCCAAGAAGGATACATACGCTAATTTTATGTATGACAATAGCAACTTGGAGGAAGTGTCTTCTTACAAGTACCTAGGAATTGATATTCATCACAAGCTCAACTGGAACTATAGCATTAAGAAAAGGATTAACGGAGGGTGGAAAGCTTACTTTGGTCTTGAAAATAATTGTAAAGCTGCAAACCTCATGATGTGGGATAAAAAAAAAGCTCCTTTTTGAAACTCTATTCACTCCTGTCATCTTGTATGGGTATGAGGTTTGGGGTTGCAGCATCTCTAGAGAATCCTGGAGAAAGATCGAGCAAATCCAGAAGCATTTTATAACTTATAACCTCAAAATAAAAAGCAATACACCCTATCCTATTCTCCTTATAGAAGTGGGTCTTTCCCCCCTCAAGAGCCTAGCTATGACTAGACTCCTGTTATACAAGAACAAAATCAATAACACGGGAGACCATAGACTCCCTAAGATAGCTTTAAAATACAGCCAAAAACACTTAAGGCTCAAGCGTGGGTGGTATAAGGATACCAGGTCTTGGTTAAATCACTGAGAGATCGATGAAAATGTTGCTTTGCAGAATATTAATAACATTAAAAATATTATCTCTTCTAAGTTTAAAGAAAAATTGTGGTGTGAGAAAGATCTCGAGGCTAAAAGAAAATTAAGATACTATAAGGAGGTCATCAACCCTACTCTAGAAGATCAAAAGTATCTCTCTATTTTGATCAGTACTAAGAAAAAAATTAACATAGCTAAGATAAGAACGAACTCGCATGAGCTCCATAGTGAAACTGGTCGTTGGACAGTCCCTAAAACACCATGGGTAGAAAGGGTTTGCCACCTTTGTGAGAGTAAGAACATTGAAGATGAAAATCACTTCCTCTTAGAGTGCCCTGCGTACACCCACATTAGATCCCAGTTTAATAATTTTTGTTGCAATACTGACTTTCCTAGCCTTTTAGCCTGTCAAAATTATAGTAAGCTCGGGATGCTTCTTTCCAAGCTCTTTGAGCATAGAAATATAACTTTAAAGCAAACTAATTAATTCTCTTCTTTAGGTCCGATAGACCAAGTTTGGTCTCAGGGGACGTTAACCATCATCATCATCATCATTAATACCCTTAGTTTATTTTATAAGTATTTTGAAAATAGTATTTGTTATTTGATTCTTCTGTAATTTATACTATACTATCTACGTTCTGTTGTAATTAATTTATTTTCTTAGTTATAATGTTTACTTATAAATATTCAGTATTCTAATTAACTCTATCCAGAGTTTATTTTGTAAGTACAAATATTAACATTTGTTCATATTCTGAATAAAACAATAATAGCTCTGGAACTTGTTCGAACTCAGTCTTAATAAAAGAAGGAAAATAACAAAATGAAAATACATTACAAACATTCATAGCATCCGGTCCAGAATGGTTTTGACAGTAGTATCTAAATATTATATAACTAATTCTTACTTGAGTTTATTCTTAGAAATGAAGTTATCCGAATACAAAGAAAGGAACTATATAGTAAAACAGTATTACTTCTAGTCTGACCTCTACTATCTATCCTTTTACAGTAGAAATTACTGGAAACGAAATACAGTACAAGGAAGTAGTTTGAAACCTAAACTCATACCACAGTCAATAAAATATCTTTTCTAAAAATAGTTAAAGAGAACAATCTAATACTCTGAATTCTCATCAAGCTATCCTTATTTAAACTTTACCCCTGTGCTGGAGTACGATCTGGTAAACCCAGATGTGGAAAACACAGTGTTCATTATTTTTCATCTGTAAATTCTATTACTGATAAACTAATAACATTTACTTCATTAAACCCGTAAAGCTTTTAATAATAATCAATCACATTAAACAATTTACAGTTACTAAACAAGATAGTTAGGTGACAGAACCTGCTTAAGATTTGGACAACAACAGCAATGGGAGGCCGTTCGTCCCTACCAACTCCTGGAGAGCGCTCAAACAACGACTCCTCAGGACCCCCGAGCTTGCTCTGGTCTCCCTGGTTGGAACTAGGTGCAGCAAAGTCAGATACCAGTCTTCAAACTCAGTATTAATCCAGAACTTATCAGTAAGTTCTCCCAGCTAACAAGCTGTAAAATAACCAAGTTACTGCAGCAATCCCCTCAGAACAACTTCCTTACTGTTTTTCCCTTTTTCCTCAATGATTTTCCTGAATAACATTCACCTGAATGAATTCTCTCTGGAAAATATCTGAGCAGCCTCAGCTCTCTTCATTGAGTACTTTGAAAAGATTGCCTAGGTCTTTTTGGGTTATTTGTCATTTAATGAGCCACTTGCTCTGATCCCACTTTCTTGGGGGATCATGACCCCAAATATAGGGAAGTTGCCACCTGCAACTTAGGAAGTGTTTGAGGATTCCGCCACTTCTCTTTTTGCCTTCCACCTAGTTCCATCCACCAGTTTGACCAGTAACCTCTTTTTAACAGCTCTCCCATGGTGTTGTCTCCATAATTTATTTATTAATAATAAAATATTCTGAATTACATTCCAATTCTGTTGACTCTACTGAGTCATCAGTTCCTACTTAGTATTAAATTTAACATAATGTCTCAGGAATATAATTAAAACAATTTACATAATTTTACAAAATTGGGGTATGTGACATAAGTACTTTAGGATTTGTGATTTTCTGGGAATGAAAAATATAGGATTACCATCTTTACCCTAAATGGTAGAGCTTCCATTTGGTGGGATCATCTCTGGCACGTAAAAGGCCTCAAGGAAAGGAAAATTGAATGGAAGAAGTTTGAAAAAGACTTGAAGCAAAAGTATCTTTATAAAAGATACTTTGAAAGTAAGAGAAAGGAGTTCCACGAGATGAAGTTAGCACACATGATAATGGAGGAATATGTGAATAAGGTGAAAAATTTCAAAATTACAAAACACGACGATATTTAGTTCAAATTTTTATTTGTGGTGCGTTTGATATTATCCATCCCATTGATGTGTCATGGAATATGAGCACTACATTAGAGATAAACAGTACAAAATAAAAAGACAAATATATTTTTTTATTTCAAATTTCTATTTGCAGAGCGTTTGATATTATCAATGGCCTCAATGGATTATTAGATGGGGCACACCGAATTACAGCTAAAACTTTCCTGAAATGAAAAAGTACAATCCTTTTTTATTTCAATTTTTTAATAATCAATGTGTTTAGTATTATTAAATGCACCAAGGTGTTAATGAATAAAGCATGCCATATTAGGGTTAAAACTTTATGAATAAAAAACACAACTATGATTTAGTTCAAAATCATGTTATAGTGTGTTTATAACATCAATCGCACTGGGGCGTGACGGACCAGTATAGTGTTTAATAGAAAAACTACCACATTAATTTGTTTTTTATCATTCTATAGTGATCCCAATGGCAGCGATTTCGTACATCACATAGTTAGATGCACTAACTTGGATTCTCCACATGGTAGCATTGCTCTATCTCATTGTCTTCTAACTAGATTTTGAATTTTTCCACGTAGTGGGAAACTTTTAAAATTTTACATATAGGCTATGATGCCTCTCCGACGTGTTAGGTTTAAAATGAACATTAATACAATAACATGCAAGGAAATAATAAACACAATCAACCACACATTAGACACATTAATTTAACCCTAGAAAACCCCATGTGGGAAAAAACAACCAATGATGATCTTCATTCATGACCAAAACTGGTCATCCATACCAAGTGAGTTAGCTAAGCCCACCTTCCAGGGCTCCTAGTGTCTTGATCACCTGCCATATCTACATCAACATATCCTTGTAGAATAGTGTGTGAACCTAAAAAACATAATGCATTAGGAGTGGTACCTCTCAAATACCTAAGAACCCACTGTAATTATTCCAATGGTCTTTACCTGGATTGTTCATATACCGAATCACAACTCCCACTTCATGTGCAATAGTTGGTCTTTTGCACATGATTGCGTACATAAATCTTCAAATTGTTGATGAATAGGGAACCTTGGACATGTATTCTATCTCTTTCTATTTCTTGGGACACATATCCTTACTTATTTTTAAATGGTTGGCCAAAGGTGTACTAACTCATTTTACATTTTTCATTCTAAACATCTCCAACACCTTTTCTATGTACTCACTTTGAGACAATGTCAATTTGCAATTTTTCCTATCTCTCGTTATTCTCATACCAAGTATTTTCTTTGCAGAACACAAATCTTTCATCACAAATTATTTAGATTGTTTCCTTTTGAGGACATTTATATCCTTCATGTTATACCATGAAACAAGCATGTCATCCAC
This sequence comes from Pseudotsuga menziesii, assembly GCA_001517045.1. Classification (NCBI taxonomy): domain Eukaryota; kingdom Viridiplantae; phylum Streptophyta; class Pinopsida; order Pinales; family Pinaceae; genus Pseudotsuga; species Pseudotsuga menziesii. The sequence goes on along the minus strand of LPNX010344373.1, from coordinate 73,578 downwards.
ATACAATAACAAGATAATATATCTTCCATTATTTATCCTCTTGAAATAAACATAGTGGTTAGAATGGCATCTACTATAACCCTATTATTCCATAAACTTATCAAATTATAAATACCACTGCCTTGGAGCTTTCCTCAGGACATACAAGCTCTTCTTCAACCTACAAACCAAATTCTCCTTCCCTTTGACCTCATACCCCTGTGGTTTCTGCATATTAATATATTCCTCCAAATCCCCATGGAGAAAGCTTGTTTTTACATATAACTATTCAAGATGAAAATATTATACTGCCACTAGACTTCAAATAGTTTTAATTGAAGTCATTTTAACAACATGAGAAAATATTTCATCAAAATCTATACCTTTCTTTTGTGCAAACCCCTTTACAACAAGTCTACCCTTGTACCGCTTCTTGCCTCCATCTTCTTCCTTCAAACTATAAACCCATTTATTCTTCAATGCTCTTTTGCCAGCAGGAAAGTCAACCATCCCAAGTTTGGTTTCTTTGTAATGAGTCCATGTCCTCGTTCATGTCTTTCTCCCACTTATTTCTAGTTTCCACCCACATTGCTTCTTCATGACATTCTAGTTCACATAAATCAACCATCAATAAATAATACGATGAAGGAAAGACTATTTCAGGGGGGCTACTTAACTGGGTAGATATTTTTACATTTGAAGGAGTTTTAGGTACTTTCTACTATTCTTGATTTTCTTGTACCTTTGGAACTTTATTTTCTTTGATTTCATCAAGCATTGTGTACTCTATGTTTTCATTTTCTCCTTTCCTTCACTACAACTGATCTTCGTACATAACCTTTTAATTGAGTACCACATTTATACTCCTAATTATTTTTTATTTTCATAACACATTAGCGATAACCAAAATCATCAACCTTGTATCCAATAAAGGTTCATTTCTTGGATTTAGCCTCAAGATTTATTCTATTTTTTTTATCAATATGGACAAATGCTTCATAACCGATCTTAACTAAATTGTCATTGATGCAAACAAGTGTGTATCAGTGTGTCTTGGTGACCCTTGAGGATCCCCTATGGGTTATAATTCATTGAATGTCAAAGGATACATTTTGACATTGTCCAATCCGAAGTCCAAATCCCTTGGAGCCCTTGGAACAATGCCAAAATCCATGTACACCCTTTAGAGTGTTTAACTTCCCCTAAGTTGTTTCTATGGTTCCCCAGTTGTTTCTTTGAATTCCCCAGTACCACAACCTATGCCCTAGTACCCTAGAAAGAGTCATTGGTGGGTTGAAGAAGTGTAGAACTTCAAATAATCCAAATGACCCATTATGTGGTCATTTATGTTTTTTATGAGGTCATGGTACTCTAGGAGAAGTCTAGGCACCCCCACACCTTGGTTGTGTTGGGGTCCTTGATACCCTCGATCTAATGATTATATGGTGGATACCTATTCCTTGTTGATGTTAAGTATGTGGATTTGAATACCATCGAATCACTCATTCCTTTGAGGGTGTCCATTGAATCCTTTGAAACTGGTACTTATGCATAAGGTAACATGGTCTTTAGCACCTTTATGTGTGGAATATTTGAAGTACTAAACAAATTGAAGAATTTATGGGTATTATACAAATAATTTTCAAATAAACCCATCATAGGGAGATATACATTGTCAATCTGTTTCCATTGATATGTTCATTATATTCTAATTCCTTATGGTTGAAGGCATATGGATTTTTGAATTTGGTGTACCCCACATTTTTGGGTCAGTCAACCAAACAAAAGAGAGTTTAATTATTTAATTTGAATTGCATGTCGGCCCAGTTTGAGGTACTAAATTTCCTCCACAACCTGTATAAATAGAATACCAAGCATTTCATGTAATCATTAATCAAGTCTCTCTTTGGTATTTTGCAACTCTTGAAGAAAAGTGCAAAACTTTGTGGAGGAGAAATGTTTGGGCATCTTCACTAAAATTGGCATAACTTTCTCATACGGAATTAGAATTACAAATTCTTGGCTCATTGGAAATATTGTTATGAGGGATATGTGGTGACATGATCTATATCATATTTTTTTATATACTGTTTCTTTATCTTATGATCTTCGAAAAGGCATGGTTCATGCTTTTGAGTTTCTCTTGTGATGACACATGTCTCTCATGGATATAGTTCATCTTTGATATTAGTAAGTGATCCTCTATATTGGTATATATATTTGAAGTCATTATCGAGGCTATGATTATGATGTTTCATACCTTTATGCTATGATATGATACACTTTATGATGACATTGCATGTGATAATGATTTACACTCTATGATGTTGATGCACTCATATACAATATGATGTACATGCATACCATAGTGTGATGATGCTCTCCTATGCACTATGATGTATACTTGATGTTGATGATGAATACATGGTGCACACTGAGATGATGATGATATATATTTGATGATGAGGATGCATACCCTATGACGATGATGCATACCTATGATGATGATGCATGACGATGCATACCTTATGTTTAGTGAAAGCAGAGCATAATTACTTATTCATTAATTGTGTATGATGAGGTGTACAATGATGTACATGAGCAGTGTATGGCAGTGAAATGACTTATTGGTAGACAAGGATGATTTGGAAGTGACCAGAGTGGAGAGGTTATCAGCAACAGATTCATATTTTGGTTTGACAAGTTCACAAGTTCGAAAATATCTTTCTTATTTAAGTGGCAAGACGAGGCAAGGAAAGGAGGCTATAGCCTCCTTTCGGTTGAAGCCAAAGAACTAGGGTGTTGTAGCTTCCTTTAAGTTGTAGCTTGTAAATCAGGAGGTTGTATCCTCCTTCCAATTGTAGTTGGAAAATTGAAGTCATTTTAATAAGGGGGTTGTTTCCTCCTTTCTGTTATTTATGGAAAACTATTATTAAAAGGGATTCTATGGTTTTAACCCCAGGAATTTGGTTTCCATGTCAAAAAATATTGTGTACTATGCATCTTGTTATTTTCATACACATTCATGATATGCTGTGATTGATGATCAAAAACTTGCTTTTGATTAGAAATTTATTATTGTGCAAATATTGCTTCACCCCCCTCTCAGTATTTCAACAATTGGTATTAGAGAAAGTTCCTTCAAAACAGACTAACCGCTGGAAGGAAATCATGGGAAAGTTTGCTAAACAGAGAAAAACTAGAACAACCTTATTTGATTGATGGAAGCAAATATGTATTCTGGAGCATAAGGATGAGAGCCTTCATAGAATAACAAGGAATAGAAATATGGAAAACTATTGAGAATGGGTACAAGGTACTAAATACCATACCAACATATCCAACTGAGTTGGATTAATACAAAAACAACTCAAAGGATATAAATCACCTTTTAGGTGCTATAAATGAACCCGTATTAAAAAAAGTGATGCATTGCTTCTCTGCAACGGAAATGTGGGACAAACTCCAAATCACATATGAAAGAGATAGCAAAGTCAAGGAAGCCAAAATTCAAACATACAAAGGACAATTTGAACAACTAAGGAAGAATGAAGATGAAGACATAGAAACATATATTCTTCGAGTTTATTAACTTGTGAATACCATCATAGGTTTGGGAGAAAATTTTGAGGAGGCCAGAGTAGTTCGAAAAGTTATAAGAAATATTCACAAGAGGCTCAAACCCAAGATCTCTGCCCTAGAAGAAAGAACAGATCTAAAGACTATGGTAGTAGATCAACTGCATGGGACTGTTTTGGCTTACAAAATGAGAATTGAATATGAGGACATGTCAAGAAATGAATAAACATTCAATGTCTCCTCCAAACAAGCTGGGAAGAACAAATCAACAAAGTAAAGTCCATGGAAAATCCAACAAGTGATGAATCTGATGATGAAGAAATAGCTAACTTTGTTTGGAAATTGAAGAAAGGCACTAGGAAATACAAAGGTAAGTTACCTCTTAAATGTTTTTCATGTGGAAAAATAGGTCATTTTGCTTCTAAATGTCCATATGTAAAGAAATCAGATAGTGATGATGATGACAGCTTCAAACCCTACAAGAAGTACAATAATGAAAAGAATAAGAACATAGGGAAGTTTGCAAAGAAGAAAAGTCTCTATATAAAACGGGACAACAACTCATCCAGTGCCGACTCTGATAATGAGAGTGGCAGTGAATTTAATGATGATGGCGAACTAGACAAGGTGCTCTTTATGGCAATAAACTCAAATGAGGATCCCAATGTTTTTGAAGAATCCGAAGTTGAAGGTGAAGTAGATATTGATGAAGAACTTATAAGTACCTTCAAGGAGTTGAAGAAACTATGGAAGGAGAACAAGGTACTTCAGGAAGAAGAACAAAGGTTTGAACAAATCATTCTTGACTTAAAGGTCAATCTAGAAGAAGCCAAAAGAATCTAAGACTCTCTTACTGAATAGTTGATGGTAAGTATGAAAGAAAAAGAAATCCGTGAGGCTAAGATTATATCTCTAAAGACAAAATTATAGACATAAGATATTGACAAGAGTTATGAGAATAGCTCCAAGATTCTAGAACAAATCATCATAAATCAGAACCCATTCTTTGACAAGACCGGTATAGAATACAAGCAGAATAATGATGAGGCCTCAATCTCAGTGATGACAGGTAATGAAGAGAATCCAAGAAGTTATGTAAAATTTGTCAAGTACTCAACAAATGAAGAAGATATTGAATGTCAACCAGATCAACCCTTATCAAAAGGAAGGCCAACAGAAAGACCAGATCTCAGAAAATCACATCCTTCATATGTTCCTAGGTGTGGAGACTTATTTTATGGGCATTTTTTTACATGTGGAAGATTTGGACACAAAAATGTAAACTACTTTCAAAGAAGAAACTTTGAAACAAGGAATAAACCTACAAGACTCAGACGACCATAGTACAATAACAGGTTTGGTTCCTTGAGATCAAAAGCAGAATGTTACAAGTGTAACAACTTTGGACATATAGATAGAGATTGAAGAATGAAGATACCTACAGTAAGAAATGAGGAAATGTCCAACAATGTATGGATTAAATGCAAGGACAACTACGATAATGGAATTTCTCTTCAAGCTCATAACAACATCTCTGGTGAATGGTATGTTGATAGCGATTTCTTCAAGCATATGACATGTAACAAAAGTGATTTTTTTAATATTGAGAAGGATAAAGGATATGTCTCTTTGAAAAATAACAATTCAGCACAAGTATTGGTGAAAGGCATAGTGAAGCTTGGAGGAAAAAAATCCTTGGCTGAAAATGTCTTGCTTGTAGACAACATGAAGCATACTTTTCTAAGTGCTAGTTAGATGTGTGATCAAGAAAATGAACTCCTATTCAACTCAAAAAGATGTAAAATAAGGGAGAAAGGATCAGGAAAGTTAGTAGCCACAACCACTAGGACCCCCAACAACATATACATGTTAAATAAGATTGAGTCTGAGAAATACCACTTCGGAAAAGAAGATGAAAGATGGATTTGGCACAAAAGAATGAGGCATATTCCTTTTTTACAATTTGGTCAAGATCTACAAAAACCAAGGAGTTTGGAATATGCTAGAAGTTACAAATCCTGCTAACTCTGTATGTGAACTGTGTCAACATGGAAAACAAACAAGAGTACATTTCAAGAAAAAAGATCATTCTTCTACAAATTCTTTGGAGCTCATTCACACTGACCTATGTGGACCAACCAAGAGCAAAGGACTAAATGGTTCAAAATGTTTAATGCTACTTATTGATGACTATACCATGGTGACATGGGTATGTCTTCTTAATAAGAAGTCATATGCTTTTGTATTTTTCAAAACATTCAAGGAACTAGTTGAGAATGAAACATGATCACGAATCGAGTGCATAAGATCCAACAATGGTGCAGAATTAGCTTCATATCAATTCAACAAATATTGTGAAGAGCATGGAATAAAGAGACAGGTTTCAACAGCCTAAACACCTCAACAAAATGGAGTTGTTGAAAGAATTAACAGATCTATAATGGATATGGCTCAAACCATGTTGAATGAATCCAAGTTGAATGACAAATTTTGGGGACACGCAGTTCATACAACAAGACACATATTGAACATAGGATTACTCAGATGCAAAAATGATAAAAATCCCCATGAGCTATGGACAGGAAAAGAAATAAATGTATGACACTTCAGAATCTTTTGAAGCAAGTGCTACATCAAAAGAGAAGATAAGTAGATCGAAAAATTTGACTCTCGAGTAGACGAGGGAATATTTGTTGAATATTGATCCAAGAGAAAAGCTTACACATGATACAATTTGAGATGAGAAAAGGTGATCAAAAGCATCAATGTGAAAATAGATGAGGGAAGACTAACATCATCTAGAGAAGACTCAGAAGAATCAAGCGATGAAGAAAATTAAGTTTCTGATAAAAAATAAATGCATTAGGGGAGTTTTGAGGTCAAAAATGGTCCTCATAAGGGAAATAATAAAATAAAAGTTCTAAATTTTGGAGTTGAAAAAGAAAAACTACTTTTTCTTATTGTATTTTTTTCATATCTCCTTATCGGTTAACCCAAATTTTGAGTTTGGGGACTCGTGCTTAAAGCCAAAATGTGCGTAAAGCCAAAAAAATTGGGATTTTCCTCATAGAGTCCTGAATAACTTGACTGTTGGAATTCCATATGCCTTGAGAAAGCTAAGACTCAACCCTCCATTTCCTATTTGGAGTGCTATATATTGAGCCTCTTGGATACATTGAAGGAGGAGAAATTGGAGAGCAAGGAAACTGTAGTTCATTGTTGCCTCACTTGTTTATGCTTGAGTCTGCATCCCTTTGCCCCTTTGGAGCACATTCTGTTGTTCTTCCCAATATTTCCTTTGCTTTGTAAGCTTTTCATTGTGAGATAGAGGATTGAAGTGGTGGAGGCCTAGGCGGAGGACTCGATTTCTCAGGTTCGAAGAAGTGCTGACAGAGTTTGTCATTATCGTATCTCTGTTTTATTAATATAAATATCCATTTCATGTCCAATACATGTGCATAAATATGAATATTGTATACATGGATGTATTTATTTGCTTATACATTATTTTTTATCACTGGTACAAAATGAGGAATTAGTGACTACGTGACTAAAAATTCTAGTCACCACAGGTTTTTCAAGTGATTTACTACTAAATATGAGCAATTTTGATTGGCCCAACTATAAACGACTAAAATTAACGACTAATTTAGTCACCAGTTAACAAATATAACCAGATAATAAGTGAAAGAGTTAAAAGTGACTAACATAAACAACTAATTTAGTCACGACATAAAAAATGACTAGCTAGAAGAATATGAATTAGTCATTAATGTTTGTGATTTTTAATTGTGTTAGTTATATTTCATTTGTTGTCATGTCATTATAAAGTTGAATTGGTATCTTAAATGTTTTTTCATTATGCATATTTATGTCTCCATTTTGGTATAACTCAATTTAGCTAATCTCATCGATCGTGCTCATATTTTGTTTTCCAGATTCTGAGTTTGTTTGACCCTCTCACCAATCAGTTAAACTTTCAGCAAGTTAAAGTTAGATTTTGATCTTGACAGTAAAATCTATAAAATTTGTGTCCACCAATAAATTGTCATTGACACCTACCCATCAGTGTCATCACCGCGCCTATTCTCGAAAAGGAAAAAAGTTCCCCCTTAGTTACGTAAATGACAATATCTTTTATTTTAATAAAAAAAATACTCCCTCCCATTTTAATGATCTCTTGCCATTTTTAAATTTATAATAATAATAATAATAATAATAATAATAATAATAATAATAATAATAATAATAATAAGTTTTCATCTAATTCAATATGTTTTTAACATATAATAATTAATATAACATGCTTTTCATATATAAATTTATTATTGTTAAACATTATATAATATATTAATATTAAAAAATTAAATTTCTATTTATCTATTTTGATAGAAATATAAATTAATTAAAAATGTATGATTTTTTTTTGATAAAAAAAAATAGATCGAAAAGAATTTGAGAAATCACTTTCGGGTTGGATTCTAATTAAGATATTTATGAAGAAAACTTGAAAGAGCACAATTGCCATTTTAAATATTGAAGATAAAGGTAAGACGATTACCCTTTTATGGTTAAAATTAATTGCATTTACTGGTTATAATGAACGCACGGGAGAAAAGAATCCCCACTGCACTGCAACTGGTTCTGGAGCTTGGTTCTAGAGCTTAATATCCTGAGCTCATGGACTATCCCCGACCTATCCAAGGTGCTTTACATTCTCTATTTTCTTTTATTTTAAATAATTTTCATTAAAACCCATCACTCGCGTTCTGCCTTCAAAAACCTATAGAAAGTATTTCCATTGTGAAATTTTGGTTGTAAGATCGACTGCTTTTAGCAATTGTGGAGTTTCTTTCATTTTCGGTTCCTTCTTTGTATCAGGACTAATCTTTGGGAATATTAGGGTTGAGAAATTGATTGTCTTGAGCATTTTTTCTTGCTTATTGACATTAGTGGTTCTGATAGCGACACTAGACAAAAATAGTGCTAATCCTGTGAAGCTGTCAAGGGAGGGTTTCCCTTTTATAGGGACATTAACAGAAGGAAAAAATAGAGAGGCATAGTATCCAACCCCCAGAATGCATGCTACAACCCCTCATGATTCGAAGGAAGGCAAGATGGGGTTGGAAGCCAGCCAGCACACGAAAGGTTTCCCATATCATTTTTTACTTGACGTTCTTTACTGGATGGCTGGTTTATCATTCTAACATTTGGAGGTCAAGTTTTGACAGATCATTAGACCTCCTGCTGGTCTTAGCCTACAAATTATCAATTTACACACAATCATTCATTCTTTAGATTTCAATTTATCCCTTTTTCCATTCTCCTCATAGGAGCATAATCCACACATGCTTATTCCCATTCTATGTTGTCATCATCGTCACCATCATCCTCTTTGTGAGCTGCTTCAAAATCGGCCACAATGTTTTATTGATACCAAACATAGATAGATATACTACTTCTTCATTTAGTTGATTTACATATACTACTTTTTGGTTCCTAATATTGATACTTAATTTATAAACTATAAATGAGTGGTTCCTCTTTCTCTTTCCAACTGAATGCACACAACTTGTTCTTGGTTTCGTTCTGAGACAAGCGATAAAGAGAAATAATAAGGTTGGTCGGGTTGTCTTATTGGTATCCTCATTATCCAAGCCACCAAGTGATAAATAACCTCAAGCTTAGGGAAAGCTACAAGGAACAAGACTTGACCAACTCCACTTCTTAATGAACGAGTAAATGTTATCTATGCTTGTTTACTAGTTAGTCCTAGGTCAAGTGATATGCTTATTTATGTGTCGAAAAGACCAAAATTTTTACCTATTAAAGGCTTGAAACATAGGCAAATTACCGGGCCTTTCAGAAACCGAGGGGAATGGGCACCTTTTCAAAAGACGAGAGGGCTATAAAAAGAGGTAATATAAAAATAGGGATAAGGGGAAATGATGCAGAGAACAATTCAGACTGAACCCTTATAGATATAGGAACCAGAGGAGATTTCTTTGTTGTCTGTGAGGCTGGGGCGCCCGGTTTGAATCAAATGGCCTAACCCCCTTTTTCACTCCACCCAGTATTCGAGCCAACTCTTTAGGTGCATCGATGGATGGAGAATGATTTTATTTCCTGAGATCAATCGGTTTTTAAGTTTTCGGCCTGGAATTTTTATCCATATCAATTGTGTTACTGTCAAATCCTATAATAACATCGGATGCAATGAAAATATCAGGTTATATCTTGTTACCCATGAATCTACTGCAATAATGTAAAAAACATATAAGTTTCAAATACCCAATTCATCCAAACAAACAATCGAGATGAAGCAAACAAACCCAAATAACATAAGTGTAGTTGGCATTATGTAATTGTTGATTGTCACTATTTTTTATAGTTTTTAAGGGAAATTTTCATGGTTTTGGCAATATATCTTTGAAGTGTTTGACAAAACACTTGTGTGAGTTCTAATTCCCACACCATACAGATTGTTTGATCTATGGTAATGCAACAACATACGTCCAACCATCTAACTTATGAATAGACTTAACTATGGATTTTTAGCTTGAAATATATTGAACTAATTCTACAAATATCAAAGTCACAATTTCTATTTTTTAGGTGAGTGTTTTGGAAACATACTCCAAAGAACCAAATTACTTGAATTGCCTCCTGCCTTATCCCTTTGAAAGTTGTACCATTCATGGGTGCAAACCACAATGAGATTGAAACCTGGTGCATAGCTTAACAATCCATCAACCTCACCAGTGAACCAACAACCTATTATCAGAGGTGTTGAGTTTTGGATAAAATTGCATTCTATAGGGGATACATAGGATATACAGCTGCATTTGTTGACACTTATGAGCTTCAATTAGCCATCGTCAGAAGCTGAGGAAAGGTGTCCTTCATTCCTTCTTGCATGGATTTGCATCATCATTTGCTAGGTATTTCATGCAAACCCAGTGTAATTTTTGTAATAGGCGAAGTCATTTTGTTTCATATAAATTTGCCCGCAATTATAACTTGAATTCGGATTCTAGAATTTATATTGTTTCATATAATTGCTTCCTCTTAATGTTTTAGTACTGAACTTCGATTTGATCATACTTCAATGAAATTTATATCTGGTAAATCTTCAGTCTGAGACAATCTATCAATAAGAAGCAATTCCAAGACCCCTACATGTTTGTTGTCAATGACACAATTTTATAGTAGATAGATTCCATGTTTTCTACCTACTTGTCTGCTTCTTGGTCAATGGTTTTGCATGTTTACCTACTTGTCTGCTTCTTGGTCAATGGTTTTGCATGTTTACCTACTTGTCTCCTTCTTGGTCAATGGTTTTGCATGTTTAGTAAAACGTTATGGTTTTCTGAATCTATCTGTAAAGTGTGACTAGAAATTATTGGTTAACAAATTTCTTCGTAACCATTAGAGGAAATTTCAACTCAAAATGGGCCTTTTAACTTTTATTCAAATTCCATGTCATCATGTGTTAGCCAATAAAATGGCTTTAAATTTGAAATACCGTATAGGTCTTAAACACTTTTCTAATATAAATTTGGGGATAGGTATCATAAACAAAACTACTTTTTTTGTTTGTATTTTTGACATATCTCCCTATGTTTTTACTCAAATTTCAATCGGGAGAGCTCGTTGGATGCAGAATTAAATTCTGCATCCAACGAGTACCCACTCGGCATACTTTTGACGGACCCCGCTACCCCAAAAACAAGAAATACCTGAAAAAACGAAATGATGATGTCATCATTTCGTTTTTTCAGGTATTTCTTATTTTTGGGGTAGCAGGGTCCATAAAAAGTATCCCAAGTGGGTATTTGTTGGATGCGGAATTTAATTCCACATCCAACGAGCTCTCCTGATCGAAATTTGAGTAAAAACACAGGGAGATATGTCAAAAATACAAACAAAAAAGTAGTTTTTTTCTTTTCTTCCTCCAAAATTAATAAATATTATTTTATTATTTTAACTATTATTTTACTAGTTCATTTTAGGAGGCCCATTTTGAGTTGAAATTTCCTCTAATGCATGCTTATCAATTCTTCATAACAATTGAGATATATAAACTACCTCTCTAGGTAGCTGAATCCTTTCTTCTAAACATGGTACATGGACCATTGTCATACACTTTTTGTTCCAAATTAATTGTAAATGCATATATGAATAAAAATACATTATTGCATAAAAATAAAAATAAATACATCGATGCCAAGCCAGTCCATTTTTGAGGGTTTTTTTTATAGTTTTTTGCTAGTACTTGTAGTGGCTGCATGGTCTGTCTTTTATTTTAATTAAAATAATGTGAATAATGTGTTAATAACAGTGATAAGAAAACCTACATCCATGAATACATATGCATGTTTAGTAAAAGGCTAAGTTTTATGTAAGTCAATGTGGATCAAGTGTGATTGGAAATGATTGGTTAACACATTACTTCATAAGCCATATTTTTCAAGTCTTCATAACAATGGAGATATATACACTACCTATGTAGGTAGTTGAACCCTTGTTTTAAAACATAGTACATGGGATACTGTCATGAACTCGCTATTGCAAATAACTCATGAACACATATACTATGAGAAGACAATTTTTGCAAAGAAATAAAAGCATGTTGATGCTAAACCAATTCATTTTTTAGTTTTCTTTATTTGATTTTGGTGGTTGTGTGTGGTCTTCCTTTTTTAAATAAAAATTTTGTAAGTAATGTTTGATTAATAATCAAAGAATGGTTACTATCAAAATAAAACCTTCCAATGCTACAATATTTTTATAACCTGTAATATGCTATATCACCCACCTATTCTCAATAATATTTTGATACTCTTGTGAAATTATGTTGATAATTAATATGAATTTAAGCTACCAGGAAATTATTTGTTAAAAAACAACTAAATCCTATTAAAATTCAGATAAAACATCTATAACCAGTATTAAAACCTGTTGCAAAAGGGTTCAGCTAGTCAGATTCTTCACGTTTTGCTTTTTTCCCAACACGACGCTCAGTGGGAGCATCTTCTGCAGCAAATTTGGAATTTTCACTTTGATACAGCTTCATGACCTCCTCTCAATAAGCTTTCCAGTGTTTCTCCTGCAATATGGTTAATAGAAGCTAATTACATAATTCATCTAGTAGAAGACAATTACATAATTCATCTAAAACCAAGGACCTAATAGTATATTGAATTTTGAGAGCATAAGATCAAGAACTTATTCAGAGGAGAACTATATGTGACATATAAGGAGGTGTAGATAACAGGTCCTATGAGACTTATGTACTAATTGAAGAATTAATGAATGTTTATCCAAAAATGTCATTCAGTTATTTGATTATTATTTTTCCTTGTTTCATACCTGTACAGACTTTTGGTTGTCATTTTGGGGATCATCTGTTACTTTCTTATCTTTTGAATCTCCTTTGACTTCTCCATGTTGTTCATCGGTGAGATTCATTTCTTGCTTGATCATCCAAGGAGGAAGAGATTTTATGTTTGCTGCATCATTTCCTTTGGAATTATCTGCCATCCCAACCTACAATTATTATGAGCCAAATGAAACCACCAACTAAGAATCATAATCAAATAAAATTGTGAAAGTACACAAGCAAAAATGAAATTTTGGTCTGATTACGGATTTTGACGAATTAGGATAATCTCCAACCGAATATTCCCATTTCTGGATTTATTTTCAGGGAGGATATTTCCCCAAATCTGGAAACTGAAATTGTAATATTTCCAAATATGCAATTTTTTCATCTCAAAACTGCAATGCAAGCATGATTCATGACTTCTAAATTGACCCAAATTGCCAGAATTCCAATTTGAATAACAGATTGATGAGATTGCATTAAAAAACGTGCAACCGAGTTCTTTCATTCACCATTCATATATCCATAAAATGGATAATTTAACAATCTTTTGGATAGGATGCTTATGATTCTCATATTTTAATAACATAATAACCCTCTACAATATTGAACAAAAACATAGAAAATATTTGCACAGATACAAAGGGAAATGACTGATGTTTATTTACACAGCTAATAGTGGTAAGTGCAGCTGGAAAATACAAGTTCAAACTGAAATAAAGAGGTCTGATATTTCTTTTTCCCTGACCTGTGTATTTCCTCTAGCTTGATCCCCTTTTTGAATAGTGAAACAACCCTTCAAATGGTCACGTTTTGAGCCAAGGAGCAATGTATATGACTGATAAAAGAGATAAATGATGTCCTTGTATGGTATGACCTCCTCAAGCTAGGAAATAGTAGTAAATACCAACAAATTTTCACATCTAATGTGTGTGCTCTTCTTCATTGCCTGGTCATGCCCCCTTTGCAACTAAAAGTAACTGGTAATGGAGGGGTTTGACCTCCCAAAGTAATTGATGGATGTACATAGTGTTGATATGTAGTAATCTTGGCTTGGTTTGTAGCAAAATGGTTCATAGGATCAACTGAATGGATATTTAGTTTTGATATTGAGGAATCATGCAAAAAAGAGTAAACATAGCTCTGTAATTGAATCACATAGACTTGGAGAAGGTTCAATTGGGTCTTAGGAACAGCTACAATAGAGCCAACGTGAAATTCAATGTCAGTAGAGTGGATAACATGGTTATACAAGCTATTAGTCTCCTCGATACCTTGGACAAGGACATCAACACCTTCTGCATGAGAGTAAGGTATTGCAAGTTTAAACTTAGTATTGTTTTTACTTTTTTTGGGGTTTTATATGAAACAACATTTAAGATAGTTTAGTCAGGGTCAATTCTAACAGTTGTCAAGTTGAGTTCAATTTCCCATAAGTGTCTTTTAATTCTTTAGTTAGGACTCATGAATCATATTTATACTGAAAGGTAAAAGGATTTGTTTAGTAACTTAGATTTATATCAGATCCATGATTTCTTTGTTCTCTGAGATGTGTTTTAAAATCACTATATTTGATATTCCAAAGGAATAAATAAAAATATACATTTGACTAGTATTACGAGGACTCAAGTGTGTTGGATACTGTTTTGTTGTCCATCATTCAAAAACAAAATTAAAAGTCTTCCATACGTATTCTCTAGGATACTCAATTTGTCATCAATAAAAAATCATCAAAAGAGTCCTAATATCTAAACCAGCAATACAACAAGACGAGCATAACCAATGTCTACATCCCTCAGCTATGACTTTGAGCTAATCTACCATTAAGTGGTTGTTAGTACAAGTCTTTTCTGAATCAGATAGGAAGTGACTTTTCTAAATTCTTGTTTGGTTTAGGTACCCTTCTATAACAACAAAGTATATTTAGAAATCGTGTTTGCCATTGAGTTGAAATCTTGGTAAATGTGTCGAAAAAGGATTATTATTATGGTTTCAAAACAATTTTTGACCTCTTGAACTTGGTTCATGCAGGCCCAGATTCTCGATGCTGGACAGATGATTAGCCCAATCTATGATAAACTTTGAATCTCCATAACCTTGAAATTGTTTAATACCTCCATTCTCGGTTGTTTTCCATATTCTGAATGTAGAGTTCTGCCATGCTTGCCCCTTTACTAGCCTCATAGTTTAGCAACAAATGAAAAGAAGAGTTGTTAGTACAATTCTTTTCTGAATCAGATAGGAGAGTGACTTTTCTAAATTCTTGTTTGGTTTAGGTACCCTTCTGTAACAACAAAGTATATTTAGAAAGCTTGTTTGCCATTGAGTTGAAATCTTGGTAGATGTGTCGAAAAAGGATTATTTTTATGGTTTCAAAACATTTTTTGACCTCTTGAAATTGGTTCATGCAGGCCCAGATTCTCGATGCTGGACAGATGATTAGCCCAATCTATGATAAAATTTGAATCTCCATAACCTTGAAATTGTTTATTTCCTCCATTCTCAGTTGTTTTCCATAGTCTGAATGTAGACCTATGCCCTGCTTGCCCCTTTACTAGCCTCATAGTGTAGCAACAAATGAAAAGAAGAGTCGAAAAAAACAAAGCACTAGCTCCACAAATACCTGATACTCCTTTTCATGCTCTCTTGAAAAGACCTAGGATTTTCTTTATCAATATAATGCATTAGTGAACAGCTGGAAGGTTTTTCTTTTAGAATCCTTTTTCAGTGCATTACCTCTCTAATCCTGTGTGCTACCTGGGCAACTGTGAAGACCTGTTCCAGGAATATCATCAAATTTCTTGACATCCATATATCATATATAAGCAAAACATGGGAGCTTGAAAAGTTGCTACAATTTTGTCACCAATCCAGTCCTAGACAATCTACCAAGCTTTGCCTATATATATCATCTTGATCTGTCCCCTATAACCTGTGACACATCAAGTCATACAGATCTGAAGAAGGTGCACAAGACAAACAAGATATCCACAGACTTAGCATTCATTTGCATATGATACATCACCCTTGTCTACACCAATCTCTCTTTTTCCCACTGGTAGTACTTTATTAGCCAGTACCAACCACATTAGTGTTTTTGTTTCTAAAGGGCTGAATAGCTTCCAAAAAACTGTCCTCTAGGATGCTTTCTCTTGCATGAGTTCCTCCACTTTGGTAGCATAACCTATTTTGACCCACAAAGCGCATTTCCTTGTTCCCTTGATCCTTGAACACTTTAAATTCTTGGATCCTTAATGATTGGGCAAGTCAATGTAATCGTCTCATTCCTCTAGTTCACCTTGTAAACTTAAGGCTGTCTGCTGTCAGCCATCCTCAAGACTAGGAATTTCTTGCCAATTGCGAGTCCGCCTCTCTATCACAGTATAGACCACTGAGCATGTAAACTATCTAGCAAAGCCTCTAAAATTTGAAATTTCCTTCAATATCGATCCACGGGTCCTTTCCAATTCTGACTTTTCCTTAGTTCCCTCATTTATTTACCCACCAAGGGGAAAAATTTATCGAAGGCTTTCCTTGTAATGGAAGCATCCCGTGAGTGTTTTTTTTAAGCCAATATTCCATGGATGCATCTCTTAAGTGTTTGGATTTCATAACTTGACCTCAATGTCCATCATTATAAAGCAATCTCTAAAGGCTTTTAGTTGCAAATTTTGAGCTGAAGTGTTTTATGTGTTTTAAACCCCATTCCAAGCTTACTTGGAATTGCGGCTACCCTGTTCCATTTATAACTAATGGAATTTCTTGGTCCTCCCTCCTATGTGAAGGACGCTGAAACACTTCTTTCTTCTTTGGTTAAGATTCCATTTAGTCGATGTGCTATAGACATCCAATACTCCTATATGCTCTCTAGAATAGATTAATGACGGTTAATATACGAACCACAGGATAGTTACGGCCAAAATTTAAATGTCAATCATATGGTTTCAAGATGAAACTCGAGTATTTGACTTCTTGAAATAATTAATGGGAAATATGATTTTGGTCCGGTCTTTAAATTACTCTGCCAATCCACTTTACATTTATGAAGACTTATTGATATTTATTACCATTCCTGTAGTCTTGCAATAGAGGTCCATAAGCCCCTTAAGCTTTTCTAGCTCCCTAACAAAACTATTGACTGAAAATCAATGTGTCATCTACCAAAATTAAATGGGTGATATGAACAAGTTTACTGCTTTAATCCCCTATAATTTTGTTCTAGCATTTAATTAATTTAGAAAGTTTTCTTTATTGGGCTAAATTGTTTAAAAAAATATTTCACATTTAGTTTTTATGATTTTTTATTTTCTATGTCCTATTTTTCTAGCAGCAAAACTCAGAAGTTCTATGATGTTACAAATCCTTCACAGCAACACTGGGGACTTTGTTTACCTCCACCAGTGGCAAAGGTTTCCTTTCTTAGATCAGCTTCTTCAAGTAAATTGAGCAAATCGCTGGCTCCTGTAAGTGACTTTAGGATTTTAGTATATTGTACTTCCGTCCAATTATCTTTAGCATTTGTTATTGATATCTGTGTAGACAGCTTTTTCTATGCTTCCATATTAGATTATTTAATAGCTTCTAAATCAGTCTTAAATAATCATTAGTATAGAAGCTAATGTGTATTTTCTTTAGAGAGCTTATGTTTTACTTCAGTGATTGTCTTCTAGATTCTTTATACATGGATTCATTTTCATTTCCTAATAATATATACATGTTCATATTTCCATGTGAAACTAGAACACAGGAGGTAATGCTGAGACTTCCCTTGCCAGTGGTGCTGCTGGAAGATCAGTTGTATTGCCAGCTAGTGCATCTTGGTATGAAATCTATTTCTTCTCATGGAATATTTGTTTAGTTTTCCATCACCCCCCTAGATTGGTGCAGAGTAACATTACACATTAAGTTTAGTGAACATAAGCTTCCATATCATTTAGGAGTTTGTGGTGGAATATTACATATCTTACTGAATATTGAGACATTAATGGTTGTTGCAGGGGCTCCCATGTTGCACAGGAAAAATCATTTAGTATGAGGATCCTAGCTGTTCAAGGATCCTCTAATCCTAAAACAAGTTCATCTCATTCACTTTCAGTGTCTCCAACATTAAATCTCCCTTCCTTGGTGGTGGAAGTTGTGGCATCAGGGTTGAGTTCTGATCATGGAAAGCTGTTGGTCAATAAGGGTGGGTAGTCATCAATGTTTATATCTAAAAAACATATTGATTCCAAACCTAATGCAATGAGTGGAACATATATAAAATTAAATTCACATGCAAATACCGCCGGGGAAGCTTTCCATGGAAATAATGCCAGTTTAGTTTTGTAATAGTAATAATTATGTAGTTTGTAGATTGATATCTATCATAAATTTGTTTGAATATCATCATTGTCAAGCAATAAAAACTTCTTAAAGGGTGCTAGCTCAATGGTAGAGCACCTGCCTAATTATAGGCAGGAGGTTGGTGGTTCGATTCCTCCGTGCCCTATCATAAATTTGTGACTACAAAAATGACTAAATTTGCATATATACGACTATTAGTACCTAATTTCCTGTATCTTAGTCGTATTTAGCTTAGTCATTAATATGTTAACATCTAGTAGTTTATTTAGTCGTATATTTGGTCATTAATGGTTGTGATCAGTGACTAAATCAGTGACTAAATCAGCGACTAAATCAATGACTAACTTAGTGAATAAATAAATGACTAAATCCATGACTAAATCAATGAATAAATCATTAACTATCAATGACTAAAACAATGACTAAATCATTGTCTATCAATGACTAAATCAATGAATAGATAAATGACTAATTAGTCAAGCTATTAATGACTTGTGAAATACGACTAGCTATAAGATAGTGGAAATTTACTACCATTAGTCACCAACTCAAAAATAGTCATTTATAGCATGATTTTAGTCATTTTTTTAGTCATTAATTTCTCAATTTCTACTAGTGTATATATGCTAGAGTAGGCCTAACACTGGAATATATAGCATGCTTTTCTTGTTTGTTGTTGTTGAGAGAGAATTGTGAACAACAAGTGTGTTGGAAAAGCTCAATGGGGATCTACATCAACCGTATGGAATAAGGTACAATTCATATCCCTTAGTATTAGATGTCTTTATTTCTCTTGCATATTGGAAATGATTGATTTCTAGTGTCATTCAGTCTGTTGTGGTACACCCCAAGCCATAGGAAGTTTCTCTCCGTAATAGAATTGGCGACTCCACTGGGGATTCCTTGTTTTTCTTTAGCGATTGGGGGAACAATGTGCTTGAATTGCTCACTGTTTCTCCCCATTTATGTGTCACATTTAGTAGTATGTTCATCCATTGAAACTCCCCTAGAGTGGTTTGACACTTGGCCTAAATTTTACCATTTTCTTCTCTGTATACATGGGGTTTTGGCTAAAAGCTATGTACATACGCAGGTTTTTGGCCAAAAGTCACATATACATGCAGGTTTTTGCCTAAAAGTCACGTACATACACTAATGTCCTTTGAAAAATCACGTACATCCTCCCTTTTTTGGTTGAGTTTGATGGGGGAAGTTGCTGGGTGGGTTGTGAGTGTGGCTGGGCCTTCCTAGGTTCTGATGTTGTATGTTGACTCCTTTCATGGCTAGAGACCATTTTTTCATTGATTTTTCTTTGAAAGTAGTTCTAGTCATTTATCTCCTTTTTTGTTTGGCCATTAGTGCATTAGTCTTTTTGTCTCGATGTCTTTCTTGGCTTGTGTTTGATGCTTGCTATAGAAACTAAGCATTTTAATGACTTTTCTTGCATTTTCATCCTTTTATATTGAAAATACAAAATAATTATTGCATTCTTATTTGCATTTCACATATGGATTTAAGGAGGTACTTGCATTGGATTGCTTGGATGAGAGTTGTTTTTAGGATTTCATATAGAAAGGATTGCATTGGCATTTGGAAAGGAATGAATATTTTTTCATTTCACGTAGTGGCATACCCCTTTCTTCATATTTAAAGAAAAAATTGTACTTGACATTGTTTGTTAGGTGTGGGTATTTACTTTCACTGCTGAGTCATAACATCATTAGTTGTATGGTCATTTCCCTTTGAGTAATCACAACCATTAAAATCAACACTTAATTTAAAATTAATTACACATTTTTATTTGATAGGGTACATGAATAAGAGTAGGTGCTAGAGTCGGAATAGTTCATTGTGAGTTAATTCTCTAAGATTACTAAACAAACAAGTAGGTTTCTGTCTAGGTGAGAGAGTGAAATACTTGGTATAATTAGTGTTCTTGGGAGGATCCTCTTACACAGGATTTAAGCACGAGGCATCGTACACAATTGTGGTTGGGATAGCCCCTTGCCACTTTATCTGAGCGTCGGAGATATTTCCAGGATCTTATTCCTATCTAGGGGCTTCTGAGATACCGATTGGTGCTTTTGAGCTTCGAGATTTTCCACCCTTCCCATATGGTAGATCCTGCCTATGAATTCCACCTGAGCATTTGTTATATTGGGGTGACCTTAGTTTTTTTACTTAGGTACCTTAGGGGGTACTTGCAGAGGTTATTCTGTGAGTGTCATGGCTAGGTAGGGGTCGTACAACACAATCTCTTTACGAGTTGAAGATGAGGGACACTATAATCGGTTACATACCTCTTTTTGTAGTGTATGGTAGTTTCAAGCCTCTCCTAGGCGAGACATACCTGCCGCATTCTGGAGCTGACTTATCCTCCCCTTGGCTTGCTTGCATTTTGGTTGTAGATTTTCTTAGGAGTATGTTTTTTGTGTGCTAGTTGGATTTAGGGATTGCGGTTACTTTAGTATATTTATGTTCTCTTTATTTTGAGCCCTTTTATGTTCAGCATGATTGATATCACTACTAGTATCACATCCCCCTCTCCAAGTCCTAGTGCGGACCCTGGTGTTGGACTAGGTGGCACCCAAGTCCCTTACCTTGCTCATATATTTGGGAGTGGTCATATTCCACCCTCTACTCCATTTTTGGAGGATTTTCACTCCCTTCGCCTAGTATCAACACCAATGTTCACCCTCATGGGGGTGGTAGTGGATACATCAACATTGGGTCTACACCTTACATTCATTCTTATGTCCTATCATCCACCATAGTTTTTCCTTTGAATGCAATTTTCATGATCAATCCTCCCTATATATTATAGTAAGGTCTCTTTACTGGGTGTTTCCAATGGTTTTGGAATAATATTGTTGTCATGTAGGGTCCATTTTTTGTACACTCTCTCCAAGGCTTTGACTCGTTTGTGCTCGCCACAGGTATAATGTCGAACTAGCATATAGGTTAGGAATTCACATTTGCTTGCATTATGCATTCCCTTATGACCATTTCACCTTGACCGTAGGTACAAACCGACTTCATGATGTCATGGAACCTTCATACTACTGCTTAGAAGTGACATTATGTGAGTGGTAGAGATTTGTTATACATGGGTTCCCTAGTTAGATCCAGTTTTGATTTGGTGCCCATGGTGAGATTTATCCTTTAGGTTTTGGAGTCCCTTATATTTCGGCCATGTCCTTGAGCAAGAGCTTCATACTCCTCTTGAACTTTATGTTGGCCATCTCCCACAGGGACTCCCATGTATATCAAGTTTTAATTGCATTATCATGCATTTTTTCTTGTCTTATTGAGATTTATGTTGGCTCCCTGCTTTAGAGTTATAATCCATGTAGCCCGAGCTTGTATCAATCTTAGCAAATCAAAGCCTTTTTTATACCCTTTGCATCTTGACTACCCCTTAGCAGGAGGAGACCTTCCCCCAAGTGTCCTTATCCTACACATGCTTCCTTGCGTTGAGCATAGGTATGTTCCACTGCTTGGAACTAGTTTTCTTGCTCATGACACTCGTCTCCTCCTAGATATACTATAAACACTTTTATTCTTTTTCAAGATTTTCAAATCTAAAAAAGTCCAAAAAAATTAAAAAAACATAAATATCCAGACGGGAAATGATAATATCTTTTGCATATGTCGAGTTGTGTATCCTTTGAACAAAGAACTGTATGTCACATCCATTGGTTGGGTTATTAGTATGAATTTAGGAGTTGTACTCGTTACTGTGATTTTTTCTCCACCAACTGGTTATGCTTCCAGTCCTTATGGAGCCTCTGTTGATGCCTCCTATGTTGCAGAGATGTCCCAGTTTGCATATCGAGTCTATGCTGCCTACCTTCAGTCACCATTTTCCTTATGCTCTTGTTCGAAGGAATTTTACAGCCTCATTCGGCCATTCCTTAGTTATCTTGACTTTTCATGTCAGCCATTCCCGGTACAGTTACGGGATCGTGCACATCTTGTTCGTATGAGTTCTTACACATTATCTGGCATTGCTAAGTACCTTGTGCTGGTTGATGGGGGATTCCTTAATTCCCTCCTTCCAACGGATTCCATTCCATATATTTCAGATCATTTATTTTGGAATAGGAGTCTAGAGTTCATTTGAGTGCCTTGAAACTTATAGTCATCAATGGTAGGTTCTCTCACCATCGAAAATTTTGGGAATACAACAATGTCCCCTTATCGATGGATTCTTTCAACTGTTCGACCTCAACACATCTATTCACACTTGTTAGATTGCAATATGTACCTTGATTCCCAATATCATTATCGATGGGATATCTCGTGTCCGTTAAATATATACATCAATGATTGGTAATCAGATGATGGACGATCATGTTCGACCTCGACACCTTTATTCACATGGTAGGACATGTACTTGTAGCAGTTTCCATAGAAGACCTATGATATTGGTGGCATTCCATATATGCTACCTCCTTGATTGTGCTAGTATTCATGAGATGTCAACTCTTGTGACCAGATTCCAATGTATATTAGATATCTTCATCCATTTTGGAGATCTTGATTCATTGTATAGTGTACGTGGTGATGACCACACATGACATTTGTATGTCATGCATATTCATGGCCATTGTACTCTTATGGATCTAGGAATGCTATATATATATTTGCAGTCATATGCAGAGATTGATCATTGTATTTTACTGATGAGTGGCTAGTTCTTCCACTTGGGTCTTCATTACCCCACTTCTGGGATGGATATAATGTATTTTGGCCATCATGTTACCCCTCTGACATCACACATTAGAGGGCATCTATTATAGCTGATTTTACCACACTTGGTAGATTACATCTTTATGGCCTTCTATGCCCCTCTACAAACTCCTTGGACCGCCTTTGCTCTTACTATACTTTGATGTCCCAATAAAGTCCCCAAAAAACACTTGTTTATGTGTATACATGACTTTAAAAGCTATAACTGCGTGTACACACAACTTTTGAGCAAAAAACCGCATATGTCAGGAAATGTGCATAAAGCCAAAAGTTTTTAGAATTTTCCTTAGAGTCCTGAATAACTTGACTCTTAGCCTTCCATATTCCTTGAGAACGCTCAGACTCAACCCTTCGTTGCCTATTTGGAGTGATATATATTGATCCTATTGGATACATTGAAGGAGGAGAAATTGGAGAGCAAGGAAACTATAGTTCATTGTTGCATCACTTGTTTATGCTTCAGTCTACATCCCTTTGTCCTTTTAGAGAAAATGGTGATGCTATTCCCAAGATTTCCTTTACTTTGTAAGCTTTCCATTGTGAGATGCAGGATTAAAGTGGTGGAGGCCTAAGTGGAGGACTCAGTTTCCCTAGTTCGAAGAAGTGTCGGTAGAGGCTGTCACTATTATATCTCTATTTTATTAATAGAAATATTCATTTCATGTCCAATACATGTGCATAAATATGAGCATTGTATCCATGGATTTATTTATTTTCTTATAAATTATTGTTTATATATGCTAGAGTAGGCCTAACACTAGAATATATAGCATGCTTGTCTTGTTTGCTGTTGTTGAGAGGGGATTGTGAATACAAGCATGTTGGAAAAGCTTAACATGGATCTACATCAACCGTCCGAAATAAGGTATGATTCATATCCCTTAGTGTTAGATGTCTTTATTTCTATTTCATATTGTAAATGATTGATTAATGGTGTCATCCAGCCTATTGTGTTACACCCCAAGCCATAGGAAGTTTCTCTTCGCAACAATATGCCAAAAATACAATAAGAAAAAGTAGTTTTTTTCTTTTTTCCCTCCATTTTTTTACAAATCTTACCCTTATGGTTGACATCATCATCTTGAATCCTATTAGTTCTTATAAAGTGAATTTTAATGGTATAATTTTTGTTTTGAGGCCCATATTTTACCTCAAAACTCCCCTAATGAAGGAAATTAAAATGAAGAACAACTAGATGAAGAACAACTCTCATAAGATGAAGAACATAATCGACTAACTATGGAACAAGAAGAGCAGAAGGATCAACAGATACCTAAGAACATGACCCAAAAGAATCATCCATTAAATCAAATTATTGGTGACTGAGGATGTCAAAATAGGGACTAGAAGAAGACTATCTGGAAGAAATAAGCAGGTACACTGCTCTCTATTGTCTATAAATGAACCATAAACTTTTGCACAGGCTAGTACAAAGGAGAAGTGGGTCAAAGAAATGGAAGAATAGTTAGATCAATTTGAGAAGAATGAAACATGTGAAATTGTTCCTATACCAAGAAACAAGAATGTGATCAACACAAAGTGGGTTTTCAGAAACAAAATGAATGGAGATCGACAAGTGATCAGAAACAAGGCTCGATTGTTTTATAAAGGCTATGCTCAGATCGAAGGAATAGACAATGAAGAAACATTTGCACCACTAGCCAGAATGGAATCTGTCAGAATGATATTAGCTTATGGTTGATCCAAAGACATCAAAGTGTATTAGATGGACATAAAATCAACTTTTCTAAATGGGGAATTAGAAGAAGAATTTTACATCAAACACCCAAAAGGATTTAATCTTTTAGAAAACAAGGACTATGTATGTAGACTCAAAAGGGATTTATATGGGATAAAGAAAGTTCCTAGAGTTTGGTACTCCATATCGGAAAGGTACTTGCAAAAAAAAAAACTTTAAGAAGGGATGTGCAGATAGAAATTTGTACATCAAATAGGATGATGACATAATACTCATCATTGAAGTATATGTTTATGACATCATCTTTGGAAGTGATGATGATTCACTGAGTCAACAATTTGCTAAGGAAATGAAGAAAGAGTTTGAAATTTCATTTCTTGGTGAATTAACCTTCTTATTGGGTATTCAGATATCTCAACGAGCATAAGGCATTTTTATTGCTAAGACAAAATACATCAAGGAGATGTTAAAGAAATTCTAGATGGAAGATTGTAAACCTGAGTACTCCTTGATCACCGGTTGTAAACTTGCAAGGAATATGAAAATAAATAAGTTGATCAAAGGCTCTAGATCAATGAATGGTTGTCTACTATATGTAACAACCTCAATACCATATGTGATTCAGGTTGTTGGACAAGTTGTAAGATTCAAAGTTTCTCCAAAGGAAACTCACATTATAGCAATTAAAAAGATCTTCAGATATCTCAAAGGGACTATGGACTTTTGACTTTGGTATCCAAAATGAAATGAGCTAAAATTGATAGCTTATTCAGACGCAAATTGGGTAGGATGCGTTGATGACAGAAGAAGCACTGGTGGAACAACATTCTTTCTAGGAAATTGTCTAGTATCTTGGTCAAGCAAAAAGAAGTATTTAGTGTCGTTATCAACTGTAGAAGCAAAATATATAGCAGCAACAACTTGTTGTGCTCAAATTCTTTGGATGAGGAAAACCATGCAAGACATACACATCACATGTGATGAGTTGATTTCAATTCTATGTGACAATACAAGTTTCATCGATATCTCTAAAAATGCAGTTATGCAATCTAAGACCAAGCACATTCCAATCAAGATTCACTTTCTTTGGGAACAAGTCATAAAAATGAATATCAAGCTGGAATATATAGATACAAAAGAACAAGGTGTAGATATCTTTACTAAGCCTCTCCCAAGAGATATTTTTGAATAACTCCGAGAAAAATTGGAAGTCATACTATCTCCTAACGTTAGAGGAAATTTCAACTCAAAATGGGCCTTTTAACTTTAACTCAAATTCCATGTCATCATGTGTTAGCCAATGAAATTGATTTAAATTTGAAATACCGTATAGGTCTTAAACGTTTTTTTAATATAAATTTGGGGATATGTATCATAAAAAAAACTACATTTTTTGTTTGTATTTTTGACATAACTCCATGTGTAAGTTTACTCAAATTTTGATCGGGAGAGCTCGTTGGATGCGGAATTAAATTCGACATCCAACGAGTACCCACTCAGCATACTTTTAATTCCACATGCCAAGTGGGTAATATTTGGATGCGGAATTTAATTCCGCATCCAATGACCTCTCTCGATCGAAATTTGAGTAAAAACACGGGGAGATATGTCGAAAATACAAACAAAAAAATAGTTTTTTTCTTTTCTTCCTCCAAAATTAATAAATATTATTTTATTAATCTTTCTTGGGAGGCCCATTTTGAGTTGAAATTTCCTCTAATGTTGAATTGATCAATCTTCAACAACACACCAATATGATAGGGGGATCATGACAGAAGTACCATTTTCCATTGATAGCAAAGGGGGAGAAAAATATTAACAAGGAAGGTAAAGGAATCATGCTCTAAGAGGGATATATGTGGACAAAGGAATCTCATTCAAATGGGGATATTTGGAGTTTTCATCAATGACAAAGGAGGATATTGTTGACTAAATTGTCATTGATGCCAAAAAGTGTGTATCGATGTGTCTTGATGCCCCTTGAGGAGCCCCTAACGGTTATAAGTGATTAAATTTGAAAGGAGACCTTTGACCTTGTCCAATCCCAAGTTTGAGTCCCTTGTGTTAGTGCCATAAATTATTCTCAGACTACTAGAAGAACAAGCCAACACAATCTCAAAAGTAAAATTAAATAAAATAGGTTTCAGGGTTTTGGTCTGAATATTTATCCACAAGAAGGTAATGAACAGAAACAAGACAATTCCATAACTAAATCATGAACAATTTTAATACCTGGGGAGCAAACACTCTGAATAAACCATATACATTACATAAGAAATACTGTTTTCATCCACAAAACCACAAGCATTTGCATGAATAGGACTTTACACAAGAAATGAAATTGCTGAATGAATAACCAAATAGATTAGAAATGAAAATAGTATAAGAGTAAAATAGGGCTTATCAGCATATATATGATCAATCACAGTCTTAAACTTACATAAAAGTACAATAGTCTTAGCTTGAAATGTATGAGCTTCAAAAAGCCTCTCCTTGAACTAAACTTCCAACCATTGCACTATATGCCCCTCCTCCTTATATAATTACAAAGATCTCATTTTAAGTAGTTCCATATTCACTTATTTAGGTTGAATTCAAAATACTTAGCAGTTACATTAACCAACTTTCAACTAATTGACAAAAAATAGCAAAATCGAATTCCTGAGAAATTTGGCGAATTTCTAAAAAATGGGTATCAAAGAAGCATCCATATCTCTTGATCCGAGACACCTGTACAAAACCTGAGAGAGGTTTGTTTGAAGGATTCCATGATGGACAAAAAACTCTCTTTTTTTAAAAAAATGTTTCTCTAACACATCGAAATATTCCCCGCAAGATGAAGACTAATACAGGGAAATATTAAATGTTTTTTAAACCCTGAACAATAGGTCGTAAACATTAAATAAAATATTTCAAACCTTGATAGTTGCTGCAAAACTAAGAGAGGATTTTGTGAATGGGTCTATTTTGAAAAAAAACCTCTTTTTGTTTTCTGAAATTCATCTCCATCTGCTTGTAATCCGCGCTCAATTACAATGACCAAAACAGAAAAAAAAACAGAACATAACTATGCATTTTATTCTTTTATTTCAAGGGATTCTCTTGCTACTGACTTCTGGTCTCCAATTTACTTCTTATAATTGTGCATGAATTTTATTTTGAAGCTTAACATTTGAAGTTTCCAAACTGTCATCTTTATATTCAGCAGTAATTGGCACTTTAGCTGTGCTTTCTTCTACACCTACTGAATTCTATTTTTCCCCCCTTTTCAATCCAACTGTTCCTCCTGAATTGAAACATATCTATGTTGCTTTGCATCATTTTCCAAATCTTGTTCTTGATCATCATAAAGTGTTTCTCTTACATGTTTATACACAGGTTATTTTTCTCTTGCTATGCATGTAGTTTCTAGTATCAGCTCCTCAATGCATACCACGATTCCCTTGTTCATGCACTTGTCATGATGATGGATGAGGTCATGAATATGCGCTATTATATTTTGGATAGGTGTTTGAAATCTTACGATATTGTTTTCTACAGCAGCCATGATTTCTAACCACCTGTTTCAATAACTCAAACCAAATGAAGTCATGATAGGTCAAACCATGATCCTCCTTAATAATCTTTGCATCCTCTCATACACTTGCCATGAACATCATTGGGTTCTAAACACGTATCATTTTTTCCTCTTAGGTGTCCAACAACTTCCACTAATTTTGATTTCAAACAGTCACACTTATCTGCCACGATTTTTAATAATTCGAGATTCTTGTAGCGCTTTTGTTCACTGACCTTCACTCCTACACTACAGGAATACCCCTTTTGCATATTTTTTAACCATAACTTAGAAATGAAGGTTAGTCATAAAATTTAACTTTGGAATAAAGTTATTTATAATATTTTCAGACCTTTCGAGATATATATAATTACTAATAAGCCCAAAAACTTTAAAAAACCAATAAAATGAAATAAATCAAATTCATTTAAAATATAAAATCAAACAAAAATGTATTTGTTTCTAAAAATCCTCAAAATCAACTCAAAATGTAAAATCATAGAAAATCAATGTTTTAGAAATAGGACAAATAAACTAAGAGCAAGATCTAGTTATAACATCTGGCTCCTGTTGCGGGATGAAATCCTCCTTGTGAGGTTTCAAGAACCTGTAGATCAGTGCCTTCTTCCATCTAAACTGAACTTATATATTACTCTGTAAAATTTCCATTGGGATATGGATTATTTTTTATCTCATTCCCAGCCTACCATTCACTTCTAACCAAGGGTTGCAACTTGTTTTTTCAATCAAAATATGAACCTATACTTCTGAAATAACAAAATACTGCTACAAAATAGCATACTGAAAATAATCTGTGTGCTCTTATGGTGACCTTATTCTGCTATTTACTCCTACTTCTAATAAGAAGAAACAACCCATTCAAGTGTAATCATACTTTTAGTGAAGACAAGAAACCATTTGATTGAGAATCATAATTTCATGCATGCTATTGTTTGAGAAGACCCACAAAAGATGTGATAAATGCAATAAAAAGTCTGTAGGCATCTAAGACTTGCAGTTGGAAATAGGAAGTATGCCAAATTTTGGAGCATTAGAAACCTTTGAAAAATACAAATCCATCCAAGAAACCATGGGATCATGAAACTCATGCAAAATTACTCCTTCATGTTGTTCAAAAAGAATGGACTACAAATGGGTGTCCTCAATTCTCAATACTCCATGAGATAATGAAATAAGAGAAAAATATATAAAATATTCAACTTTGTTGAGCTCAACCTGTTCTATATCTTCCACTAACCCAAGCTGACTAACTTCCAAAGAGTGCTGCTTAACTAAAGAGGACTAAAAAAATGGTTGTAGTATTTCTTTATATCCATAAAAAATTGGCATATTTTCATAATGGTTTTGAGTAGCAAAGTTATCATAGCCATGGATATTAGACACATCTAATATTACATTCGAAGTATCTATAGTCTGGCTGCTATCAATTTGAGAGTCAAATCAATTCAAAAGTTTTTCTTTTTTAGTAAAAAAATCGGAATATAATTCACCTACAATCGATTTCTATTGATCATGAAATTTTCGATTTAAAACTTCAATGTATTCATTATATTCATCATAAAGTGAAGCATTCTCTTTCTCTCCATTACTGTTCTTTTTAGACTTTGGCTCAAGCATGGAAACCAAGGGCTCTTCAAACTACTTCTCGACCTTCAAATAAAAACCTTGACCAAAACTTGAACAAATAAAATTCTGAAAGTGACCATAAGTCAAGAATGGCAGCTTATTTCTTATCTCAATAGTAAAAGGTTGAATAGCAGCAAATTCTTCTTCAGAACATGATATTCTCATAGCAGGAGCTAGGAAATTTCTACTATAACCCAGTGAAAGTATATTATCATCTAAAAAGTCAGCAAATTGATATGAAGAATGAACACAAGCGTCATTTATATCCTTGTTCATATGAAAATCTGAAAAATGATGAAGAAAAATGTCTTAAATATGAATGATACCTATGTTCTTCTTCCTGTTCATGAACTTGTATATATTCAACATGAGCCTGATCTTGAATCATTTTGCAAGCTCGGATGTTCTCCTCCACTCGTTTTTCATCCTCAAACAATTGTCTTAAAGATGATGATTTCCTTTCTAACAAGAAAAAGACAAGATCTAAATGTTGAGCCATAACATAATATACCATAGCAAGTTTTTCCGAAGGTCTGATTTCTGTGGGCATACTGATATAAAAACTTTGAAACCTCCAATTAAATTTAGTAATTGGCTCATCATTCTCCATTTTCAAACTATAAAATTCAGAAAGAAATTGATCATAAGATTTATTCTTACCCCAATACTTCAAAAATACATCATGTAAGTATTCCCACGATCCAATTGAATCAGATTTAAAATTTTGGAACCAGAACATTCACATCTCCAACAAAGGATTTTGAAAATAACCTCATGACAACATCCTCATGCTTGATTTCAAAATTATCAATGAAATTATGAAAAGATACTAAATGCTTCTCTGTTCTGATATGGTCTTTTCCAGTAAAATAGGGAAGATATTCAACAAAGTAGGACGGTTAAGGATGTAAGAGAGATGGCAGGCTAAGGTTTAAACATCTTCTGTTTGAGTCTAGACTGAAAATATGTGAGTTGAAAATGATCCTCAACAAGCTGTTCGCAAGTTTCAACAGTGATTGTAGAAGGTAATGGATCATCTTTATTCTCTATAAGATGACCAGAATAATTAGGTTCAAGAGATATGGGTATATGTATATCATGTTGCACATGTATTTCAAATGAAGGAATAGGATCAACATCAATAAAACAAGAAGAATGCACAATTTCTTCTTCCAAAGAGGGATATGTACCTGAAGGTTTATAATCATCGGAATAGACAAAACAAAAAATAATTCTTTTGACATGCAATGGGAAAGACAGGAAAGAACTGATGAATAAGAACAAAACCTCATGGAGGAAAGTAACAAGCTCGTATCCAGTATTTCCATTTGGCTTCTTCATTTTTTTGTCAACAAAATTCTCCTTGAAGTGGAATCTTTAATCGTGGAGTCTCCACATAGATGATTGCAGTCTATCTCTATGTCCTTCTCTTGTCTTCCATCAAGAGTCAGATCTATGTCATTATGGTTCTTTCCGGGGAAGATAATCTTGATTTTCATCCCCAGCAACAGGCACCAAATATGTTAGTGCTAGAATTTTTTTTGAGACTACTAGAAGAACAAGCCAACACGATCTCAAAAGTAAAATTAAATAAAATAGGTTTTAGGGTTTTGGTCTAAATATTTATACACAAGAAGGTAATGAACAAAAACAAGCCAATTCCATAACTAAATCATGAACAAGTTTAAGATCTGGGGATCAAACACTCTAAATAAACCATATACATTACATAAGAAATATTGTTTTCATCCACAAAACCACAAGCATTTGCATGAATAATACTTTACACAAGAAATGAAATTGCAGAATGAGTAACCAAACAGATTAGAAATGAAAACAGTATAAGAGTAAAATAGGGCTTATCAGCATATATATGATCAATTACAGTATTAAACTTACATAAGAGTACAATGGTCTTAGCTTGAAATGTATGAGCTACAAAAAGCCTCTCCTTGAACTAAACTTCCAACCATTGCACTGTATCCATCTCCTCCTTATATAATTAGAAATATCTCATATGAAGTAGTTTCATATTCATTTCTTTAGGTCGAATTCAAAACTACTTAGCATCTACATTAACCAACTTTCAACTAATTGACTAAAAATAGCAAAATGGGATTCCTCGGAAATTTGGCGAATTTCTGAAAACTAGGTCTCAAATAATCATCCATATCTCTCAATCCGGGACACCTGTGCAAAAAATGAGAGAGGTTTTTGTGAATGATTCTATGCTGGAAAAAAACCTCTCTTGGTTTTTAAAATTTTTTCTCCAATGCATCGAAATAGTCCCTGCAAGATGAACTCTAAAACAGGAAAAAATTAAATGTTTTTTAAACCTTGAAAAATAGGCTGTAAAGATTAAATCAAATATTTCAAACCTTGATAGTTGTTACAAACTTGAGAGAGGTTTTTGTGAATGGGTCTGTTGGGAATAAATTATTATTATTTTTTTCTAAATTTCATCTCCATCCGTTCGTAATCCGTGCTCAATTGCAATGACCAAAACAAGAAAAACAAATAGAACATAGCTATGCATTTTATTTTTTATTTCAAGGGCTTCTTTTTCTACTGGCTTCTGGTCTCCAATTTACTTCTTGTACCTATACATGAATTTTATTTTGAAGCTTAACATTTGAATTTTGCAAACTGCCATCTTTTAATTCAGCAGTAACTGGTACTTTAGCTGCGCTTTCTTCTACACCTACATAATTATGTTTTGTTTCCTCTTTTAAATCCAACTGTTCCTCCTGAATTGAAACATCTCTCTGCTACTTTTCATCATTTTCCAAAGCTTTTTCTTGATCATCATCAAGTGTTTCTCTTACATGTTCATACACAGGTTCTTTTTCTCTTACTATTCCTGTAGTTTCTGATATCAGCTCCTCAATGCAGACCACGATTCCCTTGTTCATGCACTTGCCATAATGATGGATGAGGTCATGAATATGTGTTGTTATATTTTGGACAGATGTCTGAAAGCTTACTATATTTTCTTCTGCAGTAGCCACGATTTCTAACTACCTCTTTCAATAACTCAAACCAAACGAAATCATGATAGGTCAAACCATGATCCTCCTTAATAATATTTGATAGGTCAAACCAATAAATTGAAATAAATCAAAATCATTTAAAATATAAAAAAAATGTATTTATTTCTAAAAATCCTCAAAATGTAAAATCATAGAAAATCAATGTTTGAGAAATAGGACAAATAAACTAAGAACAGGATCTAGTTATAACACCTTGCATCCCATGGGACAATTCCAAAAGACTTGTACACCCTTTAGAGCGTTTAAGTTCCCCTAAGTTGTTTCTATGGTTCCTTAGTTGTTTCTTTGGGAGTCCCTAGTACCACAACCTATGTCCTAGTACCCTAGAAATATTCCTTTGTGGGTTCAAGAAGTATAGAACTTCAAATAGTCCAAATGACCCATTATGTGGTCATTTATGTTTTTAATGAGGTCACGGTACCGTGGGAGAACTGGGAAACCCCACACCTTGGTTGTGTTGGGGTCCTTGATACCCTTGATATGATGAGTACATGGTGGATATCTCGTCCTTGTTTATGTTAGCTATGTGTATTTGAATACCATTGAATCCCTCATGCCTTTGATTATGTCCATTGAATTCTTTCACTTTGGAACTTATGCATAAGGTAACATGATATTTGGCACCTTTATGTGTGGAATATTGGAAGTCTTAAAAAAATTGAAGAATTTAAGGTTATTATACCAAGAATTTGGAAATAAACCCATCATAAAGAGATATCCCTCATCAAGACATTTTCGTTGATTTGTGGAGCGTTTTCTAATTCCTTATGGTTGAAGAGATATGAATTTTTGAAGTCGGTGTACCCCACCTTTTTGGGTCAACCGACCAAACAAAATATCATTTAATTATTTATTTTTAATTGCATGTTGGCCCAGTTTGAGGTACTAAATTTCCTCCACAACCTATATAAATAGAATATAAAATATTCATTTTATCATCAATCAAGTCTCTCTTTGGTATTTTGTAAATCTTGGAGAAAAGTGTGAAACTTTGTGGAAGAGAAATTTTTCGGCGTCTTCACTAAAATTGGCATAATTTTCTCATACAAAATCAGAATTAATGAGGGGGGCATGCTATTTTGAAAATACAACCTTCAGTGCATGGCATCTCTCATGATATTCGGTCTTATATCCAGTCTCACCCTTCCTTTCTCCTTCCTGGAGGGAAATATTTTCCTACTCAACGAGTCTTAACATTTGATTATTGTCTTCTTCATACAACCTTTCTCTGTATTATTTCCTTTCTTACAATAGGATCACTTTCCCTTGTCAAAATTTGATGTTTGTTTTTCGTATAGACTGAGGCATCATCTAATGTATCAAACTCTTCTTTAGCTTCAATTTAGTGTTCCTCTTCTCCTTTCCTTTATGCTTCCTCCTTGCTTACACATTCTTTGTCTCGCCAGCTAAGAGAGATTGATTTGTGGAGGCTTTGATAGCTCTCATCTGTATCATCTTGTCTTGTTCTTGTATTAGAGATACTGTGAAGGAAACAAGGGATGTCATTAATCAATGACGAGCTTGTAGTCCCATGGAGTGAAAGGTGGATACAAACAATGATAATTATGGGGCAAGTTTGCTCAGAATTAAGAGCACTGATTTTTCATCGAATTGAGAGCACCAATTGATTATCCTTGTTCTCAATACCGCACTAATTGCATTGCATGACAAGAGATTTGAATGCTTAGGAAAAAAATATTGTATAGTTTTGAAGTTGTTGGGTTGTAGTGCTATTATCTCATCTCTATATTATGGTCCCTCGTCTCATCTTGTTCTCCAAACAAGGTTTCGAGCCTTTTTTATTTGTCCTTCTTATAACAGAGGCTCCTTCTAACAGATTTCACTTCTCCTTAGGTTTGATATCAGAGTTCTTTTTATCCTTCCCTTTTTGTTTCCCTTTGGCTTATGCATTCTTTCTCTCCCCAGCCAAGAGAGCTTGATTCTTGGATGCTTTGAGGGATCCCATATAAATCATCTCATCTTGCTCATGAATAAGAGATTCTATGAATGCATCAAGTGAGGGAATTCACCAGTTTGGATTTTTTAGTTTCGCAAAATTAATGGTGGACACAAACACTAAGAATTCTAGGCCAATATTTCTCAGAATGGAGAGCACCAATTTCTCATCCTTCTTGTCAAATATACATTGCTTGCACTGCATGACCAAAGACTTGAACTTGAATAAGAATTGATGGATGGTTTCGAAATTGTTGGGTTGAAGAGAAATTATTTCATTCTCAAGAATATGGCCTCTTAGCTCATCCTTCTTTCCAAACAGTAATTTGAGCTTCTTCCATACTTCCCGTGAATTTTTTAATCCATCAAGGTGGAAGAGTAATTCCTTGGAGATATGAATGCACATGAAACCAAAGGATTGATCCAACTTGTTCACATACTTTGATTTCTCGAAAGGTTGTTGGGGTTTGAACTTTGTTCCCACAGTGAACATATACATACCTTTTGTGTGCAACAAAATATGAATATATTACCTCCAATCTCAATAATTTAAGGGTGTGGGGATCCTCAATGTAAACAATGTTGAATTCTCCATTTTGCAACTTCATGAGTAGGACAATTATTCCGAATTCTTCAATTTACCTGCAAAAAAACTTTCAATTCGAAGGACGACCAGTTCAATCACTTTCTACTTCAACATGTGCACATTATTAGGGTGCTTCATGCCTAGTTATACTTCTTTGGATAAATACATAGGGAGAAAATCATAGATACCAGGAATTATGTGGAACCCAGTTGCTTCTAGTGCATCAATGGAATTTTTTGACAATTGAAATTGGCCTGAGCACCCACTCTAATACCATGTAAAATTATCCAAACTACAAGATCATCAGGATGGATTGAACCTCATTGTGAAATAAGAATGAATGAGAAAGAATAAATTTAGTGTTAGAATGATCAAACAATCGTGGTGAGATAATGTATACAAGAGAAAAAAATTTGACAGCATAACCTTGATCTCATAATAATTAACATGTATTTAATACACCCATGATACAATTAAGTAAATTTGAATACTCTAGGAGATATTTGATTCCCATGACTTGGAATGACTCCAGATATCACTAACTGCGGAAAAATTACCATTGGAGGCTCACTAGTGTAACTTCGGACAACTAAAACAACTCACAACCAATTAACTGAGCAAAGGAGCCTAATATGTTTAAATCATGCAAAGATGGCACTAGGATCACTGTAGGTGAACTAAATTATGTCCATGAGAGAATGAATCAACAAAAACTAGAATGAAATGATGGTGGAACTCCCATGACTCAGTGTGGGTTCCTAAAATATAGGGATTGGCCTCTAGAGCTCCCGAATGCATGCATATTGGCACATCAAGTCCTAGGTGGGTGCTATATAACTTCCCCATGGAACTAATGAAGTGGAAACATAATCCTAAAATAGGAATATGACATTTATACTATGGAGGTCAAGGAAGGACTACAAATAATCCTAACACATCAACAACATTCCCATATAATTTTTAGAATTTTTTGGTTTTTTAGTGCCTTCAAAACTATTGAACAAAATTGTAATATAATTTTTAAAATAAATTAAATAAAAATAATAATTTGATATCATAAGTTTTAAAATCATATGCCATTGGATAGGGGATTCATTGACGAATCCACTAGCCTTAACTCTACAACCTAAGCTTAATGATATGAAGGGTTTTAAATTTTTGCAGTTGTAGAAAAACTTGCAACAAGAGGGCTATAATTCATCAATTTAGGTGCTCCATCAAGATATGTAGCTTGGCCAAAAAAAAATTCAACTATGTACAGTGTGATTGGTCCTAATGGCTAATACATTTGTTTCCTCATAGGAGGTCATAGGTTCAAATCCGAAGGGGGGTAGGGTATGTACACTCGATAGACTTTAGCAGTTACATCATTGCATAGAGGGGGGTCCTTTGTCACTCAAACAAGGGCGTCTCATATGCCAGAATGGTTATTATTATTAATTTCAAATAGCTCAATGAGGGATTAAGAAAACTTTAGATCATGGTAAAAAATATAGATTTATCTATTAAATTTATAGCATCAGGAGTCATTCTCCATGAGAATTGCATTGTATTAAGTTTAGAAACATCTCCATGAAACTTGTGTTGTATCAAGTTTGAAACTTATGTTGTATTAAGTTCATAAACTTATGTTGTATTAAGTTAATAGCTTGTGTTGTATCATGCTAGGATGTTGAGGTCATGAGAGATTCATGTACTATGATCTTATGTTGTATTAATATCAAGATCTTATGTTGTATTAAATCCAAAACTTATGTTGTATTAAGTTCATGATTCTTGTGTTGTATCACGACTGGTCTTGTATCAAGACCATATGAATTGTGTTGTATAAAGTCACGAGGATATACTATGTGGTGTATATCTAGTCATGGTCACCATGTACTATAAGTCTCCTTTAGGGATAAGCTATCCCTAGAGTGATTTAATTTCATATATCCCTATATGAATCATGGTAATACATGTGATAATAGGTTGGGAATAATTATTCTGAGTATGGTATGATAAGAATGATTAATTAATTAAACACTCATGGACCATGCTAAATTAATTAATGATCAATTGGATGATCACAGAGATTGAGTGTAATGTATCGGACCCTCCAGATAATGCCAACGGTGCTAAAATTAATAGTAAATTAAGTTTAAGCACAACAGATATAGATAAACTACTATTAAGATGACTAAGCATTCATCAACATAATTAAAACTTTTAACTCTAGAGATTGAATTATAAATAAAGTTGACACTTAATTATTTAATTATGACACTTAATTAAATAATTAATTGTGACACTCAATTAATAATTTCCAAAGTGCAAGCTAAAGATAATAATTGCAATGAGAACATGAATAATACATGATAAACATCATCTTCATTGTGAATAACTAATTTATGTACCTTTGGTTTGTTTGATAACATAGTTTATAAACAATCAAGTATTGATGTCATTGATTATTTGCAAATTAATATTTTTTTGGGGTGTTGTTATGTGTGTGTTGTTAGTGAGTATAAACGGTAAGGAAAACCACATATAAAGAAACATCTATAGGCTGCAATATAAAACCACACTGAAACCATAGAAAACAAAGGACATCGGCTGCAACTACCACCCTCAAAATCAGCTCCTGATGACTGTCACCTACAGTCATATCTCACTAATAAAAATCCGATTATATGGATTCCACCCTATAGCCATCAATTAATTTTACATATAGAATAAATCACTCATCCTTATATCTACAACTAAGAACAAATATGTAAACAAAACATTTGCAATCAAATGACAGGTACGCGCATCTTGGCACCATAAAACTGTTGGACCCAAACAAACATATCTTGGTCATCCATAAATCTTTTTCAATAAAACAAAAGGTGTTTTTCATTGGAGACATTGTTCTGGATGCAATGGAATGTGTCTCAAAACACAAAAATGAGCAGAGATGGAGAAATCATATCATATGGTTGTGCCCCTTGTAATATCCTCGGAGGATATAAATGGGTCTTAGGGACATATTCTTAGCTTAGTGTATTAGTTTAATCAATATTAAATTTCATTTTTCAAGATTTAATTATTACAAAGTCCATTTAATTACCAATAAATTAAAATAAATTCAATGATTATTCCAACATATGATCCAAGGGCTCAGAATGATTACTAACACCTTCTAGAAACATAAACTATCCATTCCAATCCAATTCAGACATAAATTTCACCTCTAAAGGCCATTTACTTTTAATCATGATTAACTAGTAATTAGTGTTCTGATTACGATACTTAATGACACTTAACGCACAATTGATGGTCCTTTATATTATTTCATTTGTTTATCACTTAACAACTGTTTATCAAATATAATGGATAATTAACAACTAATAACATGTAAATAAGGACTAATTACCATTTTCCAATTAAGTAAACATAGTAATTATGAAAATGATTGTGACAAGAACTAGTTAACTAATTGTTAAATACTAACAACTAGTCTTGGGAAGATTCGATATGTAACCATGCCAATGAACCAAAACGTGAACTTACAGAAAGTATACACATATTTAATCATGCACATACACCAAAATAATATACTTTTGTAGATATTATCCAAGTAGATAAATGATGAATATTTCAAGTTCAATTAGTACAACTAGTTAATAAACACTGCGAGGAATTCAATAAAAAAAATCATGCTGAGTTTCAAGGAACACAGAGGTGAAGGTACAAATATGGAAAATAGAATTATACAACCATTTGAATTATCAATAACATATCATATGTTTGTACATTCATCTTTTACCAAAAACAGAGATTTGAATCCAAAAACTATTTACCAATTTCAACGCAATGTACCTAGTTTCCAATTTAACTTTCCAAATGACAAGTAAAGATAAATATATGAATATTGTAGCTCATGGAAATAATATCAAGGGTCGCTTACATTCATATTTATTTATATTTCCACCCATAGACATTCAATTAAACAACCCAAAAAACAAGTTAATTCTACTCATATGAATTGACTAATAATTCTAGGAATCACCAGAATAATTAAATCCACAGTTCATAGAATCATTCAAATGAAATTAAAAATATAAATATAATGTTTTATAAAAAATAACAGAGTTATATTTCATTCTATTTTTTTTTCAAACACTTCATATGCAAATTCACAAATCTACTCAAAACAACTCCATTGAAGGAGCTAGAAATTTGAAATTGATATATAATTTCGGTATACATTTCCCCAACACTACTAAGAATATTTCTGCTCATATTCTAAAAAAAATTTAAATATTTTTTATCATACATAATCATAAAATGAATACCCATGCAGTTTTACAAACACTTCATGTGCTAAGTCTTCAAACTATGCCAAACAATCCGATTGAAAAACTAGTTTTTGAATAAAAGGTAGAAGCATCAAAGAGAAATGTCTTAAACCATTATTAGGTTATTGTACCATAAAAATAAAAATTATATAATTAAAATCGGAATAAATATCATTTTTGTATCATAGGTACCAAACAATCATTTCCTCAAACAAATTGTGCACAAAATCCCAAAAACTAGTTTTCAATTCCTTCATAAAATTTACTTGCATAAATAGATTGAATCCTATGATAAAAATAAATCACAAATAACTCTTATGTTTCATAAAAAATTTCATGTGCATCCATAAATTAGTTATACCATATCCAAGTAAATTAAATAAACAAGTTGCAATATATATAAGGGTAGGAAGAAAGTCTTCCTATAAATGGCCTTGTTCTCAAGCAGTACTTCACCTAGATTTTGGAACACTTTTGTACATAAATAAAACATTTATTTTATCATTTTAATTTTGTTTGATTTCCTTTGTTGTTTTAATTTGATTCATTTTTCTTGTTATTTGCTTAGAAAAATCCAGCTCAATTTTTTACGCTTGGAAACATAGGAATCTGGATAATTCAAAGGTCTTTGAAAGTCAAGAACTGATTACGGGAAAACATGTGTGGTAAAGTTTGATCAAAGTTGAGATTCTTTAATTATTTATAGACTGTAGAAAAAAAAGTTAATTTCAAGTCCACATTGAAGTCATTTAAACCCTATAAACTAACTAAGGATCGTGAGATCTAGAGTACTATATTGGGGCTCCATCCATCCTCACACTAATATATGTCCTAGGAATATTACCATGATAGACCCGAAGAAAGGAATCAAGTCTGATGGATGTATGGAATTCAAAATAATCCCATGCTACAAATTCAAAGCCAAAAGGCTTATAGTAAAGAGTCAAAATTTCAAGACAAACAATCTACATCAAAGAATATATGCTGAAGGAATAAACCAACAGATCAAAAGGATGGCTCAGAGCAGTTCTTCTCCGATCATGATATTGAAAGAAGTTTATCACTCACACAAAAGGACATTATGGATGGAATAACCCATGCCAATTTCTCAAAGTAGAAGAATCAATCGAGGAAAACTAAAAAGACAAATGTCATTAAAATATAAAGCATCAAAAGAATGCTAATAAGCATGGGAATGAGAAACAAACTAATACATCTGTTAAACTGTGTTACAATCCTGTAGGGTCATATCCAGTGGCAACCAAAAGATAGAGGAAAAATTAATCTCATATTCTGCCCCTAAGAGTGTTATCAAGAGTCCTAGTCCTGGTTACCCTACTCCCAAAAGACAACAATCAATGTGATGCACAAAAAATTACATCCCTATATAAGTCTAGTATTTAAATGATCTCGGAGAATACATTGAATAAGTTGTTCAGTATAGTACCATGTGTCAATATTGTTTTTCAAAGAGGTATTTTTCAGAGCTCTGTGTTCACTAGCCAATTGCCAATTGTTGTTGCTACAACTGCTTCCCCAATTTTTATTTATTTTTTAGGGCTTCTCTTTCTATTTTATTTGAAGGCACACTTACACTAGTTTCCCAAATCGGATAATCCCTCCCTACACACTTAGTTTTTTTCAAAAGCTTGAGAAAAAGAAGATTTATGCAATTCTTTTCTTTCTACAACCTCAA
Organism: Pseudotsuga menziesii; assembly: GCA_001517045.1. Taxonomy (NCBI): domain Eukaryota; kingdom Viridiplantae; phylum Streptophyta; class Pinopsida; order Pinales; family Pinaceae; genus Pseudotsuga; species Pseudotsuga menziesii. The sequence continues at coordinate 32,028 of LPNX010344373.1, read as the reverse complement.
CCTTTCTGCAATCTCCTTTCCACAATTTAGATTTTTTTTCTTTTTCTGTTTCTGTAATTGCAGATTGTGGATTACAGAAATCCCCATGTTTCATTTTGTCTTTTGCAATTTTCCTTTTTGCAAACTCCTTTACGCAATTTTGCGGTTGCAACTATTTTTCCGCAATTGTGGATTGCAGAAATCCCCAGTTTTCATTTTTTACTTCCACAAATTCCTCCCTGCAATTCCTTGTCTGCAATTTCCCTTCCACAATTCCTGTTTCACAATTCTCTGATCCGTTGATTTTTTATGGATTCATCCCTAACCGTCAATCTGAGATAAAATGTTGGATTCTTCTGGAGTGTCCGATCTTTTACAGATTGCGGATTGCAAATCCAACATTTTTTGAATTTGACGTCCAAAATTTCTCTTCTGCCTTTCCTTTTTTGCATTTCTTATGGACCGTTGATTTCTTATAGATTCTTTCCCGATCGTTGATTTTGTGGATTTCGAATTGCAGGTTCTAGAAAACCCAAATTTCTAATTTAAATTCATGCAATTTCCCTTCCGCATTTCTCTGATTCGTTGTTTTTTTGTCAATTTATTCTTGACCATTGATTTTGCGGTTTGCGGAACCCACTTTTCCCAATGTTGAACTTCTGAATTTTCCTTCCCACATTTCCTTTTCCGCAACTCTTTTGAGCCGTTGATTTTTTGTGTATTTATTATGGACCATTGATCTAAGATCATATGCGGATCTCATCTTATCTTTACAGATTCGTTATCTTCATTTTACCTTTCTCTTGTGTGATTGTTTCTGTGACATCATATCTTTTGCAGATTTGATCTCATCCATTGATTTACAATCTCCAGTGGAACTTCACTTAACCATGTTTATTTCTTATCTTTCATTCATCTCCACTTCATGAATCTGTCCCCACCATCCATCCATTTGTTGAGATGTTATTAGACGTCTAATCTCTACTAAACTTAATCGTAGACTAATAGGGAATTGAGAAAACTTCTCGAGCTTAAGTTAATTGTTACTATTTTTCCTAATGGGGTATTGTTCACCCTCCGTGTAAGAATTAACACCTATTGTTAAACTTGAAATTGAGAATGCATAATGAAACAGGTGATAAGGTGATTAGTTTCAATATTACTGGTGAATTATGGTTTTTTTAATGTGAACAAGGAGAAGTTTTATAGAATCCTGTTTAAATGTTATTTCAGATCAGATTTATATCTCATTATGTTTCGTTCATGTATCACAGGTATTATTTTTCACCAAATTATATTGGCTCATTAAGGAGAGCGTGAAGTTGACACAGGGGAAAGAGATTAGTGAGTAAGAAGTAGCACACATGGAGACGTAGTAACGTTACATGTGCTTAATATGATAAAATACAATCCAATAGTGGGGAAAGATTACAAACAGTCTGTGTGTGTTTCCAGTAGGGAAGGGCCCATATAGGTTTCATTTCTTATGAAACCGTTTGTTTTCTCCCATGGAAAAACACTAAGGACAAAGTATGGGAATTTCTAGGGTTAGGGTAGACCAAAGGTCACAAAGAAATGGGTTCAGGTTATAATAAGTAGGGGTGTAGAGGATGATAGAAGGACTTTTGTATGGAATAAGGGAGACTGTACTATTTTGTAAAAGAACTAATTATTTGCTAATAAGAAAGATCAATTCACTGGAACAAAGTCCTACACATAAATTTGTTTGGAATGTGTGGAATGCATCCCATGGAAGTGTTTCTTCTTGCTTCTATACATTATACAGTGATATTGTCCTAACTTCTTGGAACTAATTCTTTGGTTATGAATGGATTCATTGTCTGTGTAATGAATGAGTAATAAATGATTTCATTATATCAGAGATATATTTGGTATCCTTTCTATTGTAAATGTGATTATTGTGTTGGAACAACCATCTGTTAGACTTATATGAACATTTTTCAGTATATTACTCTGAACTCTAAATTTGCTCCCTACGGGGATATGATAGATTAGACTAGTCTTATATTTAGAAGAATAATTGAGAAGGAAGGAACAACAAGATGAGAGGTAAGAACCTACACATCACCTTTGAGGTTTCTACTCATCAATTATATGCATTTAGGAACTTGCATCTCATCTTTAAAAATAAAATTACATAAACAGTGGACTGGGTCATAACTGATAAACATTTAAACAACTTAATCTATGGTAGTTGGACTATTAACCAGATGGATTCCACACACCAAACGGTGGATGATATAATTGGGATTGTTTACGGGGAGAATCCCAACTGTTGGTACCTGGGATTTTTCAAGGAATCAATAATGCCATATTCTTCAAATCTATCCACATGAACATTTTTTTCTTCTTAAGTGCTCTCGCCTTCTATATGTTTGTTCACCACCAACAAACTAACCTCTATGCAAGAGGAATTGCAATTCCATAACTTAATTCAATGGAGTAAGTCCCACCTCTATTATTTATATTACATATTAGTTGGATTGCATTCATCCAACCATGTTTACAAATATTTGTTTGAACTTCATTAGCTACATGATTTAGTGTGATAATTCAAAGTCCTTCTAATTACTAAACTTAAATCTTCAAGAAGTAAGATAGAACTACCATAACCCATGACCATTTTTGTGTGATGCATATACGACTTTCTACCCACAAAACATGAAGACATATCTTTGTGTTTATCAAAACTTAAACCCTCAAAAAATCCAATATCATAATCCTCTAGCGCATGCAAAGTCCAAATTTTTGGACCTCAAGTAATACTTCCATCTCCCCTTACAACTAAAGCTGCAACAATAACATTTGAAATCTTCCTCTTATATTCCTTCAACATTCCCCTATCATTTCAAATGCTAGAATTATAAGAGGTTATAAATTTAAGACTTTTATTCACGATGGGATTAATAAAAGGGCCTAATGGATTTTACCTACCACTCTTAGTCTTCAAATTTCCAATAACCCCGTCAACAAATGCAAGAAGTTTTCTTATGATATCCAAAATAACTACTACATTACTATTCGAATTAATAGTAGGAGTCTTATCAAGATTATTATCCACATAACCTTCCTCAAGGGATTCCTCCAATATAGAAGTTCCTGCGAGCTACTTTTCAATAAGATGTGGATGATCCTCTAGTGGCTTGTTGACTTTGTTCAGCTTTTGATCTAGAAGAACTAAATATGTATATTTTCCAATTTTCTTGAACACATTTTCTGGATCCACCATAGGGAAAACCGTTGTTCAAGTGGGTTCTAGTACCTTTGTAAACCATTGTTCAAGAATCCACCAAGATCCATCTACCAAAGAAGCAACCTAAATGGGTATTTTGAACATATCCAAAATATGGTATACCTTAAGATCCTCTCTTGCCACCATCTTCATACTTATCACCTTCTTCTTGATAATATTTGAAATTCATATCCATTTGTTATAGAGTCGTAACACTATAAATATAATCAAGGTTCAAACCTTAAATTACGAATCATGAACCTTTCACAATGGAATTTCCACAAACATAAGAGACTATTTTCATAAAGTACCCACATTATTCTCCTTTGTAAGGGTAAAGAAGATGATGGAAACAATGAATCCAAGGAAACAAAAGAAAGTAAGCCACTAGTAGTAGCAAAATCTGGAACCCCTTTAAATGACAATGTAGTAAGTTTTAAGGTTATGCAAGAAACTCTTGAGGTTATGCAAGAAACTCTTGGCTTGACAACCTTAACCTTCTCCATGGATTGTACCAAGGAAATGCGATTTACCAACCTCTAAGACAATTGTGAAATGAATACCCAAAATAAGGTTTTCATAAATAGTCTACATGGAAGAGATCTACGATGGATTTGTGCTTCTAAAAATGACCTCCACCTAGTTGGTTCCATTGTGAGTGTTGCCAGTCCTCAACAAAGGTATTAACAATATCCCTAATATGATGGTTAGACCCACTTTCGATCAGTTATCCGAAGTTTCATTATGATAAAAAATACTTGGGGTTGTGCCATGTCATGAACCCTAATATTGTTCAAGCCACACTCCCCTCCCCACACAACCATTTGTAACAAAATAAAGGCTCATATGCAAAAACATTCAATACTTTCATTATGCCTTCACTGTAATAATTTATTTATATTCCTTCTCCTCCTATAATTTTGAACTAAAATTTTGAAAGGGAATTAAATTTATTATGTAGATGTTGAAGAAGAGGAGGAAAATAGATTATGGTTTTTCATTAGGTTTTCGAGCCTTGTCCAAGTATGTTGCATCAAATTATAGGCTAAATCAAGCTATTAAAAATACCATGAAAATCGTTATACATCAAGTTATAGTATATTGTTTGCGAGACAAAAAAAACTAGTTAAAAAAAACGGCGTGCATCAACTTGTAATGAAACAAAAAAAACAACCATCAAACCTTAGCAATATATGCCTTGGAATGGAAAACATTTTCTTGAAAGGTCGTCATAGTAAACATGTATTTAATTGAACAACAAATCATATATAAAGCCCATATTTTTTAATTTCTTACCAATTTATTAAACTTCGTAAAGTGAATGGTCTAATGGTCTCCCCTTTATTATATAAAATCTATTCATTTTTTGAATTCTTTCATCGGAAAAAATGACAATTGATTAGTGAAGTGGCTATGAGTAAACTTAAATTAATTATAAATACAGACTTTATATTAAACTATAAATTATTATCTTTTTTTTTCAAGAAGAAAAATACAATCCTTTTTTATTATCAAAGGACTTGTTTACATTCAGAAAAAATACACTTTAAAAGAAGATAAACCCTTTCAAAATAAAACCTTTCATGACATATACCCAAAAACTACAACAAAACACCATAAGATATGTTCTATCCCTCCCATTTTCACCACTCGTCGATACAATTTGTCATTTAAACAAGTAAAAAGAAAAAGTTAAAGTATGTTCATGACACTTTACATTTTCCAAAAGTAATTGGACAGTCAAATATCCAGCTTGAAGCTCCAAAGCCTCTTTGGATAGGGTATTTTCCATGTGATCGTGTTCTCTGAAAGTGTGATTGAAATTAAAGTTGTGGAATCCAGTGACCAAATCTTTGATTCTGTTGCAGCAATGATCGAGAGCAAGAACCTCCAGTAACGCTACATCATTGACCCAGTCAATGATTGTTTTTGAATCACCAAAAACTCTCAAATCTGGGAGGCCCATCTCATCAACAACAAATAACAACCCCCAAAGGGATAAAAGTTCAGTTCTGGTATTTGTACTTTGACCACATCCCAATCATACAAAAAAGAAATGATCACTACTAATGTAGAGAACATATCGAGCACCACCCATCGAATTAGCTGTAGCTCCATCAAAAATGCCTATGGTTTCCTTGATCTCAGGTCCCATCCCAATAATTCTATCCCTTCTTTTAATATCCTCACTCGGATATTCAACTAAAAATTCCATACATTCAAGTACAGTTCTCTGAACTGAAGGTTGAACACCAGAAAAAATACAAGCATTTCTACAAAGCCAAATAGCCTAGTTAAAATGGGAGATAGCATGGTAGTATACCAAATCTGATCCAATAATTAATATTTTCCTTGAAACTTTTGTTCTCCCAAACAAAAATAATTCCAAAAACTTCAGCAACATGATCACATACAACTTTACCAAATTCACAATCCATGAATAATTGAGTTACAGATTCACCTTCATCTCTACATAAATCACATAAACTAAGACCTATCCAACCCCGTTTAGAGAGATTGTCCCCATACTAATCTTATCCATCTTGTAAACAAGTGGGCACATTTGTTTAGCAGGTATTGAAATTTACTTTTTATGGGGTGCATAGTACCTAATTATGAAAGCGTTTGTCACAAAATTTGTTTGGATGTGAAAATGCACATGCCTAGCAAATCTAAATTGTGAGGTGTTTTGAAGTTGTGATTTGTTAGATATACTTTATGTGATAAAGCCATTAAAGATGCCCTCTTGCATAGGTCCAAATTGGGTAATGTCACGAAAACTTTTGTGGCTGACGTGTAATGTCAAAGGTACTAAGATTATTGTATACAATGTACCATTGACATTTTTTTATTTATTGGGCATTTATATTCATATATATAAATTAAATATAATATTTTTATTAAATATCTATGTCGGTTGCATTTTTAATTTTTTTATTTTTTATTTTTTTAGACTTTTGTCATTAATTATTTATATTTTAAAATTTATTTTAATTATTTTAAATAATTTTCATACTTATAAACTCTACCATATTTACTAAATTTAATTGAATGAGACAAATTGCTATAAAATATGAAAATGAAATACTAAAAATTCAATTTGTCTTTTGAATTATTGATTAGGTTCATTATTATAACAATCTTTACTAAAGTCAATATGCATAACCATCTCTATCTTTATAGCATGCCTATCTATATGAGAAGATGATGAAATTAATTTTGATATATTTGATTTTTAAAAAAATGATAAAGAATTAATGTATTTATTTTAATAGTTTTTAAAAGAAAAAATAAATACAATAATTTTTATTTTTTATTTTTATGAATTAACACATTATTAAAATGGATGATTATAATAGCCCTCAGTTTGAGTCTTGGAATATATTGATTTTATTTGTAAATATTTGTTTATTTGGACTATTTGAATGTCTTATCAAGCTAATTATAATTCTAGGTAATATTATGTTGAATAGACATCCAAAATAGTTGTGTAAAGTGCACCAAAAAAGATATAATTCCACTAGAGAATAAAAGGGAAAAAATCTTAAAATAATATTAGAAGATAATATTATTAAGTATACAATAAAAGGAAAAAATAACGATAGAACTTGGTTGATTTGATATTAACCTTATTTGATCGCACTAAAGCTATTGATCTACAAGGAACTAGGAAGAACCACCACAGAGCTTTATTTCACCATGGAGTTAGATAAAATGGAGTTTGCCCGAAGAGAAGAGTTATATTATGAAAATATAATCATTAAATTCGTTCACAATTTCAACTGAAAATAATTTTTTATATGTACGAGATAAAATCGCTATACATAAGAAAATAAAAATTTGCATTGTTTACATGCCATTGGTAGTTTCTAGATCCCTTGTCGCAGGGAAATATCTATCAAATAACATGGTCGGGCTTACAGAATTTGCACTCAAGTAATCCTCAAATAGGATCGTATCCCATAAATTTTGGTACATTCCAAATTGTTGATAGTTTTCAAATTCATCCTCGAAGTGATAGTTTTCGAAGTCATCCTCGAAGTGTCAGTTTTCACTCAGGAATGTAAGCTTATGGTTCAACAACAAACCCTCAGATGTTTCCTTCCGAGATAGACTATCTTCATCCTTCAAGTCTAGAACTAGAACAAAGCTTGGGGGAATGTCGATATTATCATCTGAAGCCTTCAGGAGATAACACAAATGATCCCCCAAGTTCAAATATCGGGTTTGGCCTTCATGGCCGCCAGAAATATCAGCCGTCGAATTCTCCCCAGTGTTGGAGGAGGGATAAGTGGAACATGTCATAGCAATCTCTTCATCCAGGATTCTCATAACTCTATTTACAATATCCTCACTAAGAGTGCATTCTTCTTCCCTGTCTGCTAAAATTTGGTCTAATTGCAGTAGATGAAGAAATCAATCTATTTCTTCACCATAAAAGCGTTTTGGCTCCCGAGATTCCATGGATTATGGGAAAACCTCGGGCTCATGGTATCGTTTTGTCACCATATGAGACATGATTGAAATATGTCTCAGAGACTCGAACACGGAGCACAACGTTGTTGCAAAGATGAGAGGAGGACGATAGTTCGGCTGCAACAAAGAACTACTCTTTTTGTTATTATTGTTGAGAAGGGTTTTAGAGTAGTGGATAGGGAGATTGGCTATATATAGCTATGATATAGAGTATCTTATATTTTTATGGTAAAAGCAAAGTAGGACATGGGAAGAACATATATATATATATATATTAAAAATCCCCCATAGGTGCAAAAAACACTTTCCAAATCTATGAAGATGCTCACGAGTTGTCTAAATCAGATAAGCTAGCTAATAAGTGATGGAAAGAGATCAGATCCATGCTTCTGTTTGGATAAAAGGAAGGAGGATGATGTGGGCAAAAAACAAGGCAGTTACTCCTAGACTAGCTTTTCCTTTTTCCTTAAAACTATTGTAAGGCAAGGCAGCTTTCAGAAAAAGAAGAACTACGCTTTCACAAACCAGGAATAAAATCAGACATGCTAAAAATGTTTCCAGGATGACACCAAAGCGCTCCATGACCTATTTTTAGAAAGTGCTGACTTCTAGGTGCATGCGGAAGCCAACTAGCATAGTGAGGAATCTAGGAATCTAGGAATAAAACAAACATGATTAATTAATGTCAAATATTGGTGACTATGGGTTGATTATTCTAACACCCCCCCTTTAAGCCTGAATTTATGAGTAAATATCAGAAAACTATAGGGCCTAACAACAAGGCTTAGTCACCCTTTACATACTACATGTCCATACAACCAAGGAAAGAGGCCAAAATCCAGTGGGAAAATCCTCCCTTAAACATGGACAGGAAACAAAATTTTGGAAATATTGTTATCAATCATACTTCACCACATGATCAGCAATCCCCGGAAGTGATTTGAGATTACTGAAGGTCTTCTCACAAAATACTTTGGTGAAGATATCTTCTACTTGCTCTGAAGATTCGCAGTAGAGTAGAGCAATGGTACCATCATGCACAAGCTCCCTTATGTAGTGCATATGGATCTCAATGTGCTTGGTTCTTTGTCTTTGAACTAGATCAATGGAGATTCGAATGGTGCTTTGACTGTCACAATAGATGACAGTAGAAAACTCTGATTCGAACCCACATTCTCCAACTATCCCATGCAACCACAAACATTGCGTAGCTACATTCACAACTCCTCTATACTTTGCCTCTATAGATGAGAGTGCTATGGCACTCTGCTTCTTACTTGACCAGTTGATTGGTCCATCTGCAAGCATGAACACATATCCTCAAGTAGACTTTTGATCTATGTTGTCACCTACCCAATCATTGTCAGTAAATCCAATTATCTCTAAGTCATATTTTGCTTTATAGAAAATCCCATGAGTTCTTGTTCCCTTAACAAAGTTTAGGATCCTCTTGGCTTCTCTCCAATGGATCTTATGAGGTTGATCCATGTATTTTAATTTATTAGGCTGGTCAGGTCGAGTATGTGTAAGATAAATAAAACACCCAATCAACTGCCTATATAGTGTATTATTTACCAAAGGAGAAGAACCTGCTTCCTCAAGCTTAACTCCTAAGAGGAATGGAGTTTTGCTTGGCTTGCAATATTTCATATTGAACTTGCTGAGAAGATCTGAATAATACTTGGACGGATGAAATTTGATTCCATTTTCAGATTGAGCAATTTTGAGACCCAAGAATTGGATCAACAATCCCAAAACTGTCATGGAAAATGCATGGTTCATTACATCCTTCAAGGAGGCAATTTCTTTCTCTGAACTTTTTATAATCAGTAGGTCATCCACATATAAAACAAAAATCATTAAATAACCATGAATTTAATTCAAATATACATTAGGATCAGTCTTTCATCGAACAAAACTCCATGACAATAGAAAGCCATCAATCTTGGCATACCAAGTCCTGGGGGCTTGCTTAAGCCCATACAATGATTTCTTTAACCTGCACACTAAAGATGGTTTATAAAGAAAACCTTCTGGTTGCTGCATGTAAATCTCTTCATTCAGATATCCATTTAGAAAGGCACACTTAACATCCATGTGATGTACCTCCCATTGCCTTGACGCTGCAATGGCTAGAGCTAACCTTATGGATTCCATCTTTGCCACTAGTGCAAAGGTCTCATTGTAATAAATAAAATGTACTTGTGAGTATCCCTTGGCTACTAATATTTCATTATATTTCAAAGGTGGACAATCATCAGCAAACTTAGTTTTAAAGACCCACTTACACTTCACTAGCTTTCTCCCTAGGGGAAGATCAGCTAGTTCCCATGTGTTGTTCTTTTGGAGCAAGATGAATTATTCCTTCATGGGTCTTTTCCATCTTGGATCATGTGATGCATATTCATATGTCTGAGCATCAGAATCAAACATCAAATAAAACTTCTTAGCAAAGAGTGCATCTTTCACACAAAGGGCACTCTCAAATTGAGATTTAGTCCTCCTAGGGTCACTAGGATTCCCAACTAGTTCCCCAGCTACATCAATGGTCCTTGCTGCCCATTTTGGTCTTGTAGGACTGTTAGGATCTGCAATTAAATCATCATTATCAGACATATCAGAATCATCAAACTCATTAGTCTCTTCACTTACAATCAGTGGTTGTGGTGGTGAAGAGGACTCTCCAACTTCAATTGCTGCTAAAGGCTCTTCTTCGAACTGAACACTTATTTTAATGAAAGATTTGTTAGTCCTCAAGTTGATCAGATTGTACCCTTTTGAATCTTTAGAATACCCAACAAATAGGCACTCTTGGCTTCGGGTTTGAAAATCCTTCCTCTTTTCAGTTGGAATTCTAGCCCAAGCCATTGAGCCAAAAATCTTGAAATGGGTCACATCTCGCTTGTGCCCACTCCAATATTTGAAAGGAGTAATACCATCAAGTTGATTATGTGGCACCCTATTCTTGATATAGGATGCAAATTTTGAATCCTTGGACCAAAACTTTGGTGGAAAATATTTAGCCTCCATCATGCAAGTTGACATCTCCTTGACTGATATGTTATTTCTCTCAGCAACACCATTTTTCTATCATGTGTAAGGAATAGAATGTTGCATATGGATACCTGCATCTTTACAATAATGGATGAAATAAGACTTGACATACTCTCTACCATTTTTATATTTGAGGATCTTGAGTTGCCTCCCAGACTGGTTCTCAACCAAGGCTCTAAAGACCTTGAAGAGGTAAAAAACTTTAGACTTGTGCTTTAGGAAGTAGACCCAACAATACCTGGAAAATTCATCTATGAAGGTGAGTGAATATTTTGCTTGAATCATGGACATATGAGGGAATGGACCATCAATGTCACTATGGATTAACTCAAGAGGTGCAAAGGTCCTCTCATGACTAGCTCTCTCATAATTGTGCTCTGGGTGTTTTCCTAGGATAAAACCTTGATAGACTCCCTTAGAGAACTTGATCTTTAATAACCCTATGACCATATCTTTATCACTCAAATAAAAAATATACGTATAGTTAATATGGCCAAATATTTCATGCAAAAACTTACTTGCTTCATTAGCATGAGTAATAAGAGTAGAGGGGTTTGAGTAGGGTAGGAAATGGGAAAACTTGTATACCTTCAAAGTGTGATCTACAACACCTTTTCCTATGACTTTACCATTTGAAATATCTGTGATTTCAACTTCATTGGGAGAGAAGATGGCTTGCTTTAGAGACCCAGTGTGATTCATCTGATACAATGACAAGAGATTAGAGGAAAGACCTAGAAAATACAACACATTATTGAAATTACCATGGTCAAGATCAATCCTACCCTTCCCCATACTGTTAGTTAGAGAGTTATCTCCCAAAATTATTGGTGGACCTTTTTGTTGGTTGTGGAGCTTGATCTTCCAGATACAGAGATATTATTCAGTTGTGTTTGTACCCTAGGGATGTGTGTTGGCCAACAGTTACGCGAACCCATGGTATTGGGTTAACCGTAGTATTTTCCCATGGTAATTTTTCCCTATAAAAGAAAGAATTATAACACGGTTGTGTATTGTATTGTATTGTATTGAAAACAATATTTGTGATTGTGTGAGAGAGACTGTGAGAGAGTGAAGGGGAAGCGTAGTGGTTTTTCTGTAGGTTGTATCCCTTCATCTTTATGGACTATAATAAAAGGACTGGCAATTTCTTTGTGGACATAGCCCATCATTTGGGTGAACCATGTTATATCTCCATCTCTATGTAATGGGCTACAAAACAAGGGCCTTAAACTTGGAAAAGTAGAGTTGCAATGATTCGAAGCTACCAAGACTCAAGGAGATCAATTCATTCTTGATTTGATGTCCTCTCATCTCATCTATATTTACGAAAATATCTTCAAGATTCTCCCAAACCACATTAGGTGATTTCAATGAATCAAGATGAAATAGGAGATCTCTTGAAATTCTCAAGCACAAAAGACCATAGGCCTCATCCCTCCTGTTGTACCATTTAATTTTCTCTACAGTTGCATTGGGATTTTCCTCAGTTTCCATGGTAACCCTATAGATACCTTTCACTCTCAAAAATATCTCCATCTCGACTTTCCATTCGAAGAAAATGAATGGAGTCAAGATGATCCTTTGAGATTGGTCCATATTTCAGCACCTATGCTCTCCAGTCAGCAGAATGCGCTCCCAATCAGTGATGTCGAACCTACAATAAAAATTTGGAAGGAGCAAAATCTATATACAAAGGATATGATACCATGTGTAAATTGAATCCAAGTGATAGAACAGTTACACTCACAAAATTGCTAATCAAACATGCAAAATTCACACAAAACGAGACTGAAATTGGAGCATAACTTAATCCTATATTGAATAAGTGTAAATCAACCATCCATATGAATTAATATGCTTCTTAAATATATAATTACATCAGATATTTTAAATCACGAGGTTTCTATTCGAATTGGTAAAAAAGCAGGCTTACTAAAACTAGTCAAATCCCCCATAGGTGCAAAAAACACTTTCCAAATCTATGAAGATGCTCATGAATTGGATAAATCAGATAGGACAGCTAATAAGTGATGGAAAGAGATCAAATCCTTGATTTTTTTTGGAGAAAAGGAAGGAGGATGATGTGGGAGAAAAACAAGGCAGGTACTCCTATACTAGCTTTTCTCTTTTTCCGTAAAACTATTGTAAAGCAAAGCAACTTTCAGAAAAAGAAGAACCGTGCTTTTACAAACTAGGAATAAAAGAAAACATGCTAAAAATGTTTCCAGGATGATTCCAAAGCACTCCATGACCCAGTTTTATCAAGTGTTGACTTCTAGGTGCATGTGGAAGCCAACTAGCATAGTGAGGAATCTAGTAATCTAGGAATAAGGCAAAAAATGAATAATTAATGTCAAATATGGGTAACTATGGGTTGATTATTCTAACACTTATTAATCCTTTAGATATGGAAGAGGAATGATTAAATATTTCTATCTCAAGTGAAGTACACTATGGACATCTTGCAGAGATTTGGCATGGTGGATTGCAAATCCAAAAATACTCCAGTGGATTCCAATTTGAGGAAACTCCATGAGATTGAGACTAGATTAGATCTAGTGGACCCCACATTATACAGATAGTTTATTGGCTCATTGATGTCCCCCATACATCCAATGCCATACATTTTCTATGCAATTATCTTTTTTGGTCAGTTCATGATTGATCCTATACACAAACAATGGGTTGCAGGTAAGCTTATTTTAAGATACCTTAGTGGTATATTTTCTTATGGACTTAGGTATGCCTCCAATGGAGGAGTGTTATCTCTTTGATATATTGATTATGATTCTGGTGGAAGCATTGTTGATTGGAAGAGAACTTTTGAGTATTGTTTCAGCTTAGGTTTTCCTAAGATTTCATGGTCTAGTAGAAAGCAGGGTTCAGTTTCCCAGAGCACCCCGTAGGTTGACTACATTGTTGCTACTACTACTTGCAGAGAAGTAGTGTGGTTGAGAAATCTACTTGGAGGATTTTTCAGTGAAAATCTAAAGCCTACAATGATTAGGTGTAACAACCAAAGTTGTATAAATATTTCCAAAAATCCTGTGTCTCATGACAAGTCGAAACACATAGAAATGAAGTATCACTTAATTTGATACATGGTTGAGAAAGGTATTTTAAAAATTCAGTACATAGCTTTGATGAGAAGATTGTAGATGTGATTACAAATCCTCTATCTTTGGAAAATATTAGACACTTTTGAGATATGCTTGGTTTAGCAGAGAATGTCTCCCTCCCTGAGAGGAAGTGTTAAATGTACAACATCAAGAGTAATTCTCCATGAGACATGTGTTCTATCAAGTATGGAACTTATGTTGTATTAAGTTCAGAAACCTCTCCATGAGACTTGTGTTGTATCAATTCTGGAACTTGTGTTGTATTAAGTTCATAAAATTATGTTGTATTAAGTTAAGGGCTTGTTTTATATCAAGCTAGAATGTTGAGGCCATGAGAGATTCCTCTACTATGATATTATGTTGTATTAATATTAGGACCTTATTTTGTATCAAGGTCAAAGACTTGTGTTGTACCAAGTCTAGAACTTATTTTGTATTAAGTTCAAGAGTCTTGTGTTGTATCAAGATTGGTCTTATCTCAATACCATATGACTTGTATTGTATCAATTCATGAGGATATACTATGTGATGTATGGATAGTCATGGTCACCATGTGCAATAAGTATCCTTTAGGGATTAGATACCCCTAGAGCAATTTACTTTAGCATATGACTATATGACCTAGGGTAATACATATGGCCATAGGTTGGGAACACTTTTTTTGAGTATGATATGATAAAGATAATTAATTAATTAAACACTCATGGACCATGCAGAATTAATTAATGATAAATGAGATGAGAACAGAGATAGAGTAAGGATTCGAATTGCCCATGTCATACCTCCATTGAACTTGAATTACAAAGACATCAGTTAAGTCTAAGTTGTGGAAAACAAGTTTCAGTTAATTAGGGAATCTACTCCTTGATTTATGTAAAGTGTTTGCTGAGGATGACATTTATTGTGAAGCACTAAAGACATTCAATTAAAATCCTAACTAATGGTCAAGCAATTAGTTAATCAGTTCACATTCATTTCATTTCATTTCACATTTAGTTCAATTCAATTCAGTTGAGTTCAATCAGTTAACATTCAGTTAGAGGCAATTAACACCAACGAATCAATGGAGGGTGCATATCTTCACTTTGGGAGATAATTATGAGGTGAAAACTTGGCACCAAGTCAAGGAATGCATAATAGGTAATGTGTGAATAGTGCACACAGTGCCCAAATTCATGCAACCATTCACTACCTCTCATTATGTGACTATATAAGCTCATTATTAAAGTGATATGCAATTGGAAAGGATATGACATTATTCCAAGTGATCTCTATTCTCTAGTGTTTCTTAGATATCTCTTAGCAAGAAATCTACAAGTGTTTTAAAATCATTCTATACCATTATCTATCATACTCAAAGGATTGCTTGCTGGCTTTTTTATCCTCTGGATTTGGAGTGTTTTCCTAGGGACATCATGTGTCTTATGGATCAAATAATTTGTGTGTTTGAATTGTTTATGAGATCTACATGCAATGGATTTTTTTATCAAAAGTTTTAAAGTTCAAGTATCTTCAGATTTTCTTAAACATTGACATGATCGAGGTATCTTTTTAAACAAAAAGTCACACACACTTTCTTAAGGTGCTTCAGAGAATTTTTTACGTAAAAGTGTTTATATCAAGTATTAATATCCCAATAATCCAACATAGTATTAAAAGCTAAAAAACCCTCAAAACATTATCGTCTTATATGTATGACATAAGAAATCCATGTCTTAATTTAAAAAAAGACAAAAAACTCTAGCTTATATCTTTAAATCATCAACTAAGCACTCTTCATTCTCACATGTGAAGTAATTTTAGATATTTGAAAGTAAAATATGTGTGTGAATCCTCCTTGAACTCCTTAAGGTATAAAATCCTAGAGATTCAATTCAAACCTTGTTTTGATAATGAATCTTATATAGTATCCATCTCTCTTTATAAATATTTTCTCTCTTCCATTGCTAATGCATGGAGACCTACATACTATATGAACCAATCACCTCTCATTTGATAAAATACTGACATAGAATCTCCAAAGACCTGCAATTGAGTAGGGTTCTTATGCTTGGCTAGTTGTGAAATTTCTATTTCTGCTAAAATTTAAAAGGGGATATTTGTGCCATGACTAGAGGCACTAAAATGTATAACTTTTTTTTCATCCAAATACAATACAACCCTAATTCCGTATATACATCCATTTCCCCAACTAGTTCCATAAAAAAATTGCCAAGGATGGGATCTATCCATAACTAATTTGAACCAATGTGTATTATATTTGATACCTTTTTGTTTGTTTTAATATCATGAGCAATCATATTAGAGGAAATTTCAATTCAAAATGGGCCTCCTAAAAAGAATTAATAAAATAATAGTTAAAATAATAAAATAATATTTATTAATTTTGGAGGAAGAAAAGAAAAAAACTACTTTTTTGTTTGTATTTTTGACATATCTCCTCATGTTTTTACTCAAATTTTGATCGGGAGAGCTCGTTGGATGTGGAATTAATTCCGCATCCAAAGAGCTCTCCCGATCGAAATTTGAGTAAAAACACAGGGAGATATGTCGAAAATAGAAAGAAAAAAAGTAGTATTTTTATGATACCTATCCCCAAATTTATATTAAAAAGGTGTTTAAGACCTATACATTATTTCAAATTTAAAGCAATTTCATTGGCTAACCCATGATGAAATGGAATTTGAATCAAAGTTAAAAGGTCCATTTTGAGTTGAAATTTCCTCTAATGGGCACAAATATAAGAGGAAAACTTTAAATTTTGTCTTGTTCTATCCTCAAACAATCATGAGTTACATTCCAACCAACTTTTCCTTTGAAAGTAAGCAAAATAACATCAAGGAAATGTTTTAGTTCTTGTCTTTCAAAATATTGTTTGAGACTTTTATCAATCGAACACCCATTCAACACATTGTTAACTCCAACCCATGGACTTATGTTTTTCTATACCTATAATGAGAAATATCCCAAAGAAAAAAATGTACACCATTTTCATCCTACTTTTTGCATAAGTAGAAAATACCGAGTCTATTTTTATTCCTCCTTTGTAGGATATCCCAAGTAGGTACCATATTCTTTAAATATATCAACATGAACAATTTTTTCTTCTTAGGTGCTCTTGCCTTCCATGTATTTGTTCACCACAAAAAAACTTACCTCTCTACAAGAGGCATTGCAATTTCATAACTTATTTCAGCGGAGTAAGTCCCACCTATATTATTTATATTACATATTAGTTCTCTATGTTCCTCTTTTAGTATTATTTGCCCATACCTCAACTTTGAGATTTAATTATTCCAAACTTCGACAAACGCACCTTCTAATCCAAGTTGGATTGCATTCATCCAACCATGTTGCCAAATATTTGTTTGACCTTCATTAGCTACATGATTTAGTGTGATAATTCCAAGTCCATATAATTACTAAATCAAAATTGCAAGAAGTAAGATAGAACTACCATAACCCATGACATTTTGTGTGTGATGCATATATGACTTTCTACCCACGAAACATGAAGACATATCTTTGTGTTTATCCCAACTTAAACCCTCAAAAAATCCAATTTATAATCCACTAGCGCATGCAAAGTCCAATTTTTTGGACCTCAAGTAATACTGCCCTCTCCCCCTTACAATTAAAGATGTAACAACAAGATTTGAAATATTCCTCTTATATTCCTTCAACATTCCCCTATCATTTCCAATGCTATAATTCAAAGAGGTTATAAATCAGGGACTTTCATTCACGATGGGATTAATAGAAGGGCCTAATGGATTTTACCCACCACTTAGTCTTCAAATTTCCAATAACCCCCTCAACAAATGCAAAAATTTTCTTATGATATCCAAAATAACTACTACAGTACTATTAGAATTAATAGTAGGAGTCTTATCAAGATTGTTATCCACATAACCTTCCTCAAGGGATTCCTCCAATATAGAAGTTCCCGCAAGCTACTTTTCAATAAGATGTGGATGATCCTCTAGTGGCTTGTTGACTTTGTTCAACTTTTGATCTAGAAGAACTAAATATGTATATTCTCCAACTGTCCTCAAAACATTGTTTGGATCCACCAAAGGGCCCAAAGATTCAACATTTTGGACTAAGTTAGCCTCAATTTGTCTACCTTTTTGTGCGCCAACCCCAAAAACAATTATCTCTAGCTATGTAATCACTTTAGATTTTCTCATAGACAATGGGAGAGACTTTCTTATTCCATAATTTTATGATAAAAGGTCAAGAGCATTCTACAACAATTTGACCATGAATGTGGCACCTTGAATAACAAAAAGGAACATTCTAATAATCAATAATTTACAAATGAATTCCCCCTACATCTTATTATCCACATTCTCTTCCAATCCATCCCTACTATCAATATCTACTAAAATCCTTGTGATGATAGAACTAAAACTCCTATTGAATGAGTCACCAAACCTAACAACCTTACCCATATGTAGTTAAATATTATAACACCCAAAATTCTAATGGAAAGCATTGGAATTTTACCTAAATGGGTGCCTTATTATCTATTTCAGTCTGTGTATCAATGATTGGGATAGGATTTAAGTTATAGGTATGTTGATCAACAAAACCAAATCCCCTCCAATTATTGTCTCAACATCCTCCACAATGCAAAATGAAAAGGTAATCCATCCTTTTATCAACTTATTAAAGGATAGGTTGTATCTAATAAGTGGGTCGTAGTACCTTTGCAAACCGTTGTTTAAGGAATCCACCAAGATCCATCGACTAAAGAAGCAACCTAACTCGGTATTTTGAACATATCCAAAATATGGTATACCTTAAAATCCTCCCTCGCCACCATCTTCATACTTATCACCTTCTTCTTGATAATATTTGAAAGTCATCTCCATTTGTTATAGAGATGTAACACTATAAATATAATCAACGTTCAAACCTTAAATTATGAATCATGAACCTTTCACAATGGAATTTCCACAAACATAAGAGCCTATTTTCATAAAGTAACCACATTATTCTCCTTTGTAAGGGTAAAGAAGATGATGGAAACAATGAATCCAAGGAAACAAAAGAAAGTAAGCCACTAGTAGTAACAAAATATGGAATCCCTTCAAATGATAATGTAGTAAGTTTTGAGGTTATGCAAGAAACTCTTGGCTTGACAACCTCAACCTTCTCCCTGAAATGTACCAAGGAAATACAATTTACCAACTTCCAAGACAATTGTGAAATGAATACCCAAAATATTTTTTTCATAAATAGTCTACATGGAAGAGATCATCAATAGATTTGTGTCTCTATAAATGGCCTCCACCTAGTTGGTTCCATTGTGAATGTTGTGAGTCCTCAATGAAGGTATTAACAATATCCCTGATATGATGGTTAGACCCACTTTTGAGCAATTATCCAAAGTTTCATTATGATGAAAAATACCTTGGGTTGTACCATGTCATGAACCCTAAGATTGTTTAAGCCACACTCCCCTCCACCCCACAACTAGTTGTAACAAAATGAACGGTCATATGCAAAAACATTCATTACTTTCATTATTTCTTCACTATAATCATTGATTTGTAATCCTCCTCCTCCTATAATTTTGAACTAAAATTTTGAAAGGGGATTAAATTTATTATGTAGGCTTTGAAGAAGAGGAGGGGGAAAATAGATTATGGGTTTTCATTAGGTTTTCGAGCCTTGTCCAAGTATGTTGCATCAAATTATAGGCGAAATAAAGCTATTAAAAATACCATGAAAACCATTATACATCAAGTTATAGTATATTGTTTGCAGGACAAGAATCTAGTTAAAAAAAAACGTCGTGCATCAACTTTTATTGAAAAAAAAAACAACCATCAAACCTTAGCAATGCTTGTAATGAAACAAAAAAAAAAGCAACCATCAAACCTTAGCACTATATGCCTTGGAATGGAAAACATTTTATTGAGAGAAGCTCATAGTAAACATGTATTTACTTAACAACAAATCATATACAATGCACATATTTTTTGATTTCTTACCAATTTATTAAACTTCGTAAAGTGAATGGTCTAATAGTCTCCCCTTTATTATATAAAAGGTATTATTTTTTTAATTCTTTCATCGGAAACAATTACCCCTGATTAGTGAAGGGGCTATTCAAGTAAACTTAAATTAATCATAAATACATATTTTATATTAAACTATAAATTATTATCCTTCTTGTAAACAAGTGGGCGCATTTGTTTAGAGGGTATTGAAATTTACTTTTTATGGGGTGCATAGTACCTTATTATGAAAGTGTTTGTCACAAAATTCGTTTTATGTGAAAACGCACATACCTAGCGAATCTAAATCATGAGGTGGTTTGAAGTTGTGATTTGTTAAAGATACTTTAAGTGATAAAGCCATTAAATATGCCCTCCTACATAGACCCATAGGTCCAAATTGGGTAACGTCACGAAAACTTTTGTGGCTGACGTGTAATGTTGAAGGTAGTAACATTATTGTATACAATGTCCATCGACATTTTTTTATTGGGCATTTATATTCGCATACATGAATTAAATATATTAAAGATTTATGTGTGTTTCGCTTTTTTTTTAACTTTGTTACTAATTATTTATATTTTAAAAGTTATTTTAATTATTTAAAATGTTTTTCATACTTATAAACTCCACCATATTTACTAAATTTGATTGAATGAGACTGATTAATATCAAATATGAAAATGAAATACGAAAAATTCAATTTGTCTCTTGAATTCTTTATTAGGTTCATTATCATCCAAATTCGCTTATTTATGTACTTTATTATTGTAGCAGCTTGTTACATTGGTATGTCTCATGGTCAATGACTCTTTAGAGTTCTTGAATTCTTTATTAGGTTCATTATTATCAAAATTCGCTTTTGTACTTTATTGCAGTAGCTTGTTACATTGGTATCTGTCATGGTCAATGACTCTTGAGAATTATCACATAGCATAGTTTGTAGATTGTTGATTTTTTTTATATTTCAAGGTTTTTGTTTATTTATTTAACTTTAGGTTTTTTTAAGACTTATGTAATTTTAGCTTATAGATTTTTGATCTTTTCAGTGGTACAATTCTACATTTAAGTTTTTCCTAGACTTATGTAAGTATAAGCTTCAAGTTTTACTTGTTTTAATTAAATTTTTTTTATTTTTTTAAGAGTTAAATTGTTTTGACTTAACATTGTTTTAGTTTTGAAGTTTTTCAATGTTTATAAAATACTCCTTGATTAATAAAAGATAAAGATGCATGCATTGTTTTAGTTTTAAAGTTTTTCGTTTTTTTTAAATTACTACTTGATTAATAAAAGATAAAGATGTATGCATTATCTTTTCATTTGTAAGTTTAAACCTTTCGACTTAAAATTATTTTAATTGTATGTTAAACATTTTATAAAGTTCTTTAATGTTTATAAAATATTATTTATTAAATTGATATTTTTTAATAATTTTTTTTTAATTTTATTTATTTTATTTTTTATCAACTAATGTTATTTTTAATTAGACATAAATGTTGATGATAAAATATTGATGATTTTTACAAATTTTTCTAAATTTTTCATTTATATTTAAATAAATAAATATATAAAATGTTTTCTTATGTTTTTTAGTTTGTTATAACAATCTTTACTAAATTCAATATGCATAACCATATCTATAAGAGAAGATGATAAAATTCATTTTGATATATTTAATTTGAAAAATTAATTAATTTATTTTAATATAGTTTTTGAAAAAAAAATTAAATACAATATTCTTTTATTTTTATTTTTATGAATTAACACATCATTAAAGTGGATGGTTGTAATACCACTAAG
Organism: Pseudotsuga menziesii; assembly: GCA_001517045.1. NCBI lineage: Eukaryota > Viridiplantae > Streptophyta > Pinopsida > Pinales > Pinaceae > Pseudotsuga > Pseudotsuga menziesii. The sequence goes on along the minus strand of LPNX010344373.1, from coordinate 10,336 downwards.
TTTTAGGCTTGGAATATATTGAATTTATTTGTAAATTCTTTTATTTGGACTATTTGAATGTCTTATTAACCTATAATTATAATGCTAGCTAGTAATATTATGTTGAGTAATAATATGAATAATTCAAAATGGTTGTGTAAAGTGCAAAAAAAGATATGATTTCATTTGAGAAGAAAAGGAAAAAAAAATTCTAAGAGATCATCGCCACCCAACCTTTAGTAATCGAGAGAAAATTTAAAAGATAATATTATTAAGTATAAAATAAAAGGAAAAAATAACGACCGAACTTGGTTGATTTGATATTGACCATATTTGAGCGCACTAAAGCTGTTGATCTACCAGGAAAACCACCACGGAGCTTTATTTCACACAGAAGAACCATGGAGTTAGATAAATGGAGTTTACCCAAACAGAAGATGAAAAAATAATCATTAAATTCATTTACAATTCAACGGAGGATAATTTTTTTTATCTGTACGAGATAAAATCGCTATACATAAGAAAATAAAAAATCGCATTGATTACATGCCACTGGCAGTTTCCAGCTCCCTTGTCGCAGAAAATTCTCCATCAAATAACATGGTCGGGCTTACAGAATCTGTGCTCAAATAGTCCTCAAATAGGATCGTATCGGATAAATTTTGGTATAGTCCAAATTGTTGATTGTTTTCAAAGTCATCATCGAAATTCCAGTTTTCACTCAGGAATTTAAGCTTCTGGTTCTCCAACAAACCCTCGGATGTTTCCTTCCGAGATAGACTGTCTTCGTCCTTCAAGTCTGGAACTGGAACGGAGCTCGGGGGAATGCCGAGCTCGTCGTCTGAAGCCTCCAGGAGATAACACAGATTATCCCCCGAGATCGAATCTCGGGCTCGACCTTCATGGCCGCCAGAAAAATCAGCCGCCGAATTCTCCCCAGTGTTGGAGGAACGATAAGTGGAACATGTCGTACCAATCTCTTCCTCCAGGCTTCTCATAACTCCGTTGACAAGATCCTCACTAAGAGTGCATTCTTCTTCCTCGTCTGCTAAAGTTTGGTCTAATTGCAGTAGATGAAGAAACCGGTCTGTTTCTTCACCGTAAAAGCGTTTCGGCTCCCGGACGTCCATGGATTCCGGGAAAACCTCGGGCTCACGGCAGCGTTTTCTCAGCGTCTGAGACATGATTGAAAGATGGCTCAGAGACTCGAACACGGAGCACAACGTTGGTGCAGAGACGAGAGGAGGACGATAGTTCGGCTGCGACAAAGAACTGCTCTTTCTGTTATTATTGCTGAGAAGGGATTCAGAGTAGCGGATAGTGAGATTGGCTATATATAGCTGTGACTATACAGAGTGTCAGTTTTTCCTGGTAAAAATCAAAGCAGGACATGGGAAAAACATATATATTAAACTTATGGGAAATCGAGGATTTGTTGATTGCAGGCAGAGGCAGGTCTCCTCTCTGCCATCTTCTCCTCTTTAAATAATGCCAAGAGACTCAATCTTTCAATTAATTGGTTCAAGAAAGACAATGGGAAGCCAATTTCCACGTGTCCAAGGCGGTGAGAGATTGGACCAGTGTTTTACTAAACCACAAGTCAACTTTCCAGCCTAACCAGAGTTAGAGTTTGAGTTTAGAAGTGTGGGACAAATTATAATTATTCAAAAGCACACCGAAAGATTGGATAATATGATATATCATATCTACATTGTAAACAAGGGCGTCACACTGGCGTCCATTTGGTTAGTGTAGCGATTTTCTTTTATAAAGTGCATCGTGCGGCGTGCCCTATTATAAAATTGAAAAACAGCCGTTACAAAACACGTGTTGATCTAGAAACGCACATGCCCACCTACTATAAAATTCTGAACCAGTGGTTTGTTCGAGATAGTTGACTAAGTTATAATGCATATTAAAATTTATTTTAAAAATAAATATTTACTATGAAGGACAATGAAAGCATAACACTTACATGGTTAGAATTTTTAAACTCATGAGTCATGACTCATCAAGATGCCGCCGTCCCACATAAGTCCAAATTTGACAACTACTTGTCTAACAAGTGTATTTAATAATCTCTTAGCCTTTGAGCTTTTTTTTTCATTTGCTTAAAAAGAGTTTCAAATTAAAAAAATCGTATCGATAGTGTGGCCCATGATGACAAGAGATTCTCTCTTGGTCCCGCCGTGATGATTATTTGCAATTTCAATGGTATGTTATTGGTAATCCATTCTGATTGTTTCTCAGTTTATGGGTTATTGGTTACTTGCAGTATAACAGGGAAAAGAAAGAGTTAAGACTCGAGAGGCTATGAAAGGTGGTAAGAGTTATCTATCGCAGAGTATTTAATGTAGCTGCAGCAGGTTTGATGAGAGTTGGATCTCGAGCAACTTATGTAGTTGCAGTATGCTTGATGAGTGGGATTTCGAGCAACTCAAGATCCAACTATTATAAACTTTATTGGAGCCACATTAAATGCTGTGCAGCTCAATGGATAACTCTTACCCAACAAGTACTATCATTGTATTGTATTTTATACAAGTTCACTTTATTATGAAAACACAGCATTGGACAGCGTGGATTGTGGGTAACCGAATCGGTCCTTTAAAGGTAAAAAGGTTACTTGCAAATTGCCATCACTCATTGTGTGTAACAAATCAGTGTTTTTAAAGTAAAAACCTTAGTTACCAGTTGCCATCACATATTTGTAAAATGGTGTCCCTTTGGAGATCCATTAATAATTCACATGTTTACCTAACGATGTGACAACTTTTGTAAAATGGTGTCCCTTTGAAGATCCAATAATAATTAACATGTTTAGATAATGTTGTGACAACTTTTAATAATAATTCACATTTTACATAATGATGTGACAACTTTTAAATGCGGTAGGATCTTTCGTTAACAATTCATATTTCGTGATTATAAATATAATAAAACATTTTTTCATCAAAATTATTAGTAAATTTGCCCAAGTCAAATATCACTTACATCTCACATTAATTTATGTTTAGTATTTTTTTAAATGAATTAAAGTTATAATACGATGTGTAAATGTATAAATGATGGGAAATAACTTTACTTTTATTAATGAAACTAGGGTTAATACAAAAAGAGTAATCATATTAGGTTGTTAGTGATGCTTTTATATAATGTGTTTAGTGTTGTTTTGATATCAATACATAGAGAATATTTATATTATGTTGTTAGTATTGCTTTATATTAATATAGATCCAAATTTTTGGTTTTATCAAGAGTAGAGAGGGATTAAATCCCTCGACGTGCAAACCTTTTCTTAGTTATTGTGCTAGTGCTAATGAGTTATCAGCTTTTGTGTGTGCTATATAGCCATCGATTTTATTCAAACCAAAAGACACATATTTTTATTTAAGGTAGACATCTAATATTTTTATTATTAGTATTTAATATTATTTATGGCGACATATAATATCTTTTTTTTTTTAATTTTGTTAGGAAAAAACATTACAACATCTCTCTCATACATGGTTTAAAACCATGTGCAGGGCCCTCCTAAAACCATGGGTTGTTTAGGAGGTATTGCACATAGGGAGATTTATGGAGGCTTGATAAAGACTAGGATTTGGATCTAGGCTAGTTTAAACATTTTCAAATTATGTTATCAAAATTAACTATATATTTTTTTGTTAAATTGCAATTTTTATTATTTAAATTATTTTTTCCAATATTTAAATAAAATCTACCTTATTAAATAGCTATATTACATTTTCCATACTAACAATTAAAATTCAAAATTTGAAGTCAAATTAATAAAATATATTCTTAAGAAGATTCGAAACATAATAAATTTAAACCACTAAATGTTTACTTTAATTTAAATTAAAATTTAAAAATGTTTTTTTTTTCAATATAAAAGCTTTTTCAAAATTTCCCAAGAAAAGTGTTCAAATTTCGATTTCAAATTTAAGATTTAATGTGCATAATGTTTATTATTTTTTATTTTTGTAAGGCTTTTTGAACCATAAGTTCAATGTGCATAGTTTATTAATTTTTGTAATATCTTGGATCTGATCAAGATTCCAAAATTTTGAGTGCCGTTGTCTTCAATAACCATCAGTATTTGAAGCTCGGATATTTTGATGTGATATGTGTATCTTGATTGGGTAGATAGAAGTGCTCATTAATGTGGATTTGACCAAGCAATTAGGCGAACCTGTACCAGCAGAGAAGCTTCAATATTTTTTTGTGTTGACTAATAAATTGCATGCTCAATCATGGACTCATGTCATTCATGAATCATATTTTCTAGCTTAGTTAGCACATGAAACGCAAGACATCCATTAATATGATTCACAGTTACATTGACCTTGATGATTATGGCACTGGCACTTCTGTCATTTCACCCATTGACTTTGATTCATTCATTGAATCCTCTGATCCAGAGTTGGAATTTGACGGCCATTTTCCCATCTTTAGGCATAAGGGAAAATGTTTTGAGAGAACGTTTGGTTAGACAGGTAAAGTTTTTAATAAAATTTTATTTTTATGATCAACTATTTTCCCAAAACGTCATTATGTTAGAGGAAGGATCGAATTATGTATGGCTAACTGGTAGAAGATTGGAGTCTAAGCTGAATCCGGATGGGGATGAGCTAGGTGGAATTGGCAAAGGCAGATAGTTAATGTGTTATTAGTTAGCCTGATAAATGTTAGACACATATGAATATATCACTGCAATCCATGTTCATAGATTGATGCAAACCCCCCACCCAAGAAATACTTACGATACAAACCTGCTCGCCTTTAGAACCTCTGCATCTTAACTCAGCCCTGGGTAGGACTTTCCTTTGAAACCTAAGTATCATCAGACCTACTGCCTTTGTTGCTGGTTGTGTTGGTGGCGGACTAGCCTTGGTAATGCGTCAAAAATAATCCTAATTGGCACCTTAAAAAATACTCCTTGGGAAACTCCTAACACTCTGACAATGTTAGGTATATCATTGAATGTAAGTAAATGTTGCAAAATAATGATGAATATTGATGGATAATGGAGAAAACTAGTGCTATTATCCTGACCCGAGCTCTAGCAATAGTTCTTGATGTAAACCTTGGAGAAAATAGCTCGAGATTTGAACGAGGGATAGAGCACTCCATTCTCTGATTTCGATGGAAGCTAACAGAAGGCTGTGACAACATCCTTTTAAGCCACAGGACCAGTTCTCAACCGTGAGGGAAGGAAATAATTGTTGCAGGATGGAGGATTTCATGGTTCTGTAGCAGCTTCAGTACTGGAAAAGAATGGTGTTGGGCCTATAGAGTACAAACCCTCCACCATGGAAGAAGAGAATGTGTTGATGCCTGGAAATTTGCAGGCGGCAACAGTAAGGAATTCTCCCCAATCAGCGTTCCCAACTAGCCCGCTGACTGTTTGGTATAGGGAATCCGTCCGGTTTGCGGTCCGGCTACCGTAGGTCAAAGTAACAAACAAAGGCTTTACCGGTTGCGGCCTGACCCACCGAGTTTTTGTATTTTTGTCTTAAAGGAAATGATATGCACGTGCCTAATTAAATGTAGGCTGGTTCAAATGCAGGGGGCTGTCACAAAGTGATGCGCAGGTTCTTACCTCTCGTCTTATGCTCACAAGCAAACAAACCAGATACGAATAGAAATAACTAACTATCTAAACTATCCCTAGGGAGCGAGGCTATCATCTTAAATGAGCAATAAAGAAACACATACCGTAAGAAAACTACAGATAGCTGATACTTTTCCCACAGCACATGAAAACTACAAATATTCAAATAACCAGTTAACCGATCATTCTATAACAGCAATTATTACTCATAGTGCAAATGCATCCCAGAAAAGACTGCAGAATAATTAACAAGAACTTAGGTTCGAAACATCAAATATCCTCACAGCGCATGAAATACAGCTGAACACGAAATAGTTCTTCTTCAGCATTATTCATTAAATAGCATTGATACATTTCACTTCTTTACTTTTTCCAGCAGACAAAATTGCAGTTCACTTCGCAAAACGAAATAGTTCCTCTTCCGAGTCAACAAGTACAAAATTTTCTAAGGGAAAAAGCCCTCATTTCATCGGGCTTCCCATTATTTAAACAACAACTGATGTCCCCTGGGTTCCCTTGGCGCGTGACCTTTCAGCGCTCTTAACGATTCAGTTTCTCTCCTGGCCGCTTCGTTTTCTTCAATCATTTGAATAAACGTTTTACCCTTTGACAGTAACTGCTGAAACGCTTCAGTGGCGCCTTTGTCATCCGTTTGGGTTGTCTCTTTTCTTGCCGTAGGCCGCCTTCGTGACCCATGTGATTCTCCCTGCACGTAATTTATGTGCATTATCCACTAACTTGAGGCATCGACCATCAAAATTTTATAACCCTAGTGAAAGATTCACAAAGAAATTGGCCTGGCTTTACGGGCGAAAACTTATGAAGAGAAACGGCTGTCGGGTGGGCTAATAATCAGGCATCGGATGGGTAAGTTTCGGGGAGCCGCAACGGCGGGCGAGCACGGGAAGAGAGGAAGTGGAAAACGAGCGTCGTAGGTGATCGGGCGGTGGAGGAGAGTGGATCGGCGGGCGGACTACTCCGCCACCCGCAACGGCGGACGGGATGCAAGCTACGGACAGGCGACGGAAGCTGTAAAGGC
>LPNX010344347.1:27123-50652 GCA_001517045.1 Pseudotsuga menziesii | reverse complement strand
TCAAAAATATCCCACTAGCACATTTTATTACAAACCCCGCGGGGCCATGGTCAAAATTATTCAACTATAAAAGTGACTAGCCAATATTGGCTAGACAAGCAGATGGATCAACTGATACACTGGAATTAGACTTTGAACAAGTCTGTCAACTGGCAGCTCCTCAGGTAACCCAACTTATGGTACAAAAAGTTGGATAACAGAATCATAATTAAGGAAGTTAACAAAATATGGCATGAGCAGTTTTTTGATAGTGTGGACTTTTGGCAAATTTTCAAAGATGTGAGGCATTATCAAAGTCACAAGAAACAAGAAAGGGTCAAACGAGCCACAAATCAAGTTTTTCTTCAAAAAGATAAATACTTAGTGTCCTAAGGGACACTCTCTGTAATGTATCTCTAACCTTTTTCCTTGCATTCTTTTAAAAGTTTTGTATTATTTCATTATTTGAAATTATTTATGCATATATGTATGATCATTGTGTAGTCATTTCATTTATTCATTATTGATTATTTTTTGGTTTCTACATGAGGACTTATGTTGGTTATTGGTGAGAATTTGTGGTTGCAGAGTCTGGAGTTCTCAGATGCTCTTCGATGACCGAACACACTTCCCCAAGTTGGAGCCAGATGTCGCCCACCTATTTCGACTAGGTGGCAAGCTCATGTACATTGAAGATGTACATTCTGTGTAGTTTGTACCATGGAAAATCCTTGAGATTTTTTACTCATCAGGGCGTTTTTGCCCCTTTTTTCATGAAATTTCCGCTCCCCTGCGTGGGATAATTAATGTAATTTTTTACTAGCATGGGTCATTCCTATCAAGGATGTCACCATGGACTTTATTATAAGGGAAGTCCTCTTCACCGAGTGTTTATTCCCCCAATTAATTAATTTTGTTATTTGACAATTTTAATTCGTTGGGTTTTTCACTCACAAATCCTCCAAAGTGGTGATTTGGCGTTCTAATAATCAGGCCCATGGGGTGGCTAAGGGATTAAAATGTTGTTTATGACCATGCTATACATCCCCTAGAATTTTGTTGAATTTCATTAGGTGTAGATATTTTTTTAAATTAATTAACCTCACTGTCAGGTGATTAATTAATTAAATTTTGATGTAATAAGGCAATTACTTGGTCCTTGACATTGTGTAATAGGGGTATGAGTGCAAAAACGAAATGCCATGACACCCCCTAAGTCATAGGATCAAGTCTCATGTCATTCAGACATACGGTTAGGATTTTAGCCCACTTTTAGTCAGTCAGGGGTTATTTTCCAGGAAAATTAAAGTTTTTTCCTAAAGTAAAAAAATACCAAAATATTTATTTTGGATAAAAAGCCGAAGTAAAGACCAATTTAAATTATATTGGGGGTTGGCTATGCGAAATCAAACATATTTCAAGTATAACCCCCCCCAAAGTCCAAAAATTAATAAAACAGGGCTAAAATAGAATTAAAACCATTTTTTTGCCATTTTTGGCCAAAAAACGGATTTAGAAATTAAAAGTCAAACCTCAATGGAATACAAGTGGTTTTGGGCCACTTGTTTTGGGATCTCATGGCTTGTATTTCAACTATAAAAGAGAGGTCCCTCCTCTCATTTTCTTATCATTCTTTGGAGCATGGTTATGCTACCAAAATACTTTCTCTTCTCCCTCTCTTCTCTATTCTTCTCTCTCAAGTTTTCAAAGCCTTTGGCTATTGTAATGTTGTTGCACTATTGGGGTTTATAATACATCAATCTTTGGAGGATACATTTGTTGGTGCACCCATTTTGTGGCTTGAAGAGTGAGGTAACTGTTTATGGTAGGTTATTATTGCATTATTTATCATAGAAGCTCTCCACAAAGGTTTTTGTGGAGAGATTTGTAGGTAGAAGTTTTTCTATTTGCACTTGTGATTAACATTGTAAGATTTTGCAAAGGTTTTTGCATGATTTATGGTGTTCTCATCTCTATGTGTGAGTTTTGCAGCTTTAGCTAAACTTTTTGCAGGGATCAAAGCTTGGAAAAGTTCTCTCTCCAAGCCCCTAATCTCTAGTCTTGTTTTCTGTTTTAGGAACTAATACTTTTGTTATTTTTTAGTAGCAAAATCTAGTTTTCTTTAATAGATCCATGTTATATTTTTATTATATATTTCAGATATGATTTCTTACTGTGTTTTAGGTGGCTGAAAATGCAATTTTCAGCTCTGTAATATTCAATTTTCTGATATTTTAAAACCCAGATTTTTACTGTAAAATTATTGTATTTTTATACTAACATTTTTTAACTTCCTTTTGAGTTTCCTGTCATTTTCCAGCAAGCAAAGCTTGCTGGTTTTAGGCAGGTTTTACAATTTACAAGGGGAGGTTCTGCCCAAATCACATCAAAAATACTGAAACTAAGATATTTGCAAATAACTTATGTCAGCACCATGTATAATAAACCTTCTGTTGACCACCAAAACCAACTAGGTGGACAACCATGTACCATGCACATGTTGGATGTGCCTTGAAGATAAGAATGAAGTACTTGATGATTATATCAAGCGAGACAACTCTTCTTCTCTTCTTCTCTCTATGAAATTTTCGCACCCCTGCGGTGGATTTTGTAAGGATATGTCAACATGAAGGTCTAGTTTTTTGTAATTTAATCACTGAATGCTTAGTCATTAGGGAAGTCCTTTCATCGAGTGTTTTTTCACTTGGATAATTAAAATTTCTTTTTAGATGTTTTAATTATTTGAGTTTTTCACTCAAAATTACCTCCAAAGTGGTGAAAGGTGTTTTAGTGATCGGGTACATGGGGTGATTGGGGCCTAGAAATGTTCTATATTATCATGCTAGACATTATCCAAAGTCTTGCAGAATTTCATTAAGTTTGCATAGTTATTTTTAAATTTTTGGTCATTAAAAATTGTCACTCATGACAATTTGTTGTAATGTAAAAGAGGGTTACTTGGTCCATTTTAATGTTGTATAGGGATATGGGTACTCAAGACAAATAGCATGAGACCCCCTACACCCTTGGGCCTCTCTCTTGCTACACTAGGTATTGAGGAACCTAGAAGTGGAATTGGAAATACTTCTTCCACTTTACGTTTTGTTGTTGAGCGTGTTTCTTGTTCTATTTTTAAGGAAGACCATGAATATGAGGATGACAATTAGTTTGAGCTCATGTTTACTTTTTTTTCTATGTTAGCATGTTCATTGTTCATAGTTTGATACATTGTACTTGTAGCCTCATACGTAAAAACTAATTTTGGATATATACTATATAGCTTCGTTTACAAATGTTGTTTTTGGATATTACTACTTGCATGAATGAAATGATATAGACTTGGGTCCATGAGTAAAATGTAATGTTACCTGTATGATTAAAATTTTATATGTAACATTTATCATTTATCTATATATATCTATGAGCAAAGACAAAATTATTATAAAACATAAACCATAAATTATTAATTACATTTAGCTGCAATCAACGTTGCCAATGATAAATGATAAATGCTACATATAAAATTTAAATCATATAGGTAACATTACATTTTACTATATATATATATATATATATGAGCAAAGACAAAATTATTATAAAACATAAATCATAAATTATTAATTACATTTAGCTGCAATCAATGTTGCCAATGACAAATGATAAATGCTACATATAAATTTAAATCATACAGGTAACATTACATTTTACTCATGGACCCATATCTATCTATCTATCTATCTATCTATATATATATATATCGCGTTTCCCCGTTTCCAAAATTTATGGGGTTGCGTTTCCCCGTTTCGTGCAACTTAGTTTTGGTCACTTTTGCGTAGGTCAGTCATGGAAATCAAGAAATTTGGCATTAATTAGAGAGCCAAATTTTGGAAAAGTGACTATAGTCACTTGGGGTGGCCAAGTAAAGGTTCTAATGTTTATATTAGGTTCCTAAGACAAATTTAAGACCCAAAGCCCCCACCCCAAGCAAGCATGTAACAAGTTTTGAGTTTCCCACTCTAGGGGGGTGTCCCCTTCTCTCTTTGATTGGTTGGGTGAGCTAAAGTCAATGGGAAGGGACCCACTATGGTGGTTTTCTCCCCATTTGACATAGAAATAAGGTTAAAAGCATTAAAATGAGGGTTTTTCTCCCCATATTTGAGATCTCAAACCATGGTTTTTCCCTCCTTGAGCAAATTTGCCCCCCTCTCTTAGGCCCACCTCTCTTCCTTTGTGACACTTGTCTAGGAAGCAAAGAGCCTCTCTCTTTCGTTTTTCCTATTTAAAGAGGACATTCCTCCTCATTTGGGCTAGATTCACTTACTCTCTTGCTTTAGTTTGCTCATGTTCTCTTGCTCTCTCATTCTCTCATTCTTGCTCTCTTGCTCCATTCTTGTTCAAGAGGAGCCATTGTACTTTCAAGTTTGGATGATAATAGAATAAATCTTTGGAGGAAGTACTATCTATGCATTGTGATTGAGGTGATCTTGTTCCATTCTTGTTTCGTTTTGTATTTGGAAGCTCCAACAAAGTTGTTTTGCTTGAGAATAGTATCGTAATAGTTTTGTTGCATGCTATGTAGGTTGTTTGCTTAGAATTTGTGAAGTTAAAGTATTTCTAGCTTGAATATTTTGTTTCTCAAGTCTTTGTAAATTTTTCACTTCATTTGCATTGTTGAGCTAATTTTGTTACAGGTTTCCCAAGTTTTGGAGAGTGGGATTCTTGGGTGGGATACCCCATTGTCCAACAAGTTTCGAAAATGACTTGGCATCTTTATTAACATTCATATTCTTATTGCAGCTCTTAAATATTTCATTTTACACTCAAATATTATCATTTTTCAAGTTTTTACATGCTAGTTTTGTCTTAGAAAAATTTTGATTTTTGCATGAAATTTCTTGAATTTGTCTAAAACTCATTTCTATCACTTTTGTGCTATAATAACTTGCTGTTTTGTGCAGGTTTTTGATCTCACAGGGGGAGGGAATTCTCAAGTTCAGCCACTAGCAAGCACAAACAACACCCAAGAGGGTCTGTTGTCGTCTAATACACACTTTATGACAGGGGAAGTCTCCAACCCGCTTTGCGTGTCCTTGGGGGCAAGTTAGAGCTGGGGACCACTGTCACCACTATCTACCAACTCCTTCGTTTAGGCCAAATCCCAACAGAGCCAAGGGGGGTAGTCCGTACAGGAAATTATTCCTAAGTTTATTAACTATTGGCTAAAGGGATCTTTTATTAAGGTTTGCAAGGCTAAGACTTTGCACTATCTAAGGAATGACAAGTACCATGCAAATGCAAAGATTTTCTTTTAATGACAAGCAGACCTTGAGATAAATGAATACTAGTGCCTATTAAGAAATGGAGTCTAAAGATGAATTGCAACTTCACAGATTTACAAATGAAATTGAAATCTACGTTAATTAAACCCACCGTTTAGGTGTTATCTAAATCAAACTAGATTACGGTATGGACAAATGAACACTATGAACAACATAAACAGTAATGAATGAGCAGTTAAGCAGTATAAACAATATCCACAGTTGTATCAAATGTTATGAACAGATTGAATAAATGGAACAATTATTAAACTATTACAAAAACATGCTGAAAGAAAATGAATCAATTGTATAACACAATATCTACAGATTACTAAACAATGTGATTACTTAACCAAATGAATGAAAGATGCCACCACATGAGATTGCAAAACTGAAAGGAAATACTTGTAACTGAAAAGTGAAAAGCTTGCAGTGAAATAAAATGTGAAAGTGTTTGCAGTAAAAGCCTTGAATAGCAAGGCAAAGATAAATAGCAGTGTCCTGTGTTTGTAAGACATTTTGCAACGTCTCTTGTAAATTTTAATAAATTTTAAAGGGGGTTTTAATGTTGAGTTAAGTCTTCGAACCAGTGGTGTGACTACTCCAATTTAGTATCTCAGATGCGACTCCACTGAGAAGCGAACCCATCACATAAATCATAATGAATTCAGATGTATTGTTAAGACGTATGAAGGAATTAACCGAAAACATAAATGAAGCGAGAAGGAAAATAAACGAAAGGGATAAATGGAGGTCAGATTCTTGGTATGAGGATGATCTTGACCATGATTATGGGTATGAGTCTAATTATCGCAATCCTTATGATACCCACCAATTGCCTTACCCGCATTATAAAGAATGCCTAACCATCTCTAGTGAGCCGATGAGAAAGTATCAAACCCAACCAAAGTTGAGAGTGATTGATTCTGGTAATCTTATTAGGTACTCAACTCAAGTAACCAAAGCTGTTAAAAAACAAGACAAGCAGTCTCCTTTTGAATTTTTTGAAATACTAGGGGCACCTCATCCTATGCCAAACAATTACACTAAGAGGTTGCCCCAATTTAATGGAAATAAGGATATATCTATTGAAAGTCATTTGGATACTCTATGGGATTACATGGAAATTAGAGGTGCGGAAAATGAAGATGTTTATATGTGAGCCTTAGGAGAATCCTTGCGAGGGGATGTTCAACTATGGTTTGATCATTTAGCACCAGAATCCATCACTGGGCATGACATGTTTATAGATCTGTTAATAGATAAGTGGGGTAGGAACATTGATAATTCTTTATAGTGTAAATCTAGCAATGATTGTGCAGTTGATAATCAATATATTGACAATTTGCTTTCTCAATTGGATTATTCCTCTCCTGAAATATTCCAAATTATGAGCCTGCCTGCAATCCATAAGAATGTTACAGAGTTCTTTGAGAATAATGTTTCAAAACCTCATGTTGAAACTAAGAGGGATATCAATCTAATCATACAAGATACTCTGTTATTATTACCTGAAGTAGTCACAGAGCAAGTCTTGGATTTAATTCGTGGAAGGGAACCTAACACTCACCATCAAGAAACATCTATAGTTGAGCCTTCCATTTGTGAGTCCATTATAAAGCCTTTAAAAGAGAAAGTCCATAGTGATTGCCTAATTGACGATAATTTGAGCCAGTATTCAAGCTACCCGAATCTGGATTCAGAGTTTGATTATGTCTCTGCAGAAGAAAAAAAGGTTGAAATTAATCAAATTTCCGTTGAGGAGCAATCATGTGGTCATATTGTGGTTGAAGACCAATTTTGTGAGGAAGCTAAGGAAGTTAGAAATGAACATATTGATATTTTTCCTTATCAAATGAATGATGATGATCATTTATCCTCAGTTGAATGTAATGAACAATTTAAAGAAGAACAACCACATGATGATGATATACTAGTGAGCAAACTTGACCTAGAGCGTTCTTTGTCACATCTTTCGAGTTGGAATCTATGTCCAAATAGTCATCAAGAGCCTCCAAGGAATGACTCTTGTAGTGTTGTTGCTATTCCCCATTAGATCTTTGGTCAAGGTAATTTGGTTGAGGAGATTAATCATAGTGAGTCTAGTTCTTGGGAGGTTAGTGTTAATCTTGCCAATTTATTTAAAAAATGTCCAATGTCGCATACAAAATTGGTGTTAGCACCTTTAGGTGATGCAAATAAAGATTTAATTTTTCAATCCACCCTCCCATCCCAACTTTTGAAGTGTTTTTGTATGGTGTCATGCGAAATGTTCGGTACAGAGTCTCGAAAGTGCCAAGTGGTCAATGGTAAAACATTTCGTCTCCTTTCATCCTTGGTGCATAATGCTTTCAATTTTGCTAATTTCTTTGATTGGGTGATTGAAAAGCTCTATAAAGACCAATTCCATATTTTCTCATTTTTTAAAAAACAAATGGGGTTAATCTCAATTTCTGGTTTATTGATCTCTAATTTGTCCCTATTTTGTTTCACCATTGATCATAATGTGAGTATGGTTGAGTGTGCTAACCAGAAAGATGAGGGAAACAATAATGGCCTACGAGGGATGAATCATGTATCGTATTCTTTTATTTCATAAAATTTAAACTTGCATAACTTTTATGATCCTATCGATCTATGGATGGAAGAAGTTTGCAACAATCAATCTCATCCCTGGCAGGATTTCATTTCTTTTTTTCCTTCTTTGATTTTCAAACAAGTTATAATGGCTTCAATTTTCATCCACATTACTTACAAGCCATCTTTGACTTGTTGTATCATTAATAGTAAAGAAAGCTCAATAGATTCATTCAGCAAGTGGTTGCATTGGATTTATGATTTTACTTAACACTTGTCTAAATTGGTTAGAGTAGCTAGGACTTGAATAAGCCTCTTTTGGGCAGTGGTTTAGCTTTTTTAGTCTAGCATCGCTTGTCTTTTCCGGAAGCTTGCTTTTTGAATCTCTTAGTGTAGTCTTGAGTTTTGTCCTTTTCCTGCACAATAAATAAACTCCTTTTGAGTTAGTAGATGTAATATCCCAAACTGATATTTTCCTGTTTATGTGTATATTGTATATGGCTAATAGACTTATTCCTTGATCAAATAGGAAAGAAAACCCCAATCTTTGCATGCATGCAGTTGTATGCAAATATGTGCCCTAGAAAAATAATGAGATGCTATAAAATAGAGAAATCAATGCATGTACATACTAGTATATAGATCTGCTGATGGTGAAGAGATTGGTCCCAACATGCAAGGATTCCGCTGGAGGAATAAGGAGATACACCAAATCTTCCTCCATTGGTGAATGCGCCCTCCTCCCAAACTGTATAAGCTCCAGAATAATAAATAAGTTGCTGCTAGAAGCTCGGATGAGGTGCACTAGGGTTATAATACCCCTCTGATGATGATGGAAGCAGCATGCAGAAGAAACAGAGGCACATTAGCCCAAAACGTGAATGCCTCCACAAATCAATTCGCCCATGCAGATTAACACCTCCAGAAAGGGGAGCACTGACGATATCTTGCTTGATACTCAAGCTGAACGATGCTACTTCTAGGGGAAGGGTAATGGAGGTGCTATGGAATGAATGGAAGTAACATGCAGAAGTTCTGAGCCCTGTAGGTAGGAAAACAAATTGCTTTGTCTCTGACCACGGTGATACAGTGTGACGGTGAAACCCTCTGGTTGGATGAATAATCAACCTCCCGGAATAACCGTTGAATGTAACTTGATGATGAACTAGTGCTGAACTTGAATGATCCAACCTGATGATGAACTAGGGCAGATAGATTTCACTGCCGAAATACACCAGTTAGCTGAGCATACGCTCAACTCCAACTTAGCTCGCCGAGCTCTCCAATTCGACTCCACAAATCAATAATCACATAAGTGTCTTCTCCATTCACTTTTTCTTTCTTTTATAACTTTCAATTGCGAAAACCCTAACTTTTGACCTAATTAGGTCACTTTAACTTCTAATTTGCAGTTGACTTGCATGCATGCGCATGGAGACTTAATCGGGTGCATGCATCATTAAATAATGCTCAAATGTCATGCATGCAAGTGGCCTTTGGCTCTGGTGGCCCTCTTCGACCCAATGGTGATATAATATTGATGCCCTAGATCTTCTGTAGATGGCATTAGTCTTCAGTTGATTCCCTGACTGTCAGTACCCGCTCGAACCCACAGGAATCACATAGGTTAGGGGGGTCGTCCTCAATGCCTAGGCAGAAGAGGACATTATAGTCCTCCTCGCTCGAATTTGCTTGTCCTCAAGCAACTGTAAAGTTGGGTGTTGTAATACCTGTTCTGTCTCCCAAGTGGCCTCCTCTATAGGCAGATCTTTCCATTGAACCAAGTAGTCTTTGATGATTTTGTTCCTCTGTTTCCGCCCTCGCACCTCTAGGATGTGCTTCGGAATCAGAATCAATTGCCCCTCATCATCGGGGGGGGGGGGCAGCTCTCAAATCCCCTATGTGGAGGTCGACCTGCTGGACGGTCTTCGAATACTGCTAGATGTTGTGTGGCCTTATCTGGTGGTTTCCTGAAGGTAACAAAACACTTTGTTGCTCCCTCAATATCTCCCTGTCGGAGTACTGCCTCCATCCTGTGTGATGTAACTGCTGTGGGAGGGTAGGTATTCATCCCTCTCAATACTACCTTTTGTCCCTCTGCTCCTGTGAACTCCATCTCCATGGTCTGGTAGTTTGTGGAATACTTCCCTAGGGAATACATCCACTGAACTCCTAGTACCACCTTCATGTTAGGTACATCCACCGCATAGAGTGTCTCTATCACTGTATAATTCCCAAGTGTTACTATTAATTGAGGAATCCTCTAACTACACTCCATGGTGTGACTTGCTGCAGCTACTGAAAACCCATCAAAACTCCCAGTCTAAATGTCTCTCCTTTTAACCCATGCAACATCAATAAAGTTGTGGGATGCCCCACCATCTATCAACACTCTGACTCTGTGGCCCTGTACGGTACCTCTGACTCGGAGAGTGTGGAATCTAGGAACCCCTGTCATGGTAGAAATGGTACCTGAGGGCGGCCACTCCCTAATTGTCTTTGGTGTCTCTCTCTGCTCCTGATCTTGATAATCATCATCCTCCCCATTGTCGGAACATGCCTCTATGTAGTAAGCCTTTCCCTTCCCTGAACATCGGTGACCTCATACCGATGGTTCCTGGCAAGTGAAACATAACTTTTTTATTCTAAGGTCCTGTCGGGTGTCATTGTCCATCCATTATTTCTTGGGCCATTGTTTCTGGACGGGTTTACTCTCTTCATCTTCAATAGGGGAATTGGTTTTGGGAGGAAGCCAAATTTTGGGTACTGCATCTTGTAAATCTCTAGTCCGTCTGATGGCACCTGCTAGGGTGGTGGGCCTATAAGACTTGACCCATCCCCGTAAGGGTTCAGTGAGAGCCTTAGTGAACAACATAATCAACCTGCTCTTTGATATATCAATCACCATGACTGCTATCCTCTGAAACTTTGAAATAAAGGCATTTGCACTACCTGTCTGCTTGAGCTGTGCCAACTCTCTAAAGTGTACCTCAGGATCCTTTCAATCAAACCGCTTAGTGAGCCTCTGTGTAAAATCTGGGTACGATGTGATGGTGTTGTGACCCAGTGTTACTAACCCGTGATACCACCACTCATGTGCTTCTCTGTCCAAATGCAAAGTAGCCAATTTAATGTCATCTATCTCAATCATGGGAATGAGTTGGAAGTATGTATCCAACTTCTGCACCCAATTCCTGGCTGGGCCACCCCGAGTGCCCTTAAAGGTAGGGATAGTTAGTTTCCCTACGGTGCGCTGCAACTCATAGTTCTGGGTAAATGGCCTATTGTAAGCTTTGGGTTTGTTCTTACTTTTGAAGTGGTAGAAGTTAGTGAAGGTCATGGCTGAATGGAAGTCCTCTCGTAAAGCTCTATATTCTCTTAGATAGGCACTCATGGGTTCTTCTGGTTCTGCTTGTGCTAGAGGCACTGCAGCTGGACTCTCTAAGAATTGAAGCATGGTAGGTCGGAAAGGCTTGTATATATGGGCATGGCTCTGCAGGTTGGTATGTAAGTGCTCCCTACTACTGTTGGTGGATACCCTATCACTGTTGGGAAATAAGGGACTGTGTGGGATGGGTCCATTCTTCTTGGTCATTTGCCTGAAGGTACTCATCATTTCCTTTTGCCCAGTAGTGAGTTCTTTTATGGCTGATATGAGACTATTGAAAGCTGTTCCATCATCATCGGCCATTGTTTCTTTGCCATTTCTAGAATGATACTCTCTGTCCCCCAAATTTATGTCCTCTAACTCCTCTTCTCTATCTCTACACCTCTGTCTCCGATGAGTAATGTTGTATGGGCCCTCTGAATTCATTTATAATTTTGCATGCCCACAACTGGCAAGAAAAATAGCTCTGATACCACTGTAATATCCCAAACTGATATTTTCCTGTTTATGTGTATATTGTATATGGCTAATAGACTTATTCCTTGATCAAATAGGAAAGAAAACCCTGATTTTTGCATGCATGCAGTTGCATGCAAATATGTGCCCTAGAAAAATATTGAGATGCTATAAAATAGGAAAAATCAATGCATGTAGATACCAGTATATAGATCTACTGATGGTGAAGAGACTGGTCCCAA
The DNA here is from genome assembly GCA_001517045.1 of Pseudotsuga menziesii. NCBI lineage: Eukaryota > Viridiplantae > Streptophyta > Pinopsida > Pinales > Pinaceae > Pseudotsuga > Pseudotsuga menziesii. Next base: position 38,692 of record LPNX010344347.1, on the reverse strand, counting down.
CATGCAAGGATTCTGCCAGAGGAATAAGGAGATACACCAAATCTTCCTCCACAGGTGAATGCGCCCTCCTCTCAAACTGTATAAGCTCCAGAATAATAAATAAGCTGTTGCTGGAAATCCGAATCAGGTGCACTAGGGTTATAACACCCCTCTGATGATGATGGAAGCAACATGCGGAAGAAACAGAGGCACACTAGCCCAAAACGTGAATGCCTCCTCAAATCAATTCGCCCATGCAGATTACCACCTCCAGAAAGGGGAGCACTGACGATATCTTGCTTGATACTCAAGCTGAACGGCCCTTCTTCTAGGGGAAGAGTAATGGAGGTGCTCCAGAATGAATGGAAGTAACATGGAGAAGTTTTGAGCCCTGTAGGTAGGAAAACGAATTGCTTTGTCTCTGACCACGGTGATACGGTGTGACGGTGAAACCCTTTGGTTGGATGAATAATCAACCTCCTGGAATAACTGCTGAATGTAACCTGATGGTGAACTAGTGCTGAACCTGAATGATCCAACCTGCTGATGAACTAGGGCAGATGGATTTCACTGCCGAAATACACCAGTTAGCTGAGCATATGCTCAACCCCAACTTCTCTCGCTGAGCTCTCCAATTCGACTCCACAAATCAATAATCACATAAGTGTCTTCTCCATTCACTTTATCTTTCTTTTATAACTGTCAACTGGGAAAACCCTAACTTTTGACCTAATTAGGTCACTTTTACTTCTAATTTGCATTTGACTTGCATGCATGCGCATGGAGACGTAATCGGGTGCATGCATCATTTAATAATGCTCAGATGTCATGCATGCAGGTGGCCTTTGGCTTTGGTGGCCCTCTTCGAGCCAATGGTAATATAATATTGATGCCCTAGATCTTCTATAGATGGCATCCGTCTTCAGCTGATTCCTTGACTGTCAGTACCAACTTGAACCCACAGGAATCACATAGGTTAGCAGGTTGGTCCTCAATGCATAGGCAGAAGAGGACATTACATTAGATTAGATTTACTTTCTGCTTTTCAAGTTCATGCATTTCATTTTTAACACTTTATTCTATCTACGCATTGTTCTGACGACCAGTCTGCGAGTTTGGTATAACTCTGGACCTTTTGCAGGTAGTTGGTGACATTTTGGTAGCTGTTGCAGGGCTGGAGTGATGGATCGAGGATACGAGTAGCAAAGTGCGAGGACCATAGATTCTAGGGTTCTCAAGCGCTCTATTCAGTAGAGCACTTGTCCCAGCTGGTGCTAGATGTTATCACATATATAGTAGCCAGGCTACCATATTCTATTTTTCAGATTTCAGTACAGTTTTTCAGCCCGTTCCCTTACATATGAGATGTTGAGATGAGCATCTATGATGGATCATTATTTGATGATGGACTATAGTACCTTCCCATGCCATGACTGAGTCTTAGGACACTCAGACTTGAGGACTGATGTAGGCATTTAGCCATTTACAGAGCAGTTAGTGTTACCCAGAGCTACAACAACAGTTTCTCAATGGACAGAAATTGGGTCAGATTGGTGATTTACATGTATATGATTCAGCAGATATTATCTTGTGTTATGGTTATTACTGCTTTTATACTCATTCTTGTGACATGTCTTAGCATTTAGTGTCATGATCCGACGATCATATAGATATGTGGACCTGGTTGTATTGATGATATGTATGTATGCCCCTACTTAGACCTAGAAGTTCTTGACTCATACTCATTTTTTTCCCTCCCTAGGGAGAATAGAGGTGATCATTCCCACCATACTTTGGCTTGCTAGTGTTGGTTTGATTGTTCACTATCTCCATCCATCCATTACCTTCCAGCTATTTTTATATCTCGACCTACTACTTGACTTGTGGCATGGAGGACCTTTCCCCACTAGAGCCTCTTTGTTGGATAAGCTTCCCTGTTTATTTGTGACTCGGCTCTGAGTTCCCTAGGTTGTGTTGGCTAAACCTGACCTTTTGACTTTTTTGAAATACTGGGGGCACCTCATCCTATGCCAAACGATTACACTAAGAGGTTGCCCCAATTTAATGGAAATAAGGATATATCTATTGAAAGTCATTTGTATACTCTCTAGGATTACATGGAAATTAGAGGTGTGGACAATGAAGATGTTTATATGCGAGCCTTGGAGAATCCTTGCGAGGGGATGCTCAACTATGGTTTGATCATTTAGCACCAGAATCCATCACTGGGTATGACATGTTTACAGATTTGTTAATAGATAAGTGGGGTAGGGACACTGATAATTCTTTGGAGTGTAAATCTAGTAATGATTGTGTAGTTGATAATCAGTATATTGACAATTTGCTTTCTCAATTGCATCATTCCTCTCCTGAAATGTTCCAAATTATGAGCGTGCCTGCAATCCATAAGAATGTTACAGAGTACTTTGAGAATAATGTTTCAAAACCTCATGCTGAAACTAAGAGGGATATCAATCAAATTATACAAGATACTTTGTTATTATTTCCTGAAGTAGTCACAGAGCAAGTCTTGGATTTAATCCGTGGAAGGGAACCTAACAATCACCATCAAGAAACATCTATAGTTGAGCCTTCCATTTGTGAGTCCATTATAAAGCCTTTAAAAGAGGAACCCCATAGTCATTGCCTAATTGACGATAATTTGAGCCAGTATTCAAGCTATCCGAATTTGGATTCAAACTTTGATTATATTTCTGTAGAAGAAAAAAAGGTTGAAATTAATCAAATTTCCGTTGAGGAGCAATCATGTGGTCATATTGTGGTTGAAGACCAAGTTTGTGAGGATGATAAGGAAGTTAGAAATGAACTTATTGATATTTTTCCTTATCAAATGAATGATGATGGTCATTTATCCTTAGTTGAATGTAATGAACAATCTAAAGAAGAACAACCACTTGATGATGATATACTAGTGAGCAAACTTGACCTATTTTGTTCTTTGTCACATCTTTTGAGTTGGAATCTATGTCCAAATAGTCATCAAGAGCCTGCAAGGAATGACTCTTGTAATGTTGTTGCTATTCCCCATCAGATTTTTGGTCAAGGTAATTTGGTTGAGGAGATTAATCATAGTGAGTCTAGTTCTTGGGAGGTTAGTGTTAATCTTGCCAATTTATTTTAACAATGTCCCATGTCGCATACAAGATTGGTGTTAGCACCTTTAGGTGATGCAAATAAAGTTTTAATTTTTCAATCCACCCTCCCATCCCAGCTTTTGAAGTGTTTTTGTATGGTGTCATGCGAAATTTTTGGTATAGAGTCTCGAAAGTGCCAAGTGGTCAATGGTAAAACATTTCATCTCCTTTCATCCATGGTGCATAATGTTTTCAATTTTGCTAATTTCTTTGATTGGGTGATTGAAAAGCTCTATAAAGGCCAATTCCATATTTTCTCATTTTTTAAACAACAAATGGGATTAATCTCAATTTCTAGTTTATTGATCTCTAATTTGTCCCTATTTTGTTTCACCTTTGATTATAATGTGAGTATGATTGAGTGTGCTAACAAGAAAGATGAGGGAAACATTGATGGCCTAAGAGGGATGAATCATGTATCGTATTCTTTTATTTCATCAAATTTAAACTTACATAAATTTTATGATCCTATCAATCTATGGATGGAAGAAGTTTGCAACAATCAATTTCATTCTTGACACGATTTCATTTCTTTTTTTTCTTCTTTGATTTTTAAACAACAAGTTATAATGGCTTCAATTTTCATTCACATTACTTACAAGCCATCTTTGACTTGTTGTATAATTCATGTAAAGAAAGCTCAATAGATTCGTTCAGCAAGTGGTTGCATTGGATTTATGATTTTACTTAACACTTGTCCAAATTGGTTAGAGTAGGTAGGACTTGAATAAGCCTCTTTTGGGTAGTAGTTTAGCTTTTTTAGTCTAGCACCGCTTGTCTTTTCTTGAAGCTTGCTTTTTGAAGCTCTTAGTGTAGTCTTGAGTTTTGTCCTTTTTCTGCACAATAAAATTAAACTCCTTTTGAGTTAGTAGATTAGATTTACTTTCTGCTTTTCAAGTTCATGCATTTGAGTTTTAGTACTTTATTTTATCTACGCATTGTTCTGATGACCGGTTTGCGAGTTTGGTATAGCTCTGGACCTTTTGTAGGTAGTTGGTGACGTTTTGGTAGCTGTTGTAGGCCTGGAGTGAAGGATCAAAGATGCGAGTAGCAGAGTGTGACGACCAGAGATTCCGAGGTTCTCAAGCGCTCTATTCAGCAGAGCACTTGTCCCAGCTGGAGCTAGATGTTATCACATATATAGTAGTTGGGCTAACATATTCTATTTTTCAGATTTCAGTACACTTTTTCAGCCAATTCCCTTACATATGAGATGCTGAGATGAGCATCTATGATGGATCATTATTTGATGATGGACTATAGTACCTTCCCATGCCATGACTGAGTCTCAGGACACTCAGACCTGAGGACTGATGTAGCCATTTAGCCATTTACAGAGCAGTTAGTATTGCCCAGAGCTGCAGCAACAGTTTCTCAGTGGACATATATTGGGTCAGATTGGTGATTTACATGTATATGATTCAATAGATATTATCTTGTGTTATGGTTATTACTGCTTTTATACTCATTCTTGTGACATGTCTTAGCATTTAGTGTCAGGATCTGGCGATCATATGGATATGTGGATGTAATATCCCAAATCCCGATATTTTCTATTTCTAAACAATTATGCTGATACAACTGGGCATGCAAACTGCCATGCAAAAAATCCCTATTTTATAGGAAAAATTAGGGTTAGGGTTTGTGAGATAGAATGCACACTTACCACTGATAACTGGCTGGACTGCTTCGGATAAAGTCTGCAAGTACTGAGAACTGGATCGGAGAGGAACTGATCTCTCCTGTCCCCGGTGAATGCCCCAGCAGCAAGACGCCCAATCAGAGAAAAAGGTGACGCCCTCAAGGAAGGAGGTGTCCGATGGACCTGCCGTTTTGCAGGGCTGATAGCCATGCTGTGCCGGAGAGATTGGCTGGTGTATGCAGAAGTTCTGACACCTCTAAGCAGGATAGCGTCTAGGTTCAGTGAGGCAGCTGCTCACGCCCCTGGGAGTCCGGAACTGCTGATAACTGCTTCGGATGAGCTCAGATGGAGCTGATAATCATGGAGTACCGAAGTATGTAGCTGATGATGAGACTGGTGCCTGAGTTTCGGAAGGAAACTGAGATCTGGAGGTCCCACAGCTGATTAGGGCTTTCTGGCTGAAAACCCACCTTTACGGCTGCACACGTGCCCCTGCAACGATCTATACCCTGTGCTATATAACTGATGAATGAATGAAGAACAAGTGGTGAACCAGTATGGCTTACCCGGAATAAGACTAGGACAGATGTTTCACTGCAGAAATCCTGTTAGCTGAAGACTCCGTCTCCAACCCCAACTGCTGTACTACACGCTGTGCTGCTATCCAAGAGCACCCAAAATAATAATAATCATAAGTGAGGTCTCCTCTTGCTTTATCCTCTATTTATAAAGTTCAACTGCGCAAAACCTAATCTTTGACCTAATTAGGTCACTTTATCTTCTAATTTGCCGTTGACTTGCATGCATGCGGATGGAGACCTAAAAAGTGCATGCATCATTAAATAATGCTTCGGATGGCATGCATGAAGGTGGCCTTTGGCCCAGGTGGCCCTTCTTGACCAAGTGAGGATGCCCTAGATCTTCTATGGATGGCATCAGTCCTGATCTGATTCCCTAGCTATCAGTAACCACTCGAACCCACATGAATCACATAGGTTAGCGGTTTTGGGCCTCAAGGCCTAAAATGAAAAGGACATTACAGTGGACCTGGTTGTATTGATTATATGTATGTATGTCCCTACTAAGATCTAGAAGTTCTTGACTCATACTCATTGGTTTTTTCCTTCCGTAGGGAGAATAGAGGTGATCATTCCCACCATACTTTGGCTTGCTAGTGTTGGTTTGATTGTTCACTATCTCCATCCATCCATTACCTTCCAGCTATTTTTATATTCTGACCTACTACTTGACTTGTGGCATGATGGACCTTTCCCCACTAGAGCCTTTTTGTTGGATAAGCTTCCCTGTTTATTTGTGTCTTGGCTCTGAGTTGCCTAGGTTGTCTTGGCTAAACCTGAAACAAATAACGCTGCCATCAATACAATGTATTTGGAAATGAAATGAATATCTTATGAAGCGCCCATTCATGAAAAGTAGTGTTTTTGAACATACATGAATACAAGGCGAGCCTAATGAAATTGGCTCTGAAGTATATGGAATTGAAATGAATATCTTGTAAAAGCCCATTCATGAAAAGTAGTGTTTTTCAACATACATGAATGCATGAAGCCTTAATAAACAAAAATCCATGTAAGTAATGCATGGATCAAGGCTATTGAAACTCGAAGGCCCAAAAAGCAATGGTTCTTACAGTTATATTTAAAGATTGTCGGCCTCACTTGTATTTGATATGGACTGTGAGCATTTGTCAAGGTGAATAAGCACCTCTAAACGTAACTAATCCATTTGTAAGACACCGCCATCCCCTGTGTTGTTGCTTGTTTGGCATATGCTAGAGTGAGTATCCCCTTTCCATATCCACAGTGTCACAATGTCAAGTTGGTAGTCACGCTTTACCCTTACCATTTGATTTTTAGCCTTCACCTTCACTAGCAAAATTATTGCAACTATGAAGTGAGTATGGTCTTGAAAGTCTGGTCTGAGTTATAATTAATTAACAAAGCTATATATTTGGTTGGTAGATCGCCAATGAAATGATTCCTACTTGTTATAATTGTTATTTGAATGATTTGTAGAGCATGTCTTAGCTTCTGACACTTGCAGCAGATTGATGTTAGCCTGGGTCATATTATTGATTATTTGGTCATTTATAGACTATTATTTTCTATGTCTGGGCTAATTAGATATTGTACATGATCATGCAGAGATCTGTAGGGTGTAAGAGTATACACCTTAGATGGATTTGGGCTTGCTGAGTCCAATGAGACAACTTATTTTCAGTTTCGGGCAGTTACAGCTATGATTTGTCTCAGTATACCATTTTGGTGTGGTTTTGCCATGCTGAGTGGCATGTTAGAGCAGAAAGGTGATTTGATTGGTTCACCTAGGGCGTTGTATGAGGAGGGGGTGCTCCAACCATTTTTTTTACCATTTTACCCCCCTCTCAGAGAGCTTGGTGGGCTCAGTTTGACAACGCAGGCACTCTGGATGGCAGTTTGGGCAGTGTCACGTTTCTCGAGGTAGTTTAAAAATGACAAAAATGGCTATTGAAGAATTCGATTTGGGCTACTGAGGCAAGGAAATGGCATGGGATGAATTTTGACGATGAGTGTGATGTCTTCCACTCCTCTAGCAGTTTCAACATTTGGATGTGTTACCAACTTTTTGTACCATAGTTGGGTTACCTGAGGAGCTGTCGGTTGACAAACATGTCCAATGTTTGATTCCAGTGTATCAGTTTATCCGCATTTATGTCTAGCCAATATTGGCTAGCCCGTTTTTCAGTTGAATAATTTTGACCATGGCTCCACGGGGTTTGTAATAAAATGTGCTAGTAGGGTGTTTTGAGTGGTTCGGTCTCCTAAGACGTAGAATCTCAACTAAGGTATTCCAGGGAGTTTTTTGCTCTTAACAATTATGCTTTGCCTATAGCCGAGTATAATTGACGAGTTTTTCTCGCGCTTCCTCCAAAGCTGGAATGCCCGATTTTGAATTCTGGGCCTTGGGGGGTTATTAGAGCTCAACTAAGTGTATATAAACCTACTAGGCATTATTAGAATAGAGCATGGTCATGTCCTAAGTCAATAGGACCTTTAAAAATTTTCCAATTTTTTTTCTTTCGGAAGGGTTAAAAAATTATTTTTTAATTTTTTAATTATTTACCTAAGTTTTTTGATTAATTTTTCTATAAATTAATTGGAAAAATCCTGTTTGTAATAAGTTAGTCATCTGGACCCCGTTTTCAATGATTGAAGGCTCTAACCTTAAGCCAAAAATAATTCTTGATTGGCCACCCAGTTAGATCCAACTTTTAGATCATTAATCAGACACATAATGCACATTTTCTCAAAAAAGTCATTGGGGAAAAAATGGAGTTTTTTATTAAAAAATGATTATTTTGGAGAAAATCCAAAACTCTCCAAATTAATCCAAATTCAGTGAAATAAAAGGCTAAATGACATCTCAATAGGCATTTATGATGATTGGAGTTATCATAACTCAGCTTCAGTCAGCATTCAGTGAGCAATAAAGATATATTCAGTTAACGGACTTGTCATCTCCAGCTAAACTCCCGAATTGGATGAGATGGAGAGCACTCATTGGTTTCATGATTTGATCGAGGCAGGAACTAATGATAACATTATGATCTGACAACAGTAGGCTCCTCCAGACCTAGCAGTGGCTCCTCCATACCTAAGAGGCGCCTTCACCTTCCAAGCTCACACCTCTCTTCATCATTCATGCCCCTCTTCATCATCCACACGTGTGGGCTCAATAATGGCTTGTTTGCAGTGGTTAGGGTTGGAGTGGGGGCGCCTTGCCTAGGTGGAGGCCTCCCCTCACTCTCAGCTCTTCATCTTTAGGTTTGGACTCCTAGCTAAGTGCCAAGCCGGTTAGGTCAGGAATTTTTGGTTTTAGGGTTTTGGTCTTCATTCATTGTATAAATAGAGGCTTCTTTAGCTCTATTTGGATGGAATTTTGTGTAGAGAAACTCTGTTCAAACTTTGTAAATGCTTGTTGCTTTATGCAACCGTGGAATAAATTTTAAGGCTTTGGAGGCTCATATGGTTTGTTAAATGTGGATGAATGCTTGGCGAATGAGGTGATAATGTTTTGATTCTCTCCTTTCATGCTTAATGTTGGTTAATGATTCATGCTTTAGAAGGCTTTTGTAAGCACGTAAGATCAATTATTAGAAGTTTCAATATAATTGTTTATGGTTTCACTCTTAGAAATTGAAAGTAGCATTGGTTATTCAGCTATATAATATGCTCTTTTACATTTCAATTGGTAAAACATACATGATCTAAACCATCTTTTGGCAAGTGTTTGAGTTGAATTTGTGCAGAACACTTCATCCAATCAAGTAGGAGTTCGAGCTCAGGTGCATCCTCTCCTCTTGAAGTCAAGACAACTTCCGGAATTTTCAAGCTTCAAGGAATCCAAGCATCATCAAGAAAAGCCACAGGTTTGAATGTTTTTCTTCATTTTTATTCATCTTTCGAAGTTTAAGAAATTTTTACATTCTTGGGTTAGGGCAAGGTTTGGGCTAAAGTGAACATTCATTCACCAAACCTTATGCCCTTGTTGGCTGTCCCGTCTTCAATTTGCAGCCATCTTTTTCTTTTTATTGCAGCCCTTTCTTCTCCTCTTTCGCTGCCCACTTTTGCCCTTTTTCTTCACTTTTTGCAGCTCTCTTTTTGCCCTAATTTGCAGCCTCATTTACCCCTTTTTGCAGCCACCTTTTGGGTCCTAGTTTCAGCCATCTTCATCACTTTTTGCAGTCCTCTTTCTTCAATTTGCAGCCCCTCTTTCACCTTTGTTTTCAGCCTTCTTTGACATTTTTTCGTCCTCTTTTCACCCCTTTTTCACTTCTCTTTTCATAGCCTTTTACTACTCCTTTTCTTCTTCCGGTTTTGGTGAGGGTTGGGTTCGTTTTTGGTCATTAAGTTTGTAGATCTAATTTCAATTTGTTTTTATGAACTAACACCATAACGAGTTAGTGTTCAAAGCTCTTAGTTTCAGGCAGGTGAAGGAGAGCCTAAAGGCTAAAAGCAAGCAAGAGCAAAAAGACCAAAACATCTCCCTCCTCTTTCTTCCCTTTCTCACTAACTGCTCATTCAAGAAGAAGCTGAGCATAACAAAGCATTGTAAATTATTAATAAAAAGGCTAGTGGGAGCAAGCCTCCCATCTTTTCTACTTCCCCAAAATATGGAGAAGTGTGTTTTATGTTCCTTTTCATCTTTCTTAGTGTAGTTTTAACTTAAAGCACTTAGCTTAGTTCTCTTGATTAGACTTAGTTTCCATTTCCACTAATTGCTAGTTGTTCATTAAATATAACTACTAATTGCTAGATTAGATTTTATTAATTGCATTGTAGTGTATCTTTCTCTATAATTGTTAATCTTAAAAAGAACCAAAATCTCTTGAATCTCACCATAAAGTGGATCAAGAGTGCTCTTTGTCGGAGAGTTTGTTTAATTGTCTTTCTTTTATTTTCATGGATTCTACTGTTTGCTACTTTAACTAATTAATTATTAAGTAAGACTCTTGAACTTGCAGTAACACAAGTAAAGAGCACTTTTTGTCGGAGACCATTATTAGATTTGCACATCCTTGTATTAGGCATTTAGATTAGATAAGTCTCTTGAACCTCTGTCATAAGACAAGGTCAAGAGTGCTCTCTGTTGAAGAGTTTTTGATAGGTATAACTCCCGATTCAATTCTATTCATGGCTAAAACATTTATTTATACATTACAATGACTCTTGGGATCACAGATCCGAGAGTCTTTTCATCTTCCTATTATTTACACTAACGTATAATCCTGACGGATTATATTCCAACAATCCCCCCCTTAATCCGAAGGGGTGTTAGTAAGTCCGAGCATGTTTCTGAATCTTTCAAACTTTTCTCGTCCAAGCGCTATGGTGAAGATGTCTGCAACTTGATCATTTGTGGAACAATGTTGAAGATGGACTGTCTTGGCCTCTACATGATGTCGAATCAAATGATACTTTGTGTTGTGTTTGGTTCGATCATGGAATCTGGGATTCTTAGCCAGCTTGATTGCAGATATATTGTCGACCAACAATGGAGTGGAGTTCTCTTGTTTTTCTTTCAAATCTTCAAGTATCTTCTTGAGCCATACTATTTCTTTCGTTGCTTCAGCTGCAGCCACATATTCTGCTTCTGTTGTTGAATCTGCCGGAACTGACTGTTTGCGTGATCTCCATGAGACAGCTGTTGATCCAAGACTCATAGTGTATCCAGAAGTTGATACTCCTGTCTCCTTATCGCCATCAAAATTTGAATCTGAGTACCCAATAAGTTTGAAGTCATCCACTTTAGAGTACTTGAGTGCAACGTCTTGAGTCCCCTTCAAGTATCTTAGAACTCTTTTTGCAGCTGACCAGTGTCCTTCACAAGGTTTATGCATGAACCTTGAAAGTATGCCAACAACATAAGAAATATCTGGTCTAGTTGTTGTAAGGTAGATAAGACTTCCTACAAGTTGTCGATACTTGGTCGCATCCTCAAATTCTTTTCCTTCACTTGATGTGAGCTTCATTTTCTGTTCCATTGGAGTAGAGATAAGGTTGCATTCTGTCATGCAAATTTTGTTTAGTAGTTCTCCAACATATTTTTTTTGAGATAGGAATATGTACTTAGGATGTTGAGTGACTTCAATTCCTAAGTAATAGTGGAGATGTCCCATATCTGTCATTTCAAAGATCTTTTTCAAATCTTTCTTTATGGATGCTATATAGCTCTCATTGTTCCTTGTCATCAAAAGATCATCTCCGTACACCACAAGATACACAACAAATCC
>LPNX010344347.1:0-26788 GCA_001517045.1 Pseudotsuga menziesii | reverse complement strand
TGTCTTTGGATGAGGATATTTTTCCAAATGATCAAGCTGTCTCTCAATGGACTGGTCATTTTTATTAGTTTCAAGAAAAATGACATCTCTGGAAATAACGAACTTCTTGTTTACCTCATCATACAGACGGTATGCCTTGGAGTATTTTTCGTACCCCAGGAAAATGCATTTTCTGCTTCGAGCACCAAGCTTGTTTCTTTGCTCCTTTGGAATCAAGGCATAACAGGTGGAACCAAAAACTCTGAGATGCCTGATTGAAGGGAGATGGCCAAACCACATTTCATGTGGAGTCTTGTTATCAAGAGCATTTGAGGGACTTCTGTTTCTCAAATAGGCTGCACATTTCACTGCATCACCCCAAAACATTAGTTTTACATTCTCAAAAAACATCATTGAGCGAACCATATTCATTATGGTTCAGTTCATTCTTTCTGCTACACCATTTTGTTGAGGATTGTAGGGAATTGTAGTCTGATGTGCAATTCCATGTTGGCGAAGATAATCTTCAAAAGCATTTGAAGTGTATTCTTTCCCATTATCAGTACGAAGTGTACCAATTTTTGATTGTGCTTGTTTTTCTATCAATGCATGAAAGTCTTTGAATGTTTGAAATGCTTCTGATTTTGTCTTTAAATAGTAAATCCAGCACATTCTTGAATAGTCATCAACAAATGTCATAAAATACTTATTCCCATTTGCAGAAGGAGTTGGCATTGGGCCACATAAATCAGAATGCACTAATTCTAATTTCCTACTTGCTCTGAAATTAGATTCATGGAATGGCAACTTACTGTGTTTCCCTAATATACATGCATCACATTTGTTCTTCTCTTTGGGAATGGTGGGCAAACCAAATACACCATTCTTTCTCAACAAACGAAGACTGTTATAATTCAAATGACCAAATCTTGCATGCCACGATAAACTTGATGACAAATTACCTTCTCCATGCTGAGAGAGGTAGGCATAGTTCTGAACTCTTGTAGATGAACCCTTTAGCTTCAGCAACTTCCCATCTTCGTATCCAGTCATGATGACTTGGTTGTCAGAGGACTTTCTTATTTCTACGATTCCATCAAACATGTGGATGGAATGGCCTCGCTGTCGAATCTCCACCAAGGACAGCAGGCTTCTCTACAACTCTGGAAGATAAAGAACATTCTTCAACAAGAAATTAGGGAATCCAGGCATCTTCAGCCGAATGGTGCCCATTCCCTTTGGTTTAAGGCTTGACTTATCTGCAAAGTACACTATGCCATCTATTGTTTCATTAAGTTCTTCAAAACAGTCTTTTCTAAATGTCATGTGTGATGTTGCACCAGTATCAAGCAGCCAACAATCTTTGTAAGATGAAAGTGAAGTTATTTCATTAATTCCATGATTACAATGTGCAACAATACAATGAGCAGAATCAGAAGATTTACTAGCATTTTGGTTTTTATTATCATCTTTCTTTTGGTTATGCTTGTCTTTGATGGAGTCCCATGAAGCCCAACACTGATCTGATGTGTGCCCAGTTTTTCCACACCGCTTCTGCAAATTTGATCTTTTGCTGAAGTTTCTTCTTTCTCTGCCTCTCTTGTTGCTTTCTCCTTTTGGATGGTCATTGGATTGGTCTTTGCCAGCAAGGGCAGCACCAATAATAGATGCCAAAGAGTGCATCTCTAATCTGGAAACTGTAACTTACAGAATGCTTAGAAAAAGATATGGGATGTAGGTTTAGATTCCTGCTCCTTTACAAATTACAATATGATTCTGCGGCCTATACAAATAATTTTGCAGCTTATCAAAATAATCCAATAGCTCTATATCATTAATTCTAGAGTGCTATTACATGAAAATTACATTTCAAATACAATAATACATCAACAAAATTTCTTGCAGCAGACTTGTTTGTAGTAGCACAATGTGGACTCTTCAATGGAAGGTTGTATCTTTGATGAAGTCGCAACACTCTTCAGAGAAGAGATAGACCCCAACTCTGACGGGACAAGGTAGCTCGCAGCAGTGTTCAGCTTTGCAACATACACTCAATATGTTTCATCTCCTCATAATCTACTTCAATATTTCCAGTGGCGCATATATATATCAATCACAATATATTCCCAGTCAGCATATATTATTCTTCAACGCAACATACATTATTCTCCAGCATACATTATTTTCCAGCATACATTATTTCTCCAACTGATAGGTCTTCAACGCAGCAAGCACTGATAGGTAGCTGAATGAGGGCGTGAACGAGCTTCATGCAATAGGTAATGGCATGAATATCTCTCTCCACTCCACGCAAATGTATGAGAGCACAGCTCCACGCACACTAGCTCCTAATCTTGGAAGAACACAGCTCACGCACGGTGTTCGGGTGCAATCATGCCATCATTCAGATAACAAATGGACTCTAATTTCAAAGTGTTTCCTCTCGTTCCCATTCATGTTCATAGCTACTCTGAGATGGGGATAAAGAGAGATGCAGCTTCAGCTCTCGACAGCACCAGTGCTCACAAATCCTCCTCATGGCACATCAGTTCCGTCTGGGATTGTACATCAACTTTCGCAACGACTATTGTATTGACATGCACAAGAGGCCGTAACCCCATAAACTCACACATTGCATCGGGATACTACATGCCCTTCAATTAATCAAAATTGTCGACAACTCTTATGCTTCCCATGACAAGCAAAGTGTATGGCACACACCCTCTTCGAGTATCCATGCAGAGGGAAGTCTACCTGGAGGTCGTGTACACCAATTCGTAGGAGAAGGACTTTGCTCAGCAACAAATGGAGGAAATATACCACAATGCAAAGAGGGTCGTAGAGTAGTCTAGAGGATCGCGGGCTCATACAATCATACTTTCATCACGAAAAAAGCAGTTGTTACTCACGCAAAATTTAAAATAATCACCAGACTTCTCGCGGGATTAGGGTTTCACGTGGAGGCTATGAGAGGCCGTGGGAAGGTTCGAAACCTTGAAAATTGTAGAGGAATAAACTCAGCAGGTCGCAGGGAAAGATGGAATACAATGGGAGATCGCAGTCACTCTATTAGGTCAAAAAATTAGGGTTTATGCGTTTACCTTCACTCTGTAGAAAAAGGTACTGAATCTACACTTCACGCCGTCTTCACGTAGAGGGCGTTCACCAGGTGGAATAACTGAGGTCATAGCATATGAGAAAATGTGTTGAAGAACGTCTCTCAAACACAGCTCTGGAAACTATAATGCATACAATACATGCACGCAGGAGGAGGAGTAACGCCAACAGCAGAACGTTCAACTCCAAGCAAAGCAGACTGAGGAACAGGCAGATGAATGAGCAGACTGGTAGCAGGCAGACAGAATGGCAGGCATGCAGGCAGGAGTTATGAACTTGGCTCTGATACCACTGATAGGTATAACTCCCGATTCAATTCTATTCATGGCTAAAACATTTATTTATACATTACAATGACTCTTGGGATCACAGATCCGAGAGTCTTTTCATCTTCCTATTATTTACACTAACGTATAATCCTAACGGATTATATTCCAACAGTTTTAATTAACCAATTTAATAAAACTTGCAACACACACCCCTTTAATTAATTAACTCCCTCCCCTCCTTGCCGAAGTATGCTCTGACCGATCTTAGATCGGAGTACTTAGAAACGACACTGGATCTTTAACCCTGCAAGAGTAACTTAATAAAACTTAACACTCCGTAACCAACGCACCGACGTTGTAGGGAATCTTCCAAAGTACTTTCTAGTAGAGGCGCCGGAATCCTGCTATCTAAGCTTCTCAGCTAGCTGGTCAATCTTCACGATACCAGCCCGGGATACTGGGCGGGCCCGACATGTCTTCAACGGAAGGAACTTAGAATATTCTCCCGGCTTTTGACAAACCTTCGTTGACACCTAAATCAAGAGCACATAAAATCCTTAAAACCTACCAAGAGCATTCGCACAATCTAATACTCACTAGTTAGATTCCTAGACTTGTTATTTTCTTTGCGCATTTCAGTATCATTGACTCCATAAGGCACTGGTCCTTGATTAAATCTGCATAATTATCTTATATGGATCAATTGTCTGTTGTTCATTATAATTGCTATCATTGAATGCTTAATTAAAGTCTGGAATTTTTACTTATCTTCTTAATCGCTTGTCGCAACGTGGATTGCTCTTTTGATTTTGTGTCACATTCATAATATGTAAACACCTTCAAATCATAAAAACTCCTAAGTAACATCCATCCGCATCCGCAACCTTTAAAAACACTTTAACAACTTAAGATCCATAGAAACTCTTTTGTAGGGACTACCCCCCTTGGCTTTGTTAGGAGTTAGCTTAAACGAAGGAGCTAGGAGTAGGTGACAGTACCTAGCTCTGTGCTTGCCCCTAAGGTCACACCTCTCCCACTTTCCTAAGTGAGGAGACAACTTTCATTAGATTTCTGCTGCTGGTGTGCGATCGGCAGACAACATCTTTTGGCGCCGCTGCTGGGGACAAATCTTTTTGTTCCTGGACGACCTTTGTGTCTTTTAGTTCTTTACCTTTTTCCCTTTTTTGGTAGAATTTTAGTCCAATGACTCTCCGAAATTAGAGTTATGTCCACTTGGCGAATCCATTGTCAGTTAACACCTCAAGGTATTCTACTAGAAGAAAGTTTGAAGGTTTGTTCGATTTCATCCCTGACCCTGAAAAAGTCTATAGGAGGAGATTGAACAAACTAGCTTCTCGTAGGATTCTTGCAGAACTTGGAGCTGAGTCTGTTTCAGACATCCACCTTTTATTTCCAAAAAACTTAGAAAATTTGCAAAACACTAACTGTTTCCTTGACACAATGGGTGAGTTCTTTACTCAACTCAACTTTACTTAGATTGCAGGTTAACCTCATGACATTCCTGAAAAGGCTATCGACAATCTTATGACATATAATGGCACTGATGCCTCTGTCTCTGCTAAGCAACATCTCAGAAATTTCTCCAGGCAGTGCGGGTCTTATGTTAGGGGTGCTGATAAACATGAAGATGTATACATGACCTTGTTTGCTTTGTCTTTAGATGGCAAAGCGGGCAACTGGTATGATAATTTTCCAAACAATTCTTTTACCACCATAGCGGACTTTAAGATTGCTTTCCTTGGAAAGTTTGGCAATAAAAAGGAACCTAGACATCTAGTAGCAGCTTTGACTAGCATGAAGAAATCTAAAATTGAAACGATGGATGAGTTCAATAATAGGTTCATTGAGTTGGAAAATTCCATCCCTGCCACTTATTCTCCTCCTGCAGCTTCTGTTTTGGATTATTACATTGAAGCATTAAGTGGCAAGATCCAGTACCAGATTAGAGACAAGGAGCCGGCTACTTTACTCCTAGCTCAGGGTTTGGCCGTCAAAATTGATAAGAATATGCAGTCTTCAGGAGAGTCAAACATCTGGGGTTACTATAGGTCATCCGTTCCTCTTAAAAATGTTGAACCTAAAGGGAAAGAGTCGTCAAATGAAGCTTATGAAAAAAAGCTTACAGACCTAACTGAGAAAATGCAAGAAATAGAAAGGAAATACTTAGCGCAGATTAAGGAAGTTCAGAATAGGGTCATAACAGTTGAAAGAATGCAACCTCCGCCACCTCCTAGAACTTTCCCTGCAAGGCAAACATGGCAAAGAAAGAATCCCAACCATGAGCAGAGACCTCCTCATCAGCTAGAGGCTACTAATGTGGTTGAGCCTTACAAACCATTTTGTAGGGCATGCAGAGATTTCCATGAGGAATCTGGCTGTCATTATGCATGTTATGTCTAGGAGCATGGTTATCCCAAGGGGTGCGGTCCCAGTACGTCTGCAAGCGAGCCTGATTTTATCAACAACATAGATGACATCCCTAGCATCTCCATAGGAAATTGGCCACATGCCAATCATTATGAAAAGAAAGTTGACCACTTAACTCAATACTATGGTGAGATGCCTTTAGCCGAGCAGATCAACAACATTCAAAACTTCAAGGGAATAACTTATCAAAGAAAAGGGTCTTTTGCACAGAATATTCCTAAGGTAACAGCTCCTAATCCTCCCAAAGAAGTAGAAACTAAAGAAATTGTTGATTTAAGTTTTGACTTAGGTAATTGGCTAGCAAATACAAAAGTCCCTGTTCCAGTCCTTGAATTATGTAAAATCCCTGGCCAAAGAGAGAGACTTTTGAAAATCGTAGACCCTCCAAGTAATGTTGATTCTCAAACTGAAGAAACTGCTTCAAAACCTATAAAGCCCCTTACCCCTAAAAAGGTCACTTTTTCTGATACCATGGAGCGAACTTCAAATAATGTTTTTGTCGATCCACCTATTGTTCTACATACTAGGGACCCAAGAAAAGAAGATCATCCCCCGTTTTACGTATCATTGATGATGGGTGATCTTCTTCTACACAATTGTATGTTAGACTCGGGATCTAGTTCCAGCATCATGACCAAAAAGTCATGCAGCAACTTGACTTAAGAACTACAAGGCCATACCAGAATGTATGTGCCATGGACTCTAGACCGGTTAAAGTTGAAGGGATGATTGAGAACCAGTTAGTTAGATTGGCTAAGTATCTGGATATCCAGATCACCATGGACATCCTTGTTATTGATGTTTCAGACAAATGGGGGATGTTGCTTTCTAGGAAATGGGGTGCCACTTTGGGAGGATCAATCCAGATGGATTGAACCTATGCCACCGTACCAGCATCGGATTTTTCACTTGTTAAGTTGTATTCTGAAAAGGAAAAAAGACACCATGTTGAAAACCCTCAAAGACCATTGAATGAGTATGCTTACCACACTGATGAAAATGGTACCTACCAATTCAACTCCACCTTCTTGGAACCCCTCCAAGAAGAGATAAAGATTGAAAAACTTAGTGAATTGTGGAGAATGAATTTTGATGGTGCTTACTCTAGAACGGGCAAGGGGGTTAGTGTTTGTTGATTAATTTGTCATTGATGCCAAGAGTGTATGGTCATTGATGCCAACTATTGAGTCCTTGGTGCCCCCCCTGAGGGTTAGTGTTTAGTTTGTGGTTGTTTTGCGCAAGAGGAGCCCTTTTGACCTTGTCGAAGCCCAAGCTTGAAGCCCTTGGAGGCCTTGGAACAATGACAAAAGCCCTGGTTACCCATTGACTTGCTCAAGTGCCCCTAAGTTGTATCTTGGTCCCATTTGAGTCCATTGTCGATTTCCTTACTCATGGTTGATATTTGGTTACTAGTCTTTGTGCTGCTTGTTATGCTTGTACTTGTCTTAGTCTCTTGATTGGTTGTTGGATGGATGATGTGGCTCATGTGTGTAAAGTATTTGATGTGTTGATGGTGAATCCTGTTGCTTGCATTGGATGGTCTTGAGGTTGTTAAGTTCTTATGAGGTCCTTGAGTCCACAATCTTAGATCTTGATTCTCTTACATGTGGAGACTTAGGTGTTGGAACCCACACTAATGGTGGTATATTGGAATTAGGGTGGTATATTGGAACCCATTCTTATGGGGTCCTTGGTGTCCTTGAAAGTTTAAGTCTTGAACCCACATAAATGTTTTGATATCCCTTGGACGCTATATGGTCATTGCCATTTAGTAGCCTTATGATCATGCATATGAAGCCCATAAGGTGTTGCAAACTAGTGGTGAGGTCTTTGTACCCCTCTTTTGGGGTGTTGGTACTCTTATAGTGATGAAGATATATAGTGGAACCATTGGATATGTTTTTAATGATATGGAGACCTTGAACCATGATGATGTATGATCCTATTTGTAGTTATATGGATATTGGGATTTAGATGGAGGTAGAACCCATGGACGTGCCTTGATATGTTGAAGAAGACTTTGAAACTCTTGTAGTTGGTGGTATGGTCTTTTGCACCCTCATGTGTGGGGTCTTTGACATCCTGAACAAATTGAAGATTTTAAGGGTATTGGACCACAGGATTGCAAATAAACCCATCATGGGGAGATAGCCCTTGTCATTCCATTTCCAACGGTAGGTGGCACGTCACGTGGCTCCTTACGGTTGAAGAGATATGGATATTTGAAGTGGGGTACCCCACCTTTTTGGGTGAGCAGACTAAACAAAATAGAATTTAATTATTTGTAATTTTGAATTGCATGTTGGCTCAAGGTAATATTTTTTCTCTACAACCCATATAAATAGAATATCAAACATTTCATTTTTTCATCACCACTTCTCTTATGAATTTCACACATTTTGGAGAAAAGGGCAAAATTGTGTGACAGAAAAATTTCTGGGCATCTTCACTAAAATAGGCATAACTTTCTCATATGAAATCAGAATTACAAATTTTTTGGCTTGTTGGAAAGCTTGTTACGAGGGTTGTGTGATGACAGGATATAGAGTTTCTTTTGGGTTTTCTACTTTTTCTCCATATTGTTATCTTCAATAAGGTATGGTTCGTGCTTCTTGGTTTCTCTTGTAATGGCACATGTCTCTCATGGATAGGGTTCATCTTTGATCTTAGTATGTGAGGCTATATATTGGTATATCTCTTTAAAGTCATTCAATATGTTATGGAAGCTATGGTGATGGTTTTCTTGGCATATACCTTGATGTGATATTGATATAGATCTTGATGATTATCTTGGATAGATCTTGGTGATTATCTTGATTGTTGTATAGGTGTAGTATTGAATGAGAAGTTGACATGTAAGTATTAGATATTGTGAGTTATTTATTTGATCAACCTAAACGTTTTCTTTGAAAACTAGTTTTACAAGTGTTGATCATTGTGTCTTTGACCTAAGTGGAGTTGGATTGTTAATGACAACCTTTGACAGTGTTGCAAATGATTATTTGCTTGATATTTGTTTGATTTGTTGACTTGATTTGAGTAGAGTGGAAAATCCTTTTGTGTCTAAGAGTTTATGTTATTGATTGAGTTTGACATAGTTGGTTAAGTCTTTTATCTTATTGGTTGAGGTTATTTGGTTGAAGTATATTATGTTTAACTGTCAAGTATTCCTTGACTGTGATTGAGGTTGGTTATGGTGTCATTGAGTTGAGTGTGTTTGGAAAAAGTTTGGTTGACAGTATGTGAAGTCTCTTGGTTGCTCAAATGTGTCTTTTACTTGATGAACTAGGCTAAGTAAGAAGGGTTGGTTGATTGTCAAAGCACTTGATTAGGTTAACACAAATATATGATTGATTTGGCACAGGTACACAAGCATCTTGGTACAGTTGAGAAAGATTGGCACAAGTTGTCTTATGTGCAGTTGGTTTGATTCAGATTGGATGAGTTGTATGAGCAGTTGGTTTGACCTAGGTGGACTGATTTTGGTGTGCAGACTCATATTGACTGAGTTGGTTGATGTGAGAAACAGATTGATTGTACATGTTGATGAGTATTGTGATACAATGGAGAGTGATCGGTTGATGAGTAGTGATCAGATAATGAGCAATGGCTAGTAGTGGCAGTTGTTGTGCAGTGTGGTACAGGTTGTGTAGTATGGTATAGATTGTGCAGTGTAGCACAAGTGTTGATTAACAGGTCCGCAGGATCAGTGTGGTTGTGGTTCAGCTGTTTCTATCTTCATATCAGGGTGGCAGGACGAGGCAAGGAAAGGAGTTCGTAGCCTCCTTCCAGTTGAAGCCAGAAAACTAGGGAGTGGCAGCTTCCTTCAGGTCGTAGCCTCCTTTCAGTTGAAGCTAGAAAATTGAAGTCTTTGTAATAAGGGGGTTGTTGCTTCCTTCCAGTTATTTCTGGAAAACTATTTTAAAAAGGCTTCCATGGTTTTCCCCCCAGGACTTGGGTTTCCACGTAAAAATATTGTGTATTGTGTTGCTCTGCTTTCTATGTGATGATGATGATATGATGATGATAACAATGCTGATGATGATATAATGCTAATGTGATAATGCATAATATTGAATAAGTTGTTGATTATAAAAGTTGATAAAGTAATAAAGGCTGCACACACAGATTCATCCCCCCCTCTCTGTGTTCCTGGTGTATCCAACAGTGTTGTCATTATTTCACCAGAGGGTAAGGTTTTCAACTTTGCTTTCAGATTGGAATTCGAAGCAACTAACAATGTGGCGTAGTATGAGGCACTTCTACTGGGCATTGAGATTGCCAAGGACATGGGGATCAAGTTGCTTAATATTAAAGGAGATTCTAACTTAATTGTACAACAAGTTAAGGGTCAGTTTGCATGTAAGTGTCAAAGACTTAAAAAATATAGAAATGCAATCTGGGATACGATGGAATTCTTTGATGCCCTTAACATAGAAGCAGTCCCTAGAGATTAGAATTGTGCCTCCGATAAGCTTGCAGTTTCAGCGTCAACTCTTTAGCCATCGGATGAGATGTTAGAGGGCGATTGTCCTTTAGAGATTAACTTCAGGCCTTCTGTTCCCAATAGTGTTGAACATTGGCAGGTCTTCAAAGATGATGAGCAAATTTTGAGATTTATTCATAATGTTGATGAATTCCTAAACTTTAAAGTAAATGATCAGGAAGAAAAAAAAGAATATTATGGAGAACTTAACCAGTTTAACAATCCTGTCCTGCGTGGTCTAGTTGCTTTAGAAAACATCTTTGATAGACAGGACAGAAGAAAGAGCAATGTTGAGCAGATGAAACCAGGGGATTACATTGAAATCAACATTGGGATGGAAATAGAACCTAAAATTATAAAAATTGGAAAAGCTACTTCCGAAAAAGAAAGGAACAACCTCATAAATCTAGTCAAAGAGTATAGGGATGTATTTGCCTTTACTTATGACGAACTCAAACCCTATAGGGAAGATGTATTTCAACATACTATTCCCTTGAAATCAGAATGTCAAAAAGGCAAGCCTTTTAGACAAAAACTTAGGCAAATAAATCCTAAGTTAACACCAATCATTAAAAAAGAATTAGAAAAAATGTTAGCAGCAGGAATAATAGCTCCTACTAGACATTCAACGTGGTGTTCTAACTTGGTCGTAGTTAGAAAGAAGAACGGGAGTATAAGGATATGTATAGATTTTAGAAATCTAAACATAGCATGTCAGAAGGACAATTACCCCCTCCCCAACATGGAGACCCTCCTCCAACGGGTCACTGGATCAAGCATGATGTCGATGCTGGATGGTTTTTCTGGCTATAATCAAGTAGTCATTAAAGAGGAAGATAGGCATAAAACCACTTTCACAACTCCTCGGGGCACTTTTGAATATCTGAGAATGCCCTCTGGCCTTTTAAATGTCGGAGCTACTTTCCAAAGGGCCATGGATTATGCTTTCAAGGAGTTGATTAGCAAAATCATTGAGATCTATCAAGATGATCTTACTGTTTTTTCGAAAGAAAGATCCAGCCATGTTGGTCATCTCAGGCAGATTTTCGAGCGATGTAGAAAGTATGGCATTTCTTTGAATCCGGTTAAGTCAGTTTTGGGCATAGAAGAGGGAAAATTCTTAGGACACATCATCAATAAGGACGGTGTCAAAATTGATCCTGAAAAAGTAGAGGCCATAAGAAAGATTCCCCTCCCTAAGAATGTAAAAGCCCTCCAATCCTTCAATGGTCATATAAATTTTGTGGATTTTTGTGTAGAGAAACTCTGTCCAAACTCTGTAAATGCTTGTTACTTTATGCAACCGTGGAATAAATTTTAAGGCTTTGGAGGCTCATATGGTTTGTTAAATGTGGATGAATGCTTGTCGAATGAGGTGATAATGTTTCAATTCTCTCCTTTCATGCTTAATGTTGGTTAATGATTCATGCTTTAGAAGGCTTCTGTAAGCACGTAAGATCAATTATTTGAAGTTTCAATTTAATTGTTTATGGTTTCACTCTTAGAAATTGGAAGTAGCATTGGTTATTCAGTTATATGATATGCTTTTTTACATTTCAATTGGTAAAACATACATGATCTAATCCATCTTTTGGCAAGTGTTTGAGTTGAATTTGTGCAGATCGCTTCATCCAATCAAGTAGGAGTTCGAGCTCAGGTGCATCCTCTCCTCTTGAAGTCAAGACAACTTCCGGAATTTTCAAGCTTCAAGGAATCCAAGCATCATCAAGAAAAGCCACAAGTTTGAATGTTTTTCTTCTTTTTTATTCATCTTTCAAAGTTTAAGAAATTTTTACATTCTTGGGTTAGGGCAAGGTTTGGGCTAAAGT
The DNA here is from genome assembly GCA_001517045.1 of Pseudotsuga menziesii. Lineage (NCBI taxonomy): Eukaryota > Viridiplantae > Streptophyta > Pinopsida > Pinales > Pinaceae > Pseudotsuga > Pseudotsuga menziesii. The sequence goes on along the minus strand of LPNX010344347.1, from coordinate 14,660 downwards.
GAACATTCATTCACCAAACCTTATGCCCCTGTTGGCTGTCCCGTCTTCAATTTGCAGCCATCTTTTTCTTTTTATTGCAGCCCTTTCTTCTCCTCTTTCGCTACCCACTTTTGCCCTTTTTCTTCACTTTTTGCGGCCCTTTTTTTGCCCTAATTTGCAGCCACCTTTTGGGCCCTAGTTTCAGCCATCTTCATCACTTTTTGCAGCCCTCTTTCTTCAATTTGCAGCCCCTTTTTCACCTTTGTTTTCAACGTTCTTTGACCTTCTTTTGTCCTCTTTTCACCCCTTTTTCACTTCCCTTTTCATAGCCTTTTACTCCTCTTTTTCTTCTTCCGGTTTTGGTGAGGGTTGGGTTCGTTTTTGGTCATTAAGTTTGTAGATCTAATTTCAATTTGTTTTTATGAACTAACGCCATAACGAGTTAGTGTTCAAAGCTCTTAGTTTCAGGCAGGTGAAGGAGAGCCCAAAGGCTAAAAGCAAGCAAGGAAGCAAGCAAGAGCAAAAAGACCAAAACATCTCCCTCCTCTTTCTTCCTTTTCTCACCATCTGCTCATTCAAGAAGAAGCTGAGCATAACAAAGCATTATAAATTATTAATAAAAAGGCTAATGGGAGCAAGCCTCCCATCTTTTCTACTTCCCCTATATTGGGGAAGTGTGTCTTGTGTTCCTTTTCATCTTTCTTAGTGTAGTTTTAACTTAAAGCACTTAGCTTAGTTCTCTTCATTAGACTTAGTTTCCATTTCCACTAATTGCTAGTTGTTCATAAAGTATAACTACTAATTGCTAGATTAGATTTTATTTATTGCACTGTAGTGTATCTTTCTCTATAATTGTTAATCTTAAAAAGAACTAAAATCTCTTGAATCTCACCATAAGGTGGATCAAGAGTGCTCTTTGTCAGAGAGTTTGTTTAACTGTCTTTCTTTTATTTTCATGCATTCTACTATTCGCTGCTTTAACTAATTAATTCTTAAGTAAGACTCTTGAACTTGCAGTAACACAAGTCAAGAGCATTGTCTGTCGGAGAGCATTATTAGATTTGCACATCCTTGCATTAGGCATTTAGATTAGGTAAGTCTCTTAAACCTCTGTCATAAAACAAGGTCAAGAGTGCTCTCTGTCTGAGAGTTTTAATTAACCAATTTAATAAAACTTGCAACACACACCCCTTTAATTAATTAACTCCCTCCCCTCCTTGCCGAAGTATGCTCTGACCGATCTCAGATCGGAGTACCTAGAAACAGCACTGGATCTTTAACCCTGCAAGAGTAACTTAATAAAGCTTAACACCTCGTAACCAACACATCGACGTTGTAGGGAATCTTCCAAAGTACTTCCTAGTAGAGGCGCCGGAATCCTGCTGTCTAAGCTTTTCAGCTAGCTGGTCAATCTTCGCAATACCAGCCTGGGATACTAAGCGGGCCCGACATGTCTTCAACGGAAGGAACTTAGAATATTCTCCTGGCTTTTGACAAACCTTTGTTGACACCTAAATCAAGAGCACATAAAATCCTTAAAACCTACCAAGAGCATTCGCACAATCTAATACTCACTAGTTAGATTCCTAGACTTATTATTTTCTTTGCGCATTTTAGTATCATTGACTCCATAAGGCACTGGTCCTTGATTAAATCTGCATAATTATCTTATATTGATCAATTGTCTGTGGTTCATTATAATTGCTATCACTGAATGCTTAATTAAAGTTTGGAATTTTTACTTATCTTCTTAATCGCTTGTCGCAACGTGGATTGCTCTTTTGATTTTGTGTCACATTCATAATAAGTAAACACCTTCAAATCATGAAAACTCCTAAGTAACATCCATCCGCATCCGCAACCTTTAAAAACACTTTAACAACTTAAGAGCCATAGAAACTCTTTTGTAGGGACTACCCTCCTTGGCTTCGTTAGGAGTTACCCTAAACGGAGGAGCTAGAAGTAGGTGACAGTACCTAGCTCTGTGCTTGCCCCCAAGGTCACACCTCTCCCGCTTTCCTAAGTGAGGAGACAACTTTCATTAGATTTCTGCTGCTGGTGTGCGATCAACGAACAATAGGATGGACCCACATCCATCTCTGCGTCATATTTTTATGATTTTCTGGAGCTTTTCTAAGCTCATGATTTCCTCAAAGGCACTATTTTGCATTTAAAAATATATTTCATTTATATTGTGCCATGGGGACACACTAGGGGCATTAGTTAATACCCCCTGGACCCACTATGAGCTTTATTCATTTTTATTGAGTGGGATCCTCTCTCCAAGGGTGATTTGATCCATTGATATGTTATATTATTGTATTGATCCATGTACTTTATGTTGAGCTCATCTCAACCGTTGATTAGATCGTTTTGATCTTTTAATCTTAGCCATCCATTTGAAAAGTGGTTAGGATTTTGTTATTTGTGATTCCTATTTAAAGGAGAGAGCTTCTCATTGTAAAGGGTGGTCTTTTGCTCTTGAATTTTGATAATAGAAAAACTATTTTGTGGAAATTATTAGGTCTCCTTTGCATCTGGTGTTTTTCGATGGTGATTGGAAAGTCTATTGCTTCCTAGCATTTGAGTATTTGTGGTGAGATCTATATTTTCGTGGAAACTTTGTTTTGTCTACGGGAGGGCGACTTCACTTAGGCGTTTTTGTAGGGCATCCTCAACTTGCTTGTTTGTCATCCCTCGTATTAAGGGGTTATTAATTGTGATATATGGTTTCATCTTGCTATTTTTCTGTAGCATTTGTCTATTTCTTTTGATGCATCAAATTTGATATGGTTGATGTTTGTTGTGCAGGAGAGAGGGCGCATTGGCTTCCTTGGGCAAATCAATTTTCATAGAGGCTTCATCCAAATTTTCTCAAATTGATCAAGACGACATAGATCATCATCATCAAGGCTTCTACAAGGTTATCTAGGTAAGATCCACAGGTTAGTTCTTCTTTTCTTGATCTCAATCCATTCGCATCTTCATTTCACTGTCAAAACCCTAAATATTAAAATATATATATATTTTTATAGATCAAATCGCTTGATCTTTTGGCAAACCATTTTTGGGTTTTGTAGATCGGGTCAAACCCTAAGTGGGTCCTACTAGACATTTTTCTTAGGTGACTCCATTGGGCCCAAATCCCAAGCACTGCTTTCTAAACTCTAGCGCAACCCCTCAATTGGCTAATTGCTCTTGCGTTTTGATCTTCTCCCTGAGGCTTGGGTGCTTTGACACTGTCATACCTTTGGTCAAGTCTATCCTGTGGTACTAGATAGCCCCAATCTTGTTCTTAACCTCCTTCCATTGGACACGGTTCCCAAGGCAGTGGATATTGTCATCATTTGCCAATACCTTGATTCTGGATCTAGTAGTAAGACTTATAAGTCACTTGCATTTCAACCTTGGATTAATTTCAAGTCTCATAAGCCTCCTGATCCAAACCATAACTCACCTTGTGACTTCATCCATAGATCTAGGGTTTACTTCACCTTACACCTTACGTACTTCAATTTCCATTGATTTGATTTGGTGTTTTGGTCTGATCTCTCCTGTTGGGAGTAGATCTAGGTCTCCCCCATTGTTGTCTTTTGCTAAGACAACATCAAGTGAAAATTGCCTCGATTGGCATGACAACCATCCATTTGGGAGTCGAGGCTATCTTGGTTTCACTTCTTTGGTTGCCCATCCCTCTACCATCCATCCTGGATCCACCTCATAGGGGAAACTACAAGTCTAGTGATAACAACACCCACACTCTTTCATGCTCTTGCTCTCATTCTTTTTCTCATGCTCTTTTGCCCTTGCTCTTGCTTGGGCCATTGTAATTTTCAGCCATTTGGCTTTGTTAATCAATTTTTTTAGAGAAATCTTATGTCCATTGTTCCCATTGATGATTTGCTTCAATGCTTGAGGAGCTACACAAGTTTGGTTGGCCAAGGAAGCATACTTTTGCTTTGGTAAGATTTATGGCATTTGCATTCCATAAATTTTGTGAGTTTCATTCTTGTAGGAAAATAAGTTCATATATTTTCTAGTTTGAAGTTTATGGTTTCTTTGCTCATTATTTGATTCTCACCTTCTAGTAGTTGTGTAGTGAAAATCTTATAAGTTGTAGGTTATTTGGATTGAAAAGCGAGATTCCTCGGTTGGATGCCCCATTGCTTCACTTCTTGAAGAACAAAAGACCAATTTTCTCTTTCTTTACAAACAAATTTTTGCATTTTAATTTTAGTTTGTTGAATGTTTCAAATCTGATTTTAACCCTTTTATACTCAAGTTCTTTCAAAATTATTCATTCAGCAATTTTGTGTAAATTTTGTATATATATTGCACTAACATACTAACTTGCCCAAAAGTGATTTTGGGCACATTTTATCATTTTTTGTTTGCTGCTTTTTAGTAGGTTGGTAACAAAACAAGGTAAACACTTTGTCAATATTCAGCCAAGAAGGATGCAAAGGCTACCCCAAAGGAAGAGCTTCAAGGCCATCCCATGAAAGGGGTGAAAACAAGGTTTTTCCCACTTCTTTCCTCTTAATCTTTATGCTGAAATTTCAGCCATTGTAACAAGTCAAAGAGAGTCTTTTGGACTTGATTTCTTATTTTGCATTTTAAGTTAAGTTGAAGTTTCCTTTGTTTGCCATCCTTGTATGCAAAAGAAGTTGGGCTTGCCCACCGTTGCATAAACAATTGTTGATTGGCTTGGGTTTGGTTTAGTTAGAGTTTCATTTCATTTTTATTTTCTTCTTTTGTTTTTCCCACACCTTGCAACTGATTTGGTTGTGCCATCGTTGCAAAATCATGTCGGCTAGCATTCTATTTTGTTTCAATCTCATTTTGTTCACACCTTGCAAGTGATTTGGCTATGCCATCCTTGCAAAATCGTGTCGGCTAAACATTTAATTTTTGTTATTTTCAATTGCCCACACCTTGCAAGTGAGTGGGCTACGCCACCCTTGCAATATCATGCTGGCTTGCGTTGTTAATAATTGTTAAATTCTTTATTTTGTCTCAAATAAACTTTGCCTCAATCTTCGTCCCGTATTCACTCCCCTTGCTGGTTGGTTCGACCCTGGGTGATAAGAAAGGGAGAAGATTTGAGTTGGCTAGAATAATAGGCATTTCAATCCATTATTGTAAGATTGAGAAAAGATGATTAGTGTGCGGAGCTAGAGGGGTAGAGGTCGTTGGGGGCCTCGTGGCACTTTGCGTTCTCCTGTTGAGCACCTGACTAGTTCTTGGGACTGACTTGTGGAGCTAGAAGGGAGCCTTGTGCTCTCTTGTTGAGCACCCAACAGTTTCTCTTAGTTGAGGGATAAGGGTTGGAGGTAGACACATTAGTTAGTTGGTTTATTTTCTCATGCAAACACATTAATCCCCTAAGTTGAAGAAATACCTTAAAATAATTTAAAATCTATTGGACCACTTGCACAACATCATGATCTTTCATTTTATTTATTGTTGCATTCATCGTTCATTTGGTTCAGTTCTACTTCAAGCTCATCTCGTACACTTTAGTTCATTTGCTTAAAGTATTTTACATTTGATGAATGTGCTCTTTTGATTATTGTGATGAACAGATGATTTAGACCATTTTGTGCATTTTGACAATTTCATTGTAATCGTTGCTTGTGATTCCATAGTCCAATTTAGGCAGGCACTGATTTAGTAATACTATATTTCTCTTGCAATTATATTTGGTTTACCAATAAAGAAAGATTTTCCTCTCATTTGAAATTATTGCATTTCAACATGATTGATTGCCATAAAGTTTAAATTAATCTAGTCATCTTTTAACTCCTAAAACACAACCTTTGAAACATAGTAAATAGGGACTACCCCCCTTGACCTTTTTAGGAGTTGAGTCTAAACGGAGGAGTTAGGAATCGAGGTGACATTAGGTTCTAAACTCATAGTTTCCCTCAAGAACACACCTAGTGGTTGAGAGACTTTTCCACGGTCAAGTGTGTTTTAGGCGGCAACATACTCAAAACACATGCAACACTGAAAAAGAAAAGACTCTTACTACTACTCAAAGGAGCTTATTCAATCCTACCTACTCTAACAAATTATTTTCAATTTACAGGAGGAAAATAGTGCTTAAGCAAGCACCCATTATTCATGAATTCCAATTCCTCTCCATCTAATGTTTCCAACCAAACGAACCCCTTCCCAGCTATTCGACCAACTTTGTAAGGTCCCATCCATATTTTCTCAAGTTTACCATGATTTTTTTTTTTTTTGTTCTTATCCCATAGTAGTACTACTTCTTCAACCTTGAAATCTTCATTTCGAGTACTTTGGTCAAAAGTGCCTATGATCCTTTCTTGCTCAACCATTGTCTTATCAAACGGTTCTCTTCTCCTTTCATCCAGCTCAACCAATTTATCGATCTGTGGTTGCATAGCTTCTAGAACTGATGTGCATTGATTTAATAACTCATTTACCAGGATTTGCATATTAATCAGGAGCCTGCAATCTTGCCCATATACTAATTCAAATGTAGATTTTCTAGTGATTCTTTTAACAGTTGTCTGATAAGCCCACAATGAATATTTTAATTTACTATCCTAGCTTCTCCTATTTTCACCTACCATTCTTTTAAAAGTCTCACCAAATTCTTATTACTAGACTGGGTTAGGCCATTCCCTTGTGAGTAATAGTTGCAAGAATGTGATAGAACGATACCATGATTGGAACAAAAATTATTTGTTTCTATCTTGCTAAAGGCTTTGGCATTATCAGTAGTCAATTTCAAAGGACAACCATACCTTGATATGATGTTTTCTTCCAGGAACCTAATTATGACTTTGGCATTAGCTTTCTTTGTTGGAACAACTTCAACCCAATCAGTAAAATAATTAGTGTAGGTCAAAATGTACTTGAATCTATTACTCGAGTTTTGATCAAATGGCCCAATAAAATCCATTCCCCATTGTTGGAAGGGAGCTTCAACAACTATCAGTTTCGGTGGCAAAGCATCTAATCTGGGTTTTCCTGAAAAGAATTGGCATTCTTGACATGAACTAACAAAATAAAGGACGTCTTTGAATAAAGTAGGCCAATAATATCTTGCACGCATAATCTTAGCAGTTGTTGTTCTAGGTGCATGATGTCCACCGCACGACCCAACTTGCATCTCTCTTATAATGATTTTAGATTTGTCAAGGTTGACACATTTAAAGAATGATTCCATTACAATTCTTCCACCGTAAACCATCTTGCGTCAGAATATACTTTGTTGCTTTCAGTCTCAAAGCCCTCCTTTGATGGTCAAACAGATGGTCAGGACAATTTAGATTTTTCAAATAATATATGATGTGCTTATACCATTCACGTTCCATATTCCTTTTATCATGGTTTTCTCTGACACAATTCACCGAAACTTCCTTCTCTGTTAAGAGTTGAGCCAACCCTTGTCCTTTCACAATTTTGATGGGTTTAATTTCTAAATCATACTCTTGAACCCATGAAATCCAATTTCCTTGTACACCTATTCCATCAGACTGGGATAATGCATCTTTTACTGCCTGGTATGGAACATAAGCCTTGATTTTGGAATAACCAATGTAAGTTCTGAAATGTTTCAAGGCTTTAACTAATGTGTAAGCTCGTTTCTCAGTAGTAATGTACTTTAATTCCGCATCCCTATGGTTTTACTCATAAAAGCTATGGGTTGTTCATGATGTTCGTTGTTATTTTGCAATAAAACCCCTGCAATCGTGTCTTTATAAGCGTATGAGTAAATCATAAATTCTTTGTTATAATCAGGGAAAACCAAAACATGTGAAGTTGATATAAGCTTCTTTAGCTTTGAGAATGATATGTCACAGTTTTTATCCCAAATGAATTTGGCATTCTTCTTTAAAAAAACATTTAGCGGTTTTGCAGGTTCTGCAAGGTTGGGGATAAATCGTTGGACGAAAATATTTTTTCCAAAGAAAGATTGGAGAGATGGAACATCACGAGGAGGGGTAATAACGTTTATGGCTTGAACTTGTTCTGGGTCAATTTGGATTCCATCTTTTGAAACAATATTCCCTAGTAACTTCCCCTCATCAATCCCAAAGGTTGATTTCTTTGGATTTAAAGAGATTCAGAATTTACGACATCTATCAAAAATCTTTCTTAAATGTCCCACATGGTCACCCCTTTCCTTAGAGGAAACTGTTAAATCATCCTGATAGATCGTAATAATTTTACCAATTAGATGACTAAATGCTTGATCCATGGCCCTTTGAAAAGTGGATCCTGCATTCAATAATCCAAATGGCATCCTTATATATTCGTAGGATTAAGGAGTGGTAAATGTTGTATTTTCTCTATCTTCCTTTTTAATTTGCACCTGATTATACCCCAAAAAACCATCTAACATGGACAACATCCCAACCTCGGTAACACTTTGTAGTAAATTTTCTATATTGGGTAAAGGGTACTTGTCTTTAAGAGAAGCTTGGTTCAAGTTTTTGAAATCTATGCAAATTCTAATCTCACCGCTTTTCTTTCTTACTATTACAGGATGCCTTACATATTGAATGATTCCAACAACTAGCATTTTTTCAAGTTCCTTTTTATTCAGCGGAGCCAACTTGGGATTTGCATTACGAAGCTTTCTTCTATAGAGTTTGGATCTTTCTTTTAAAGGGATAGTATGTTTTATGATGGATGGATCGTATGTTTTCAAGTCATCATAAGTTCAAGCAAAGACATCCTTGTACTCCCGAATTAGGTTTTCAATTTCCTTTCGTTCTTTTGAGAAGCATTTTTTCCGATCTTAACCATTTTAGGGGAAACAAGAGATCCTATGTTTATTTCAATAATCTCATCCATAAGTTCGACCCTTCTCCCTTTGTACTAATCATGCATTTTAAGATTCTTCTCTAGGGGTATTGACAATTCGATGGCATCTATATCATAGAATGAATGATTTTGTATTTAATCTTCTAGGGTGATAGTGTTATTCTGCAGATAATAAATGCAATGCAAAAAGCGGACTATTTGAGCATCATTATCAAAAACTTGCCAGTGATCTTGTGTAAATTTTCCTTTAATATTCAAACTAGGGCTAAACAATGTATTCAAAATTTCTACTAATAACCACACATGAATATCTTTTACAAGTATGAAGCAGAATATAAAGAACTGAGAAATAAATCACATCACATCACAATATAGACACAATCATTTTGGGTATGTAAACCCCCGAAAAAACCCAAGATGGGAAAACTGGTGCAACGGTCAGATATGGATTTTATTATAGAGAAAATATGGAACTTTTACAATCACTGCTAATCACCCAATCCTGGTGAAGCAGTATCCGATAGAATCACTGGACAACTCCAGCTAAAACCAACACACCTCTGCTCGGCTATACGGCCAACAATACGACCTCCCACACGTGTGGTACGGATCCGTACATCTGTACGACCGCTGTACGAAATCCGTACGGTTTGTATGCCAGCTGTACGGAATTTCGTACTGTAGTACGACCTCCTCTGCAACTACTTCTTGTGCAGTCTTCTTCTTGCCTGGAAGCTGGTCACCCTGTCTGTTAGCTCCTCCGTCTTCTCAGCGAAATCCTTCGTTTGAATTTCTCTCTCTCTTGGTATCCTGTCTCTGTCGGAATACAAGTGTGTCCTCTCCACCAATTGACCTTTCGTTTATAACTTTAGGTAAAGCGAAAACCCTAATTTCACTTTCACTTAAAGTCAATAAATAATTAGATTACGTTAATTTATTTTCCAAAGTAAACTTAGGAAAAGTAAATTAAATACATTTGCTGTCCTGATTTAAGTCTTCTACATGCAAGGACACATGAATGCAGGAAGACCTTCCTTGTTGCTGATATTTTAACACTCCCTCTCAACGAGGAAGGGATTCGGTAGCAACCCCAACTTATCCCTGAGCTTCACAAAACTGTCTGCAAAGTGCCTTGGTGAAAATGTCCACCACCTGCTCATTTGTCTGTATGTACTCCAACCGAATGGTTCCTCTCTGAACACAATCTCTCAAGAAGTGGTACCTGATGTCTATGTGTTTGCTTCGGTCATGGAACACTGGATTTTCAGATAGCTTGATGCCACTCTGATTGTTACAGTGAACTACTGTAGCCTCTAGATCACGCTCGAACAACCTTGAGAGTAACTTCCTCAGCCACATACCCTCACAAGAAGCCATGTACACCATTCATGACCATATGCGGAAATTGATTTAACCAATATAAAATGAGGAAGACCAGTGCTAGTGAAAATGGAGTTCTTGTGTATGAGGGTTGCTGCCGTAGTCTTAGATAAGTATTGCAGTGTCTCGTTGGTAAGTTTTAAGATTTATTAGATGAGTGGATTAAGGAGTGGGTAAATTGTTGGTTGATTTTATTTATTTGGTAATGATCTTGATTAGCTTAGGGGATGGGAACTCCTAGTATACTCGGAGGTACGAGGAGTATGTCCAAAACCATTAACTGATGCAGCTCCCTGCAAGAAATATGTGGGCTGGTTGGAGTCTCTGAGACTTGTTCAACACTACATTATCAAGGGTGTAGCCTAACGATGTCTTGAGGTTACTGCCTAGTTGTTCCCGCTTGCTTGGGGATTTTGCCACCGCAACGGCTTAATTCGAGGCGTTGGATTTTCGCCTAGGGAGATTTATTTTGAAATGGAAAACTAATTAAGCTAGTCACTTAAATCCCTTTTTGATACTACCAACTGATCATACGAAACTGCAATGCAAGTAGAGCATACAGGAATGATGGCCTTGTAAATTTTAAATGTTTTAGAACAAGTTTTTTCTGATTACAAAGATAAATCCCAACAGTCTCTTTCCAGATTCAGTACTTAGGCAAGCCTTTGTCCATGAACCTGTACTCGGGAAAGCAAGGGGGTTTATTTTAAACTAAAAAAATGCATGAAAACTGAATTTCTCTAATTACTACACTGCTCAAATCTTTTCCCTTTCGGTACTTAGGTATAGTGCAGTAGGTAAGTATTCAAATTTATTTTTGCAAAACTTAAATAAAGCATGAAACGATAAAGGAAAACAACTACACTAACAACATATAAAGAAAATAAAAAAGGACACCGACACAAACCCCCCTAGGGGGGGATGGAGACTGGGCTTTGATGAGCCTACTCAGACTTTATTTTGCTTTTACAATGGTGCGAAAGAAAGTGCACTTTGGTCCTCAAATTGTGATCCAAAGGCTTACAACTTGTAAAAAAATGATTTTTATGCGATGGGAAGCTTCGTTTGTCTTATTTTTTGTTAATTTTGTGAAAATTTGCCAGAGTTTCCCTCTCTTTTATCACAAACCTGCAAAAAACAGCCAACAAATATTAGTGGAATATGCCCAAAAGCACTTGTTGCCCACCTATTTCGACTAGGTGGCAACTCCATGTACATAAGGTGTACATAATTATACCTTGGAAAAATCTGAGGATTTTTTCACTTCTGCAGGGCTATTGCCCCTTTGTAAAACGAAATGTCCGCTCCCCTGCGTGGGAAAATTAATGTAATTTTATTTACTAGTGTGGATCATATGATACGGATGCCACACCATGGAACTGATTGTTAGGGAAGTCCCCTCATCGAGTGTTTTTCCCTTTCCAATTGATCTTGTTGAAAAAACGAGTTTAATCGGTTTGGGTTTCACTCAAAATCCTCAAAAGTGGTGACGGGCGTTCTACCAGTCAAGTCCATGAGGTGGCTAAGGCTTTAAGGAGTAATTCATGACCATGCTAGACATTTGTCTAGAGTCTTGCGGAGTTTCGTTATGTTATTGATTTTTTGTTAATTTTTTCCAGTTGATTAATTTCACCCCTTGGTGATTAATTAACTGAGTTTTGATCTAATAATGTAATTGCTTAAGCATAGCATTTTGTAATAGGGGCTATGAATGCAAAGTAAAATTGCTATGAAACCCCCTAAGCCATTGCTTCGAGTCCCATGACGTTCCGATGAGTGGTTGAAGAGATAGACCAATTTTGGTCAGGAGGGGTCTATCTCCCCTAGGGAAATTTTTAATTTTCCTAAGTCAAAAATTCATATTATTTGATTTTGAAGGAAAAAATCAAATAATGCCATGGTAAATTTGTTTGGGGGTTGTTAAGCCTAGAAAAATTTATTTCATAAATTTTCCACCCCCCCATGGCCAAGATTTAATTTTTTCAAGTTATTTTTAATTTTTCCTAAGTCAAATTGGGAAAAATTTAAAAATTAAAGTGAAAAATTAAATCTATGGTAAAAATTTTATTTAGCCTAAGACAAAAGGTTAAATGCATTTTGGAGCAAAAGTCTCAAGTCAAAGCCATTTTTGGCCAAGCCACCAAGTAAAAGGGAGAAAACCCCCATTAAGTGGGGCGCTAAAGTTAGAGGTGGTTTAAACCCTCAATATAGAGGGGCGTCCACATGAAAAAGGCACATCTAAAGTAAGAGGGCGTCACATGTTAGAATCTCCACCAAAAGGGGGCGCTACCATTTTAGAGGAGGCGCCAATGTAAAAAGAACCACTCTACAAGTGGCGCTAGGGTGGAAAAAACCCCCATTTTTGGCAAGGCGTCAAGCTAAAAGGAGGGGCGCTACCACTATTTTGGAGGGCGCTACCCATATTATAGTGGAGCGCTTGCATTTGGAGGACCACACATTAAAAGGGGGGCGTCTAACTAATTGTAGAGGGGCGCTATTTTGGTGGAGGGCGTTTTTTATGTAAAGTCAAAGCTATATTTGGAGGCGTTCAGCCATATGTGGAGGAGGGCCCACGTTTTTACCTAAAAGATAGATCTAAGGGTGGATCTTTGGTCAAAGACCTAGATCTAAGGGTGAGAAATGCTCAAGACATGGATCAAGCTCCTAGCCATTGATCAAGAATAAATCCAAGGGTGGAGATTGATTGAGAGAAATAAAAGCCAAAAACTTAGATCTAGTGGTGGAGATTTAACCTAGATCTAGATCTAATCTCAGCCATTGATCTTCAAGGGGTTGGGGGTCTTCCTCAACTATAAAATGAAGGTCTCACTCCCTCATTTCTCATGCTCACTCATGCTATTGTTATGCTGCCGGATTGTTTCCCCGCTATCTTCTCAAGCTCTCTCTCTCTCTTGCTATTGTAATCTTTTTGCCCTAGTTGGGCCATTTAATCTAAGGAATCTTTGGAGGGACATTGGGCTACTTTTTTCCATCTTCATGATCAAATGTTGTAAGGTAACTTGTATATTTGTTTAGCTTTGCATCTTTGTATTTGTCTAGTTAGCTCTCCACAAAGTATTTTGTGGAGAGATTAGAGAGTAGAAGTATTTTTGTTCTCTTTTGTGAACTGTTTGACGTTTTTCTTCAAAGTATTTTGCAGGGATCGTTGAGCATTCTCCTCTAGGCTTACAATTTCTTGCAGAGTTAGATTTGTTGCAGGTTTTCCAAGCAAGGGCATCCCTCCAGGGGCTTATTTCTGCAAATTTTCAATTCGGCCATCCACTTTCAGCCTGTTTTAAACAGGGTTTTATTCACTGTTTAGTGGGTATAAACCTTGTTTTAGAGCCCTAACCTCATACATATTAGTTTAACTTGTTATTTCTGCTGTTTTAGTATTATTTAGGTGGCTGGAAACTTAGTTTCCAGTCAGTCTGTGAGCTCTATGCAAAAATAGCTCTGTCTCGAATACTTGTGGTATCAATTGATCCGCATCTGCGGTGAATGAAGTCGGTCTGAATTGGTTTATCCAATCGCTCGAGCCGAACGCAAGTTCCTTCGGGATTAACTTATTGCATACCTCTTTGACAAATATTATTCAGTCTGCATAACAGTATAGTGTTTTTTTTCAGAAATTTCAATTCGGCCATATCTGTTTTTGTGTTCTGAAACTGGGTTTTATTCACTGTATAGTGAATATAACCCTTGTTTTAGGGCCCCCATATGTTATATATTAGTTAGAGGCTTTAAATTTACTGTTTTAGTATCATTTAGGTGGCTGAAAACTCAGTTTTCAGCCCCCTAAACTTCATATTTCTGTCATACTTTCGCTCAGAATTTTTTATGTAAAAATTGTAAATTTTGTACTAACATTGTAACAGTAGATTTTTATTTATTTCATGTGATTTGCAGCAAAAATAGTTCGCTGGTTTTTGACAGGTAGTGCAGGTTTAAAGGAGATTTGCTGTCCAAAAGGGCACGGAAATATCTCAACCCTCAACCGGTTCAAAGGGGGTCCAAACTTTCAACTTTTCTGTTATTGTAAACCCCAAAGAGAGTCTCTTGGGGTATTTTCTGAAGCTTTGTAAAGCATTTGTATTCTGTAATAGTTCTATTTCTTTTACCCACCTATCTTTGTGACAGACCACCATCTCTGTCACAAAGATTGAAGTGAGGTTAGTGTACTATTTATTTCTGTTTACTGTTTTATTTGTTCACCCACCTATCTCTGTTACAGACCACCATCTCTGTAACAGAGATTGTTGTGAGGTTAGCTTAATAAGTTTCCTTTCCACCCACCTATCTCTGTGACAGACCACCATCTCTGTCACAGAGATTGCTGTGAGGTTAAGCATTGTTCTAAGTTAAATTACAGTTCTTTCAAGTTCAGTTCTTTTATTTACTGTTTAAAAAAGGAAGTAATCATACAACTCACCCATCCTGTGTATCCTCTATCCACTTGTCATCTCCCTTTAGGGAATTCAAGTTGGATATGAAAA
>LPNX010344293.1:1195082-1240175 GCA_001517045.1 Pseudotsuga menziesii | reverse complement strand
GAAACAGAATGACATACAAGGATTTTCAAGATTCATAAAATCACACAGAACAAGCCGTGGATGGTTAGGCACCTCGGACCACCCAGTTAAGAAAGAGTTTGAAGAAAGCAAGTCCTTCCATTCCTTGGAGACGATTCGAAACGTATAACAAACATTCTACTGGAAGCCAAGAAAATATCGTCTTTTGCAAATCATGCGACAAATGGTTCCACCCTGTAGAAACAAGATCTACATCTGCTGCTGTTTCCATTTCCATATCCATATCTTTAACCCAACCGAGCGAGCGAGCTATAAATATTAAAGAGAGAAAAACGACAAATGCCAAGCAGCCAAATAAAGAGACGAAGACGACCAATGTCTGACCATGTAGATGACCAATTGACTGTTTTTTTGAAGTGCCACCACACCTATTTATAGTATAGTTCAGCTATGGATGGTTGCACGTTTTGTAATTATTTATATTTTAATTATAGTGTCTAGTCGAAATCCTTGGAAATTAATTTTATTTGGTGGGGGACATTACGGTATATATGTTATATGTTGTTGTGTCACCAGTTTCTCATTAATATTGAATTAGTTTTTTTTAAATATATTTATGTTAGTGGTTTAAAGTTTCTACAATTTAGATGGGAATAGGATCATTTTTTGGGTAAGATTTTGAAAAAAATTGGTTATAAGTTTTCTAAATATAGGTTACAGCTGTCAAGTTTTGAAATTTGGGTGCTCCAAAGGTTTTTGAGAGTGCTGAATCCCATTTCTACCATAAAAATCTTAATTAAAATATAGTTAAATTTTTAGATTACTCCATATTTTTGTTGTAAAAACAATTTCAAAATGCACATCTTTTAAAGCATATCTTACTAAAAACTATTTTTTAATAAAACATGTGAAATGGATACTACTAAGCATTGCAAGTGAGAGCTTTTTTTGCTATTTTTCCATAGAAAGAGGAGAAAAAGCCAAATAGACCGCAACCTTGATCATCCAAAATTTTAATGTCAGAATGAAGAATTTACAAATTTTCTCTTATAAGATGACACTTTTAGAATACCTAAAACAATTAAAAGCAACAATAAAATGTATAAAAATATAAAAAAAAAGAGAAGCGAGGTGCTCTTCAGCCCGGTATGGGGGAGATTCTGTCACGTTAGTCACGTTACGCTAGCTGACATAAATAAAAATTATTAAAAATAAATGAAAAATATAAATTACATATCGACTTAAATAAATTATAATTTTTTTTTAACTAGCATAGATCCATTTTAAACCCGGATCTATCAAGTAACGAGAGGGATCCGGTTTCTTGAGATGTACATTTTTTTACATTTGGATCCCTCTCGGTGCTTGATAGATCCGGGTTTAAAATGGATCTATGCTAGTCTAATTTTTTTTATATTTTATTGAAGTCGATATGTAATTTATATTTTTCATTTTTTTAATATTTTTTTATTTATGTCAACTAGCATAACATGACTAACGTAATAGAGGATGAAAAGCCAAATAACAACCACACTCACACCACAATCCAACAAAAGTAGACGGCAACCTTGATCATTCTAAATTTTAATGTGAGAATGAAGAATTCACAAATTATCTCTTATAAGATGACACTTCTAAAAAACCTAAAACAATTAAAAGCAACAATAAAATGTATATAAATATAAAAATATAGAAAAAATGTATTTTATAAAAATTGATAAAGAATTTTCTAGATCTCCCATTCATGTTGTCTAGAATCTCTTTGTGGACTTGGATGTTCTTCTTCTTCATCGGAGTCAACTTGAGCATATGTAGGAACAGGTTTGCGATCGACATGCCAAGGTATATATTGCAAATTTTTCCAATTCTATTCTATTTCATCAGATGTGTGGCCTATATCTTTTTGAAAGTCACGAAATGCCTCGTACAAAACCAACTCTGACCAACAAAATTCGACAAACTTCTCATCTTTTCGGTCAGGAATAGAGTTAAATGTAGGAAATACACGTACAATAGATGAATTCTTTCGTGGTAACCATTCCCTCCGCCCCCCCATCGACGTTTGTCATATGACCAATATTTTGCAACTTCTATGAATGTAAGTTTCTCCATATTTGTAGGCCCCTTAGTATAAGCATCAATCAGAAATTATCATTGTCGCCATAATATGTATCAACTTGTACTTGTTTGAAAACCTTCACACCAACATTTAGAACCACAAAACAATGGCTACATTCTTAAAGAGGAAGCTCTAAAAGCCAATGACATTTCTCTTGTGCACCAATGTTCCTATCAATAATGGATTCACACAATGAACTTTTATATGCATGTGTTGTTGGTTCGTTAGGATTCTAGATAGAAGAGACACACATCAACATATTGTAGAAAGTTTCAAACACTTTTCAGATTTAGCAGCATATTTTGGTATGTAATTAATAACCATGCGCTTGGAAAGTACAGGCGATCAATCTATATTTTCCATCCACATCATCATTGTTTCACGATTGTGTGTATTAACTCTATCATCATTTCGTCTAGGTTCATACTTTTTTTCTCCTTGTTCATCAATGTAAAGTTTTGAGTGGTCACATAGATCCCATGGGGCATGGTACCGACATACCATTTTTCCTCCCTTCTTTCGAAGACAATTTTTTTAATTGCAAGTAATATGACGCTCAACACAATTAATAAATTCTTCATAATCAATCATTGGATCCGATTGAAATATTTTTTCTGTGTCTTTTATAGAAGGATGATCATCTACATGATCTCCAATTTGAATCATTCGTTGATGTCCCTCACATGGATTTATTGCATGTACACATCTGTCGAAATAATTTTTTGTAGATATAACTTCTCTAGGATCATCCCAATTCAAAGTGTCCATGTTGGGAGCATTTTTTAACCAAAGAAAGCCATCGACATGAGGAGATCCATGATGTTTCCATTCGTAGTGACTCCAATAATCTGTATCCTTATGAAAATGTTTGAAAACCTATTATCGAAACATTGTATGTCTCAAGTGCAAGTAATGTGATAGGATGTGAGGATTATCAATTACATTTTGATGTCACCATTTTCTTGCTTCACGTGGATCTGTAGGACTTCTTCCTAGCATTAATTTATGTAAATCATGCCACTGCATATCCGATGCACTTAGTGTGAAGAATATTGTTGGACAACCTATCTATTGAATCAAGTCAGGTAACTCTTGATGGCATTTGCTCCAATATGAATGTGTACCTCTTAATACCGTTCCAAATCTCATTAATCTTGAACTCCCAATCTCGAATCTGGAATATTTTGTAAATGTTGTCGTTGTTGCATGTTATAATGTCTAAATTAATCCACCTATTATTTAATTATCAAGTGGGGTTGGTAAGCTTAGGGTGAATCCGCGGACCTGGGTAACACTTTTTGGCAAGCGTATTTTGGCAAAAACAAAAAAACGCACCTCGGTCGAGGGCTTGTTAAACCCTCGACCGAGGTCTTAATATCTTGACCGAGGTTTTATCAAGCCCTCGACCGAGGTATTTCTTAACCCTCGGTCGAGGTATTAAAACCTCGACCGAGGGTTAATAAATACCTCGGTCGAGGTATTAACTAGGTTGAGGTATGGACCTCGGTCGAATTATGAAATTGAAATTATAAATTTACATGAATATGAAATTTATGAAATTGTAAACTATGAAATGTATCAAATTGGAAACTATGAAAATGAAAATCAAATTGCATAACTTTGAAATTTATCAAATTGTAAACTATGAAAATGAAAATCAGATTGCATAACTTTGAAATTATACCTATATCAATGGGATTTGCTTCCTCCATCATAGCTTCATTTGGAATTTCTTCTTCTCTCAAGATTGTTCTTTTTCTCCTCTTCCTTTCTTTATCTTTCTCTCTTTTCTCTTCAATTTTGTTTTGATTTCTTTCATTTCTTCTTGTTCGACGTTGGTTGCTTCCCATTGTGATTGATCAACAATCCAAATTGATAGCTACAAACAATCTACAATGCTAAATTTGTATTACAAAACAAACATTTTTTCAAAGAAATTAGGCAATTTTGAAGGATAGAGTTAGCTTAGTATGAATTATGTTTATATAGAGTTTCATCAAAAATTCGGGTGGGAAAGATGGTTGGGTGTGTAGTTGGAGTGTCATTAATGTTTGAATTCACTCCCGGGCTTTTGCTCCAAAGGAGTTTACATGACTAGGACCTCAACCGAGCTCATACCTCAGTCGAGGTCTTAACGAAACCTCGACCGAGGGTTTGTTAAACCCTCGGTTGAGGGCTTTACAAACCCTCGGTCAAGGTTTCTTTAAGACCTCGACCGAGGTATTTAAATACCTCGGTCGAGGGCTTAAGAAAATAGACTTAGCCCACATTCAAACAAATGAAAAATTTTCTGTGCCTTGCAGAGGTGTACACCCTGCCATTCCTAGCACATAACTAAGCGGAGTTGATACCGATAAATTCACCAACAAATCTTCTATCCATTGAGGTATCATACATGCATTTTGGCATTCATATGAAATTTATTTTTTAATTACTTCTAGAACTTATACTTAGAAAACCACACTGCAACTTCGAAGCAGCTCAAAGAAAAATCCGCAGAGTTAAAAATACACAGCCAAAAAATTCTTAAAAATGCACACATCACATATCGACGTGTCCTATTCAAAAGGGTATCTTTGGTTTTTCAATTTTTGAAAAAATAGAAAAAATTGCTTTACGTGGAAAAATATGTGTTTAAAACGATGCTGAAATCGAATGTGGTCACTTTCGAAAAATAATAAATAATTGTATAATGCGAAAAAAATTAACAAAAAAATATGCACATCACACTGCATTTTATGTAGATCATGCTCATATATATATATATATTTTAAATTATTAATGCAAGATTGAATTACTCTACGTCGACACTAGCCACTTATTAGCTTCTTCAAATTTTTAACGTCACACAGTTCATTAAATGAAAAAATTCACACATTAAATGACATTGGAATATTTTTTTTAAAATATCACTATGAAGCCAACATAATATTCTACAATTTGTTTTTTTATTGCAAGTCAAAATTCACATGGCATATATGCGTTTTGAGGGCTTCTATCTAGCACATGAGTAAAAAATCAGGTTTTCATCGCCAAATTTGGCCAAAAAGTGTTACCCATCTTCATGGAATCACCCCTTAGAGTTGACACAAAATATATGCGAAAGTAGAGGGTGTCGTGTAAATATTTTAACAAACAAAAGATCGAAATATCTTTCAAAATGAAAAACCGAGTCAAACCCCTAAAAATGCAATTATTAAAGTAATTAAACAGAGACCGAATAATAAACTAAATAATTGACAATAAACTTTAAATTGTAATACAATCAACACTAAACTATTCAAATGGGAAACTAGGGTGCAAGGAGGACTTAACTTATAAGAAACTAGAAAACTTAATAAAGGAAATATCTTTAGGTTCTATTCTACAAGTTCTTTCAACAATAACACAACATAAAAGAGACAACCTAAAAACATACTAAAGAAAACACATGTAACACTAAATCTCACATGCAAACGAATAAATCAATCTAAAAAGCATAAACACAAAATGATACAGCAATAAAACAAAATCAGCAATAATATTCAAGAAACAAAAACAACTTAACACACATTCAATACAAAAAGAAATAAGGAAAATAATAAAACTTTAATAAATAACCTAAAACAATTAAACTTTAACTTTAAGGTTAAACAAAACTAACATCTAAATATGACAGTGAAAACATAATTTAGACATTAACAAAATAAAACTAAAAACAATCTCAAAATACATAAAAAAACACTAAAAACAGAACTAAGGGCTGGATGAGAGACTGAACTGTGGGTCTGAAAGGGGTGGCGGAATAACAGACTGAACATGGTGTCCAAATGACAGGCTGCATAGTTAAAATGGTAAAAACTAACCTAAATGAAATAATCTTAAGCTGAAGCCATGCAGATGTAATTCTAATGCATAAAGCAATAAACAAACCTACTTACTAAGCAAACCTAACATGCAAAATAAACTTAAGAAAATTAATAAACATAAAGATAAAGAAACCATTGCATATTAATAAAGTCAAATGTAAATTGCATAAACTCATAATTAGAACAAAAATGAAATAGACAGAATTAAATTTACTTAATTTGATAAACAACAATCTATTTTATCTAATTTGCAAATAAATTGAACAATAAACTGAGAATGAAATGACTTGAAAGCAAGACTAGAAACAAACTATGCACGTAGTCTAATTATCTAATTCAGAAATCAAATTGCATTACAGAAATAAAATAGACTGTGAATTAAACTAGCTACAATAGGAAAAATGAAAGAAATAAACAAGAAAAGAAATCTCTAGTTGATGAGGGGCCCTCTCAGCAATCAGGGGTGATGCCTGGCTAACTTCTACTCAAAGGAAATCTTCAACAGCAATGCACATAGCTCTTTATTTAGATGGTGGAATAGAAATACAAATGTTTGAGAATAGATCAAAACATGAACTGATTCTTCTTGAATAACCTAACTCTTCTGGCTAACTGAGCTCTCTCACAGAGGCTGATATATATAATGATTTACAGGGATGAGCAAATCAACCCTTTAGAGGTCGAATGCTCTCTAAATTTAGTCAATATTAAAGGCATTTAACTGGTCACAAGCCAATTCGCAGGCATC
Organism: Pseudotsuga menziesii; assembly: GCA_001517045.1. NCBI lineage: Eukaryota > Viridiplantae > Streptophyta > Pinopsida > Pinales > Pinaceae > Pseudotsuga > Pseudotsuga menziesii. The sequence continues at coordinate 1,233,481 of LPNX010344293.1, read as the reverse complement.
TCCCTTCTTCAGCGCGAACAGTCTTTAGATGTGGTGCACGAGATTATCTTCACCATGAACGATCTGCATATATGGTGCGCAAGTTCCTTCCTGAGTGCAGCAGGTGACTGATGGCGAATAGAGGAGATCATAGTGGTGAATCTTTTAAAGTGTGGGTTGAATGCATCAATCCAGTGTGTGGATGGTTGATGTGGTGGCGAGCAAAGGAGAATGCAGGTTAGAAAACATCTAGAACACAGCTTCATCACCTAGACGCATGGATAACAGAATGTTTGTAGTTGTTTCATGTTTTAAATTCCCGAAATTAATTCTCAACAGCGTGCAGTTTGATGGGCGATCTGGACGGAGAGTTGAACAGGAGGCTGGATGCACTGAACGTCAATCTAGGGCGAATGGAGTGTCCATTTGCTGGCACACTTTAGGAATGGATTCTATAGCAACACATTTCGATATCTAGAAAACCACCAGCGAGTTTCATGCAATGGGCTGGAGAAGAGATGGACATCGAGCTGGACATGTTGTGCAAAAGGCAGGCTAAATGCATTCTATTTATTAATTTAATCCAAAAGGATCATAAAATATGGAAACAATAATATAAATCAGTTAATATATCAAATGCACTTTAATAATGTTATTTTTAATTAATAAAACCATTAAAAAAAAAGATAAATGAAAATATTTCATATAAACCTTAAATACACTCACACTTGAGGTTGAATAATGATCCGCGTGTCATAAAATATACAAAATATAATAAAATATGTGTTTAAATGAGTAATTTTTCTACCAAAAATGATAACAAATCTATGATCAACATTCCCCCAAACTAGAGAAATGCCAGGTCCCACTGAGCAAAAAGAAAAAAAAAGTTAGGAAGATGGCAAACTAGCAGTTGCCTTCAACTTGACAGATGAAGAAGGTAATTTAAACTTCATTATTTTAACCTGTAAAATAACATATCTTTCATGTCACATATTGTATGAAAATAAAAAATGACTTTATTGGATTTTCAACATTCTTAATTTAACAGTTCTCATGTTCAAAATAAATTTATCATTTATAAGTTTTTAAATTAATTCAACCATGTTCAAAGTAAAACTTTGGGTAGGTTGAATATATAACACAAAAACATAACTTGCATTTTAAATAACAAAAAGATTGATCATTTTCATACATGATTGGGGAAGAGAATAGAATTATTAACAGTGAAATGGAAGGAGAAATTGTTTTCCCAAAAACAAAATTAGTTAGCAAATTTAATCATAAGTACTATAATATCACAATTTTTCTTAGATCGCTATTTGATATTTCATTTGCCTTCATTCGATTCTTCATATGGTAAGACAATATTGAATTTTGTTGTAAAATATGCTTCAGGCTATAGCCAAATTCCATTATTTACATTCCTAAAAATACTTATCATTTGTTAGTGATAAATATATTTGTCATAAAATAAAAATAATCTAATTTTTTTACAAATCCAATCCATCTTCCCCCAAACCAAAGATATGGCATGTCCTCAAGCCATACAAAGGGAAGAATTGATTGTTCCAGAAAAATAGAAAGAATGCTAACATGTTGTTAATTTGTTTTAAGAAAAACTAACTAGTAAATGGAAATGGTTCAGAAATGTCTATTCATGAAAAATAAAATAGTGCTTAAAAAGACCACATAAATGAGAATATTATAGTCAAAAGAATATCATAGGAAAAACTAGCCATCCATGACTCATTGTAAAGATATATTTTCATCATCAAGTATTTTAAGTGTACCCTAGAGTGTGTGAGATTTATAGCTATGGGTCCCATCTCTAAGATAATGACATCTTAGATATATGCAGAATGAGACGGTCGGGGCAAAGTCAACTTAGAGCCATTCTCAAATGACATTATAAACAATTGGCCATGACATAATTTTTTTGAATATTTTTTCATATATTATCACTATTTTACGAACTATGTGCATAGTGGTGTATTAACTAGATCTCATTTACCATATATTTCCTTGCTTTCAGCAGGCCTGTTCAGTACGCCAGTGGGTTTATCTTGGTACCATGCAAGCATAGCCCCACTGCCAGCGAGCCTGTTTAGTACCCCGACGAGTTTACTTGCATTTATCAAACTTCCTATTGTAAGGTTTTTACTTAGCATTGACCCGGTGCCAGCAAGCCTATTCAGTACCTTGACGGGTTTGCCTTGTATAATGATATTAAATATATGGAAGTCGATTGGTACTAGAGCGTGTTAAATCCTGCTAAACACATAATTCAATTTTTTCAAAATAAAGTTGTAAGTAATTCCATAATAGCCAGACTCATAAAACATGTCAAAAGAGAATAACTGAAAGTTGTTCTTTAACCTAACAGTCCTTCTTCTTTATAAAAGAAAAGTAATGTTCCAAACATATAAAAATTCCACTTACTCTCGAGTTATCACAAAAATACCCAAGAGACAAGTTTTGATAACAAGTATAGGATGAACTAGTAATCCATAAGTGAAAAATATGATAATGAAAGTGAGTATTATCAAGAAATTGTTTAAAAGAATAAATCAGAAATATACATGTCTGAATCAAAATACCCAAAACTATATGAATCATAACAAAATTGGTTAAGTATGATATACAAAGGATTGATATAAAAAAAATTATCCATATAAGTTGCAAATTTTGAAAGTACCCCAAAAAGATCAAAATACCTGATGAGTATTTAGCATACTTTCCTTGTCCAAGTAATATTCCATTAGCTGCTCATAGAGATAATATACTTGTAGTCAAACTGAAAAACCACTTGTTAGATGATTCAATTTATTCATAAAGACATAAAAGAAAAAGAGTCTTGCGTAGACAACCTATTATAAATGACTTGTATATATTCAAAGCAACAAGCACATATTTACATATATACAAGTGATAATAACCTAAAATATTTTTCAAGGATCAATAGGAGGAGGAATAGCTTCCCCTTCAACTAATTCCATTTCATTTTGCTGCAAAACATTTTGTATAAAATCCTGTTTAGATGTCGGTTGGTGATAGAACCTAAGTCTATGTCCATTTACTACAAAGGAAATTTTTGAGCCATCAATTGTTTTAAATTTTACTAATCCATTGTCAAAAGATGTAACTACTTCGTATGGACCCACCCAAAGAGTAGTTAATTTCCCTTAAAAAATTTTAAATCGTGAATTGAATAGTAGTGCCCAATCTCCAGGTTTAAACTGCTTTTGCTTAATAAATTTATCATGCCATGTTATTCGTTGATTCTGTATTAACATCGTTCATTGAAGTGCATCCTGTATAATTTCTTCTAACTCATTAATCTATAATATTCGTTGTTTCTGTGCTTCATCCAAATTCATGCCTAATTGTACCGCCATACAAAGAGTTTTAACTTGAAATTCAATCGGTAATAGGACTTATTTTCCATACACTAACTCATACGGGGTATGTCTGGATGTGTTTCTCCATGTTATCCTATAGGCCCATAAAGCCTTTGGGAGTCTATCTGCCCAATCCTTATGATGTAAGTTAATGGTCTTAGTTAAAATAGCTTCTAATACTTTATTAGTTGATTATACCTGACCATTAGCGTGAGGGTGATAAGGTGAAGATTTGCAATGTCGGATACCATATTTCATAGTAATTTCTAAAATAAATTTAGAAGTAAGCTGAGTACCTTGATCTGTGACAATTTCTCTAGGTACACCAAACTGGGTGAATATTTCTTCATATATAAATTCTACCACCGATTTCTCTGTGGCGCTAAATAAATCTTTAGCTTCTACCCACTTGGTGACATAGTTCGTACAAACAAAGATATATTTCTTTTTATGAGAAATGGGAGAAATTGGTCCTACAAATAAAGAGCCAATTTCTTGAAAGGTTTAATCATAACTTGGGGCTGTAAAGGCATTTGATCAGATGACGTAGGTCTACCCATTCTTTGGCAACTATTACATCCTTTAACATACTTGGCAGCATCCTTAAAAATGCTTGGCCAATAATAACCAAAATGTAAGACTTTATATGGCGTCCTCTTATCAGGAAAATGTCCTTCGCATGGTCCATCGTGGCTTGCATGGAGGATGTCTGTCATTTCATCCTCCCGCACACATCGTCGAATAATAATATTGGGACCAGTACAGAAGAGATCGTTATCAACCCAAGAATAATTAGAACTCTGAACTATAATATGACATTTCTCATGTGGGAACAAATGGTTTGGTATTTTCCTAGTTGCTAAATAATTGGAAATATCCTTAAACCAAGGGGTTTGAACAGATACAGCAAATAGATTTTCATCAGGAAAAGTGTCATCAACTGGTTTAGTACCGTGTTCATGTTGAATACAGGAAAAGAAATCTGCTACGATATTTTCTTTACCAGGTCGTTCAATGACAGTAATGTTAAATTCTTGCAATAAAAGAAGCCACTGGGTCACTCTACCATTGGTAATTGGTTTATTTATTAGAAATATAATGGTGGAGTGATCGGTATGCACAAAAAATTCATAACTTGTGATATATTGACGAAATTTATTAATAGAATAAACCACTGCCAAAAATTCCTTTTCAGTAACAGTATAATTTAATTCGAAAGGGGTCAAATTTTTGCTAATAAAATAGATGGCATAAGGTGCTTGTCCTTCTTTTTGGTTGAGGAATCCTCTTATGGATGTATCAAAGGCATTGGTAGATATGTGAAAAGGGAGGGACTAATCAAGACCCCTAAGTATTGGTGCCACCAATAGTTTAGCTTTTAGGATTTCAAAAGCATTTTGACAAGATTTTGTCCACCGGAATTTTGATTCCTTTGTAAGTAACTTAAACATTGGTGCAGCTATTTTATTTTCAATAAATTGGTGGAAATAGCCTGCATGAACAAGGAAGCTTATTACCTCTTTTCGATTTTTGGGAGAGGGAAGGCCAACAATTACTTCGATCTTTGCAGGATCTACCTTGATTCCTTGGGAAGAAACACGGTGTCCCAAAACTATACCTTATGTCAGTAACATTTTACATTTGTCATGACTAAGAGATAAATTTGTTTCTTGACATCGGATCAAGACCTTCTTGATATTTTCAAGGGCTTCTCTAAAAGTATGACCATAGGCTGTAAATTCATCCATGTATACCTCCACATAGTCATGTATAATATCAGAAACAATTCCTAAGACTGCTCACTGGAAAGTGGCAGGTGCATTACATAAGCAAAATGGAAAAAGTCAATAAGCATATGTTCCCCAAGGGCATGTAAAATTGCTTTTGTCTTGATCTTCTAGTGCTATTAAAATATGGTTGTAACCACTATACCTGTCAAGAAAGGAAAAATACGGTTTACTTGACAGAATATCTAACACTTGATCGATAAAGGGTAAAGGAAAGTAGTATTAAGTGTAGCTTTGTTTATCTCTCTAAAATCAACACAAAGACGCCATTTCCCTATAACTTTCTTTGGAACTACTACTAAAGGAGATACCCATTTACTGTCGAAAATAGGATAGATGAAACCAACAGTGAGAAGTTTTTGTAATTCTTCTTTTACTATATCCTTTAGAGCAGGATTCATCCTCCTCTATGGCTTCCTTACAGGTGACATGCTTGGATCCATATAAATATGGTGAATACAGGTATTAGGATGTATACCCTTCATATCAGTGTATTCCCATGAAAATGCTCCAGCTTGTTTCTTAAGAACTTTAAGCAGTTGTGCTTGTTGGTTTTCACTTAATCTGACGTTCATATGTAAGAATTTTTCAGGGCCAACCTCACAAGATATGGTACATGGTCCTATATTCTCTTAAATTTTGAAGACACAAGGTGTTTCTATAAACATTGAGAGAGCCATATTCTCTTGAAACTCATCTCCAAAAATCTGATTGAATTGAGCAAAGGTCTGAGGGAAATCTATACAGGTTGTTGAAGAAACAAGATGGTTTAATACATTCTCAGTGGTCTTCTCCTGAAGTGATAAAGAAAAATCACTAGGAAGGGAGAGATCATCAAAGTATTCATCCCCAAAAGAAAAATTTAACCACCATGAATTTTCAGTTATTGGTTGTGATGAGGGGTATAAAATAATTCTTTCTGTGGACAACCCATTGGAAATAGTCATCTCTCCATCCCTACACCTTATAAAGGCATTTGCGGTAGCTAACCATGGTCTTCCCAAGATAATAGGATGTCCTTTAGAAGGATCCCTTGATTCTATGACCATAATGTCAACAAGGTATTCCCATGAATCTAGTGATACAACAATGTCATCCAGAACTCCAGCGGGTTTTACCATAGTGTGATCTGCTAGTTCTAGGATGGAAAGAGTAGGTCGAAGAAATTGTCATAACTATAAAAATTCTAAAACTATGGTGGTCATCATGTTGATAGCTGATCCTAAATCAATTAATGTATTCTCTATGGCGGTGTTTTTTATAATTACAATCACTACCGGGGCTCCTGGATTTGTATATTTTTCAATCCAGGACTGACCTGTTATACATTCAGACATTTCTCCTATAACAAGAATTGTAAGAGGGTCCTTTTGCTTCTTTCCTAGGAGTTTAATACATAGCTACTTTATTACGTTACTATATATTGGCATATCTTTAATAGCTTATAAGAGAGGGATTTTAATACAGATGTTCTTAAATTAATTCAAAATGTTATACTCTCGATGAACTACAAGTTTTTCTATTACGGGTCTCTCTGGAAACGGAGGAATTCTTTGCTCCTGAATAGTTTCTTGTAGAGGATGGGTGTGTACTAAAAATTTTGGAATGTTCACATCCTCCAAAATACCATCATTCATGGGTTCACTTGAATCTTCTTCTTCTTTATTTGGTTCCTGAATGATGACTGGTGACTTGGGTTTATTATTCACAACTCTTCCCAATCATAATTGAATTTCATGTACAGGTATAGTTGAAATAAGGTATGATGGAAGAGTTTGCAACTCAATGTTGTTAAGAGCTGGAGTTGGTTTATTATTAGGGTTAGGTATCGTCTATGCAGGTAATAATTTCAGTCGAGGAGGATTTGCATTCTAAAAGTGATGAGGCTGTTGTGTGATAAAAGGAACTGGAGGTACAAATCCAGGTGGCATTTGCTGGAAATTTGTTTGATTTTGAGGATAAGGATGATTAGGTGCAGGGAAAATTTGTGGTTGAGGATATGGTTGTCCTCTCCATTCTTGTGATCTATATTGCTGATATGGAATTTGAGGAGGAGGATACTGAGGTGGCCAATTCTACCAGCTAGAATTGTTCCATTGTTGAGGTTGTTGGTACAGAGGATAATAGAGTGGAGGTTGTGGTGGAAATTTTGGATATCCTGGTTGATATCTAGGTTGCTAAGGAGGCCTCCTAAATGTTTCAGCTACATCCCCACTCTTATGAATGGCTTGCAATCTAGGTAAGGATGGGAAATTATCTGTTGGACACTCTTCTGTACATATGTGACAGACAAAGATGTTGTTTAATGGACATTCCCTTTGGGGATGTTTAGTTCTACATCTTGGACAAAAGATACTCATTGATGATCATTCTTCATCCTGCCTCTTCTTGTCTTATAAAGCATCTAGTTGAGAACCCATTGCTCCTAAGATATCAGTCTTAAAATTCTCCAACAGGTTTCCTATCTCTACTCTTGTAAGTCCTCCTAAACTAGGAACATTTCCTCTTATATTTCTACTAAAAGGCTCTTGAAAGTTTTTCATAACTTCCCCCCTACTCCTAGAATAATTTTTACACATCTCACCAATCTGTGCAAAATTTTTATGAGAAATATCGCCAGCTGCCATGAGATTAAGACTTTCTAACAAGTCCTCGGAGATCCCCTTAAGGAAAAGTGTACATACTGCATCTTCTCGGAGGTCATTATATTTATACTTATGTAATGTATAAATGGACCTCTCGAGATAATCCTCCAAGCTCTCATATTCAAGTTGTTGTATCTTGAATATATCATGTCGAGAGTCCTTAGGTTTGTAGTATTCTTGGTATTTTCGCAAGAATGAGGTTTTCATATCATCCCAAGTCCTAATAGTGGATTCTCTTAATCCCATGAACCATATCAAGGTGGAATCCTTGAGTGTAGCAGGAAATATTTTTAGTTTATGAGTGTCTTGTAGATAATTGTAACTCCTACAAAGGATATCAAACTCGAACAGGAATGTGTATGGGTCCTCATTACTTTTTCCATAGAAAGTAGGTAAGGAGGAAGGAGGGATTTTTTTCATAGTTACATCATGCATTATATCTACGATAGGGAACCCAAAAGTAGCCTTGGTTCTATTTTCCCCTTCCGCTTCTTCATTTCTAACTTCATCATGATCTTCATTTTCTCCCCGTCTATCCATACAAGCTATATTCTTAACGTAAATATAATTAGGAGGCTCCTTTCAAGGTGATAATGGGGTATCCCAACGTTCTTTTTCAAGAGATATCTTCCTCTGATCGACTGTGTTTTTATTGAATCCTAGAGGGATAATAGGATCTATGGTAGAAGTTTCAATTTGCGAGATAATAGGATCTACTGAGGTTCCAAAGAGATATTTTACTTGAGCAAGATCAAAAAATTCAATGAAATTCGGATCTCCTACTAGTGATAAAGTTGTGTTAATTGGATTCGAAACTAGTGAAGGGCTAAATGTTTCTAATGGCTGATCCTCTTGAACTTCCTCGGGAATGGGATCCTTAGGACCTTTTCTCATGGTTCCTTCTCCTTCTATGGCTTCTCTAGTAAGATCTTCTAAGAGAGACTCCTTAGGTTTCAGGGTAGAACTACTTCCTATAGGTGTCTTTCGATACCTTTCTGGTGAGTTAGTAGTTGGGGAATCATGTCCCCTATGGTAGTTAGTAGAGACTTCAATAACTTTTCTAGTCTTGACAAATCTACCCTAAGGATCTCTAGTTCTACTCATGAAAGACTTTTAAACTAAAGAAAACCTATGCTACTATTGTTGCTAGATTTGGGGGCACCTTTTATAATAGATGCGCAGGTTCTTACCTCTTGTCTTACCGCTCCCCGCTAATCAAGAGGGGTTGGTAAGCTTAGAGTTGACATAAAATATATGCGAAGATAGAGGGTGTTGTGTAAATATTTTAACAAACAAAAGATCAAAGATATTTCAAAATGAAAAACTGAGTCAAACTCCTAAAAATGCAATTATTAAAGTAATTAAACTAAGATAGAATAATAAACTAAATAATTGATAATAAACTTTAAACTGAAATACAATCAACAATTAACTATTCAAATGGGAAATTAGGGTGCAAGGAGGAATTAACTTATAAGCAACTAGAAAACTTAATAAAGAAAAGCAAGTAGAAAACTTAATAAATAAAACTTAATAAGAGAAGCAAGTAGAAAACTTAATAAAAGAAATATCTTTAGGTTCTATCCTACAAGTTCTTTTAACAATAACACAACATAAAAGAGACAACCTAAAAACATACTAAATAAAACACATGCAACATTAAATCTAAAATGCAAATGAATAAATCAATCTAAAAAGCATAAACACAAAATAATACAGCAGTAAAACAAAATAAGCAATAATATTCAAGAAACAAAATGAACTTAACACACATTCAAAAAAAAAGAAATAAGGAAAATAATAAAACTTTATTAAATAACCAAAACAATTAAACTTTAACTTTAAGGTTAAACAAAACTAACATCTAAATATTACAGTCAAAACATAATTCAGACATTAACAAAATAAAACTAAAAAAATCTCAAAATACATAAAAAACACTAAAAGCAAAACTAAGGGCTAAATGACAGACTAAACTGTGGGTCTGAAAGGGGTGGCAGAATAACAGACTGAATAGGCTATCCAAATCACAGGCTGCACAGTTAAAATGGTAAAAACTAACCTAAATGAATTAATATTCAGTTGAAGCCATGTAGATGTAATTCTAATGCATAAAGAAATAAACAAACCTACTTACTAAGCAAATCTAACAGGAAAAATAAACTTAAGACAATTCATAAACATAAACATAAAGAAACCATTGGACATTAATAAACTGAAATGTAAATTACATAAACTCGTAATTAGAATAGAAATGAAATAGACATAATTAAATTTACTTAATTTGATAAACAACAATCTATTTTATCTAATTTGCAAATAAACTGAGAATGAAATGACTTGAAAGCAAGACTGGAAACAAACTATGCATGCAGTCTAATTATCTAATTCAGAAATCAACTTGCAAGACAGAAATAAAACAGACTGTGAATTAAACTAGCTACAACACGAAAAATGAAAGAAATAAACAAGAAAAGAAACCTCTGGTTGATGAGGGGCCCTCTCAGCAATCAGGGGTGATTCTTGGATAACTTCTACTCAAACACAATCTTCAATAGCAATGCATACAATGCTTTATTCAGATGGTGGAACATAAATACAAATGTTTGAGAACAAATCAAAACATGAACTGATTCTTCTTGACTAACCTAACTCTTCTGGCTAACTGAGCTCTCTCACAGAGGCTATTATATATAATGATTTACAAGGATGAGCAATTAGACCCTTTATAGGTTGACTCCTCTCTAAATTTAGTCAAACTTAAAGGAATTGAACTAATCACAGGCCAAATCGTAGGCATCTCCCTTCTTCATCATGAACAATATTCATATGAGGTGCACGGGCTTATCTTCAGCGTGAAGAATCTATAGAGATGGCACACAGGTTCCTTCCTGAGCGCAGCAGGAGACTGATGGAAAATAGAGGAGAGCGTAGTGGCGAATCGTCTAGATCTTGGGTTGAATGCATTAATCCAGTGCATGGATGGTTTATGTGGTGGCGAGAAAAGGAGAATGTAGGATGACAAACATCTATAACACATATTCATCATCCAGACGCATGGATAATAGAATGTTTGCAGCTGTTTCATGTTTTAAATTCCTGAAATTAATTCTTAGCAGCATGCAGTCTGATGGGCGATCTAGACAGAGAGCTGAACGAGAGGTTGGGTCATGAGATGGATATGATGGACATTGATCTAGGATGAATGGATTTTTTATCTACTGGTGTGCTCCAGGACTGGACTCTACAACAACACATTTCAACATCTGGTAAACCACCAGCGAGTTTCACGCAACGGGCTGGATGACGAGTTCGACGTCGAGCTGGACATGCTGTGCAAAAGGTGGGCTGAATGCGTTCTATTTATTAATTTAGCCCAAAAGGATCATAAAATATGCAAACAATAATATAAATCAGTTAATATATCAAATGCACTTTAATAATTATATTTTTAATTAATAAAACCATAAAAAAAGATAAATACAAAGATTTCATATAAACCTAAAATACACTCATACCTAAGGTTGAATAATGATTTGTGTGTCATAAAATATGAAAAAGATAATAAAATATGTGTTTAAATTAGTAATGTTTCTACCAAAAATTATAACAAATCTAGGATCAACAGCCGTAACTCTTCCATTGTTGTCGATAGGTCACTAATATTTTTTTTGACAAAAACTGTTAAGGAATCTTGATCACGATGTCTCATTATGATATTTAGTAAAAAATATCTGAAGCGAGGGTGCCTTCCAAATATGTTATCACCATATATGAGAAGATGTTTTGAGTACTCATGTAGATGGACATTTCGCATTCACCATTGTAACCAATCTTCCTCTCCTTTAGGGAAGAATGTTGGAAACGCCATATCAAATAATCCAACAGTATTATACTCGTTAATCAGATATGAGCTAATTCCAGGCTAGTTAAGCACATTAGTCGATTCATCATTTGTGTTATTTTCATCCTAATTAGGATTATTTTCCCATGCTCTTATAATTTCTATCTCTCGTGGTGCACTTGGAAGCCTTGATGCAAGATAAGTTGTTTGTAAACTGTCTAACATGTCGTCAAATCTTGGTATCCCTTCCAACATTGCAAATTCCATGTCATCGTCAATATCATGAAGAGTAACAGAATTAAGCATATGTGAGATATCTATTGCATTTTCAGGTAACTATTCTACTGTGTCATAATAAACTCAAACATCTCCATAATGTTGATCATTTTGAATCTTATATAATAATTCATCCATAACTCTTTGTTTTCTAATAGTGAAATCATAACTGGATCCTTGTCATCCTTTTTTTTCACAATGACCATTAAGTCCAAGTTATTAATATGTCATGGCAATGTCTTGGAAACATATTTAATCACTTACAGAAAACTAAAGGTGTGTCCTCAGACCACAGAGTTAAGAAAGAGTCCGAAGAAAGAAAGTCCTTGCATTCCTTGGAGACAATTCAAAACCTATACAAACATACCACTGGAAGCCAAGATAATATCATCATTTGCAAGTCATTCAGCAAATCGTTACACCCTGTAGAAACAAGATTTACATCTATGGTTTCCATCTCTATGACCCAGCAATAAAGAGACGAAGACCACAAATGTCAACCAGCCAAGGAAGGATGAACACAACAGTCTAATTAAATGATCACTTGACTATTTATTTGAAGGGCACAAGCCTAATTTATAGTTCATGATGATTAGTGATCACTTATATCTTGGTCGGGATTTAAAAAAAAATAAAAGTAGAAAAAAAGGTTATATCCCTCATGAAATAAAAAATCAAAAGCAACATATATGATGGTATATTGGGGGCATAGTGATATATTGTGTGACACGTCTCACAATTTTGTGTGGAATTAGTTTTTTCAAATATATATTTATGTTGCAAAAACAATTTTAAGGTGCAGATATTTTTAAGAATATTTTATTAAAGGGCATTTTTTTCGTAAGAAATGTACCATAAAAGACATTTTTGTGGAAGAAATGTCAAAGGGTATTATAAAGGGCATTTTTTCTATAAAAATGTGAAAGGGTATTATAAAGAGAATTTTTCTATAAGAAAAGTGAAAGGGTACTCTATGACATTGCAAGTAAGAGAATTTTTTTGTTATTATTGGATACAAAGATGAGGAAAAACCAAACAAGAAGCATAATCACACCACAAATGAACAAACATGGACAACAACCTCCTTATTAGTCATGTCCATCCAAAATTTGTATGAAAATGTTACAAACTACCTCATCCAGAAAAACTAAAAACAATTAAAACTAACAATGAAATACATATAAATCTCAGATAAGAAAATTAAGAAAACATGTATTTTATAAGAATTGATAAAATATTGCCTTCAACTTATCCACCCACATGTATGGCCCCTCTCCTAATTTATTTTTGAAAGATGCAAGATGTGTAAGAAGACATTTTTTACTCCATTTTGAAACATAACTAAGTTCAACCTATATCTTGCATTTTTGTTAGATTTCACACACACAACTCTTTTTCCTATATCAAAAACAAACCAAAAATGTTTTTCCATAATAAGATATCTATATACTATAGTAACACTATATTTACACTTAACCTTAAATGAATCTAACAATAGTGCTCTAAATATTTTTCTTAGAGAATCCTACAATCAATTAAGATAACTACAAAATATTGTCTTTTATAACATAACATTACCCAAATCATTCATACAATGGTCACGAGAATAATGCTACATCATTTGAATGCAAAAAAACTCAAGCTTCAATTTTCTTTTTTACAAAATATTTGAGAGAATTAAAGTGTGGGGGAGAAGACAAGGAGACACGTGTATTTCCTTACTTTGTTAGGTATTTCAGTATTTAGACATAGATATGAGCACTACATAGTTAAATGCAAACAAGTTAGGGGAGGTTTGAGGATCAATAACATTCAAGTTTTTTTAGAATAATCTTTAATGATAAATAGACTTATCTATGTAAGAAATGAAGTTATCCTCCAAAAAAGGGAATCAACATAATCATGATAAGCATAGACACAACTTATTGATATAAAAATTGGTATGTAGATACCCAATGCTGATTAATGACTAAAAAACCATAAGCAACTAGATTGGACCCTCCAAGATACACTGGGAATATTTATTGTTGATAGTTATGTAGTTAGGTTTGAGCCCTAAACCTTGTTTCTACCTAAAACACACTTAACCATGGAAAGTATCCCAACCACTAGATGTGTTCCTGAGGAAACTATGAGTTTAGAACCCACTATCACCTCAATTCCTAACTCCTTTGTTTGGACCCAACTCCCAAAAGGTCAAGGGGGGTAGTACCTACTTACTAAGTTTGTTGAACCACACCTCCATACCTAAGAAGTAGTGCATAATCCATAGGTTCTTCATCTTTAACTTTGCAGAAATTATCCTCTTTGTATATGCAGTGAGCTCATCCTCACCTATTAAGAAAAGGTCATCTATGCACAATAGTAGTATGATTGGTTTTCCACCCTCAACCTTGAAGTAGAGGTTGAAATCTACTTTACTCTTGGTAAATATTAAGCTCATCAAGAAACTATCAATCCATCCATACCACATCATCGGTGCCTGCTTTAATCTGTACAAGGATTTATTTAATGTGCACACATGAGCCTATCTGTCATGTGCCTCAAATCCTAGTGGATTCTCCACTTACATTTCCTCTTCAACTACACCATTCAATAAATTTGTCTTGATGTCCATCTGGTGTATCTTCCATTTCATTATTAGGGATAATGCAAGTACATATATGATGGAAGTATATTTCTCTATAGGTGCAAATTTATCCTCGTGATCTATGCCTTCTTTCTGGGAGAATCCACGTGCTAAAAAGATTTCCTTGTATTTTTCTATGCTTCCATCTGCTGCATACTTGATCTTGTAGATCCATTTGGAAGACACTAGATACTTTTCTTCTAGTATTGGGACCACCTCCTAGACATTATTCTTCATGATAAACTAATATTATTCAATCATGGGATCCTTCCATTCCTTCTTTTTTATTGCTTCCTCATATTTCGAAGGTTCTTCATCAATAATGTCACAAAGTAGCGTTGCATTATAGGGGCACCATCACATTATAGTGGTCATGGACTATTTCATGAAATGGGAAGAGGCTATTCCTATGATTAAATCCATTGGTGAGATGATCACTCATTTCTTATTCAATCAAATTATCACTCGATTCAGGATGTCGAAAGGGCTTGTTACTAACCATGACAGGCACTTTCAAAACAAGATGGTGGAGGAGTTAGCTTCGAAACTGGGGTATAAGAAATAACACTCTTATTATTAATTTTCTCAAGCGAGTGGCTAGGTTGAAGTTGTTAATAAATACCTTAAGGCCATTTTGAAAAGAACCATCACACAAAGCAAAACCAACTGGCACATTATGCTTTACCCTGCTTTGTGGGCTTACCGAACCACATCCAAGACTGCCACCGGTTTTTCTCCATATCAACTAGTACATAGGGTGGAATTGGTTTTATCAGTTGAATGAAAAATTCCCTCGTTGAAACTAGCCATAGATATTTTACCACAAATTCTGAATTAGAAGAGTGTTTGGTCCACTTAGTGGCTCTAGAGATTAAAAGTGGCTCTAGAGATTAAAAGTGTTGTGTTAAGGCTGATTATGATAGGCATGTAAGTTTAACCCCATGTGGCATGGACCTTATGTGGCGAAACGTGTCCTAGATAAAGGAAGCTATGAGTTGGAGGATTATGAAGGGATTCCCTTGGCGGAGCCTAGAAATGGGTTCTATATCAAAAAATACTATGCCTAATCTTCAGCCTATGCTGATATCTTGTATATTATTGTATAGTTTTCATGGTTTTCTTTTTGGTCCCCTTGTAGTGTTATCGGTTTTTTGACATTCTTCCCATTTTTGTGGAAGATGTCGACGAAGTCTTCGGTATACTTAGGATTCACTGATAGTGCCAGCCACCTATTGCAGCTGCAACCACTACCCAAAATTTTTATGATTTTAGGGCCCCGCCTTAGATTTTTATATTTGGAGTTTTCCTTGACCACTTTTTCTCTCTAGAGACCCTTTACCTTGACTTTTTGATTTTTCCACAAGTTAGAAAGAGCCTTTATCAAATTTTAAAACTCAGGTTTTTCACCTGATGCCTCGGCTGAACTCACCCAGTCTAGCCAAAACATCGGAAGAACTCAGGGTTTTCATCCGAGTTTTTCCTACTCTTCTTTTAATATTGGAAACATATTTATGAGTTTGCTGACACGTCAATGAAACTGGAGTTTTGGAGCCTTCGTGAAATATTCTCGGGCATCTCATTTAATTTTTCTGGCAAAATCGGGCCAACTCGGAGAGTCGAACTGATTCCATCGTAGAGTATTAATGTTCTTACCTGCCAGCCTATTGTAGGGATATTTTCATAAGTTTGCCAACGGACCTTTTTAGAAGTATCTACTGATAGCATCGACAGGACTCATTTATGCAAGCCGATACATTTAGATGTTTTGATCATTTGCAACCGATGTTTTTTTTGAGGTTTGGCCAATTAAGTTTGTGATATTTTTTATTGAGTTATCAAGATGATACAGACATATAGATTTTACCTAAGGTGGAAATTATTTACAAGGAAAAAAAATACATCATAGGTGTAGAGGTCAAATTTAAGTGGGAGCAGATTTATCAGATGATTAAGGACCAGGTTGTTCTAGATACAGGTTTAGAGGGCATACCAGTGTATGTAAATATAATGAACTATGATATTTTGAAAGTATCTACATGCCCTGAACTCTTCCCATGTGCCGAGGTAATCGGTTGGATTCTACCATAGGCATATACGAATACTATGATCCTGTCAAACACTAAAAACATGGTTTTGCTACTTTCGGCCCTACATATATAACTAAAGCATGCAAGCTACCTGCACCCCAGTTTTACATTATAGATATATGAATAAAGGATCTAGAATTAAATGTGTTTGAATGTGTGAAGAAAATGATGGTATTCAAGAATCACTTTCGTTAAAAACCCTCAGGACTAGAATATGAAATGGCCAGCTAATGCACCCCGTACCAAATCTTATCCCTGATGCTGAATTGGATCTTCAGTCGAAAAAATGGGAAATTTTATAAGATAAGCTGGGTACCTTTGATATATTACGTAGCCATGCAGGCTACTATTTTCAACTGGGCCAACATCGTGGAAAGAATCCTATCTTCATGCATAATTGCAGCACTTCGGGGTCTAACTCAAAGGAAGTCAAAATTTTATATGAGCTCTTTCTTAATTGGCGACATCTTATGCAAACATTCTTTATCATCGCTAAATTGAAAATTGGATCCTGTCTGGACTCCTATATACTATACATATCAAATCTTATGGGCACACAAGTATTATAGTTTCTATAAAAAAATTTGTGAATATTTTATGATTGGAAGGAGCATTTGAGATGGTGAATGAATATGGGGATTATTTTTTCTCTGAGGAAGGTCTATATTTAAGAATGTATGGAGGATCCAAAGCTCCTTCCTCGCCACCAAAATATGCCAAATATTATGTTATTCATAAAGATGTAGTAAGGCAACTGTATATAGATGGGCTTGGGAACTTTCTGTTCGACATGAAAAAAGTTGTCTATCCTCCACTACCATTTTGTATTTTTCTCCTGATTTAATGAGAGAGCTCAAAATTTTTCATTTAAGAGAAAAACGTTTCCGTAGAAATGATCCTTGGGACAAGATCTCAAAATATTGTGCATTCGTAGGGGTACACTTTGAATACGCTCATCATTGGGATAAGGATGAGGAAAAATATCACAGTGCCTATAGCATGGCTGCTTTGAGCAGGAGAATCAAGAATAAAATCACAACCATAGGAGGAAAAGGAAGCAGTAGTGGTACTTCCAAACAAAAATAGAAAAATGAAGAAGCTGCAAAGAAAAGGGAAGAGGAGGCCCAAATTTTATTACATGAAGTAGAGAAACGATTAGCTGAGGAAGCACATAAGCAGAAAGAAGAATAATAACATAGGCAGAGAGAGGAGGATGAAAGGATGAAAAAGGAGGCTGATCGAGCAAGAGAATAGGCAAAAAAGATAGATGGAGAGCTTAAAAATAAGGAACAGGAAGATCAAGACAGAGATAATCAAGAGTAGGATCAAGCTATATTCTGCAATAAATGAGTAATGGATATTTAACTAAACAAAGCTATATTTGTGCATATTTTTCTATTGTATTTATGTATGAAGAATTTAACAGCTACTTGTAGTATTCCACATACAAACAATACAATATAATCATTCCGATATAAACTCTGCTCCCTAGGGATAGTTAGAATAGTTTAGATTAGATTAGTTGTTCTTTGATTTTGGTGATTGAGGGCCAATGGATTCATGTAAGGAAATAGGTAAGACCCTGCGTAGCTCACTTGTGGCTAACCACTTGGGAGGTTCTTGTTTTGGAAATCACCTGCATTTAGTTTAGGCACTTGCATTTCATCTCTAAATATAAAATTACATAAATGGTGGACCAGGTTGCAACCGGTAAAACTGACTTAAAACTTTCTTTTAATTCTACGGTATTCAAGCCACTAACTGGATGGATTCCCCATACCAAACGATAAATGATCTAATTGGGAATGGTTATTGAGGAGAATACCTACTGTTGGTACCTAGTATTTTTCTAAACATCAACAGTTTTGGCACTAGAAGGAGGGCTGCTAGTGCATGGATGGTAGAGGAAATATGTTTTCTAGAAACTATTCCACTGGTGATAGCTCTGCAAATAAGTTCCCTGAAGATTACATTTCTGAAGAAGTAGTAGGATCTGATGAAGACAGTCTAGAATGCCTCTACCATGTTCCTTTTGAAGTAGTTTACCACTTGAGGAGACATACAAGATATTATGTAAAAAATCTTGGAGGACTAAAAGCAATCCCTAAATTACCCAGAAGGCAAGCTTCCAATAAGGTACATACTTACACTGAGGATTAAATTTTGGTGGTAAATTTGAAATATTTGGTGAATTTTTCTATACAAGAGATTGTTCAATCACTTGATCAGTTGGGTCTCGATTCCCCTATTTTCCAGTCTTTGATACAATCACCTGTTCAGTCTCAACCACAGACCCCTCATAGAATCATGGCTGAAATGCACCTCCAAATCCTAATCAACCCAATCGACCACCATCTTGGAGAGACAGAACACCACTCAAATTGACTCTTCCTTTGCATGCTTTCCCTCAGAATGATGAGAAAGCATTAACTAAATTCGACCTCAGAGAAGGAATTTCAGTGGATAGCCACTTGCAACATTTTTTCTTGGATTTAGAAATTTTAACTATGGAGCATGAATATATGGTATGCAAAGTCTTTCCACATACTTTTGAAGCTAAGTCCTCTACATGGTATTTCAGTTTATAAGAAAATTCAATAATAGATTGCGATACTTTTGAAAGGGTTTTTAAGAGCAAATTTGGTAGTCAAAGAACCACTGCCACTCTCATGAAATAATTTCTACATCTGAGGATGGATAAGAAAGAGAAAGTGCAAGATTTTAATCAAAGGTTTACTTCCCATTTGAATAATTTCAGTGCTACAATAAAACCTGTTGAAGAAACTTTAATAGAATACTACACTTCAACACTTAGTCCTAGCATAGCAATGTTTTTTAAGAGGTTAGTAAAGCCTTCTTTGGATGAAACTTATGAGGAAGAAAGTAAAGTAGAAGCTTAACTTGAAAGCATAAACAAACATTTTGGGAAACCAGAGATAAAAAATTTCAGTGGTAAAAAACCTTTGTTATTAACAAGACCTTAGGTAATTGATGATGAAGAACATCAAGCCAATATTCAGAGCAGAAATTTCATGCCAAAAGCAGTGAAGACACTGGAAGGGTTATTTGATCTAAACAACAAATTCAAAAAACTGGTAAATGTCAAGACAAATAGTTCATCCATGCAGTATGAACTGATTAACCCTAGGACAGAAGATGAACCAAAGTATGTAAACTTGGGTAAATGTTGTTCACCAGGAGAAAGAAACAAATTTATCAGTTTGTTTCAATAGTATAAGGACATTTTTTAATGGACCTATGACGATTTGAAGACATATGACACCTGTATTACCCAACATGTCATTCCAATAAAAGCGAGATTTAAACCATTCCAACATCCACTAAGAAAGATGCATCCAAAGATGGAACCGTTGATCCAAAGTGAAGTTAAAAATTTACTTGATGTAAAGATCATTTTCCAAGTCAGACATTTAGAATGGGTAAATAATTTAGTTCCAGTTATAAATAAATATTTCTAGATAAGATTGTGTGTAGATTTTCAAAACTTGAACCAGGATTTTGATAAAGATAGTTATCCAGTTCCACAAATGGAACAAATCCTACAAATGGTCTCAGGTTCTAAACTATTCTCCCTATTGGATGGGTTTTCGGGATACAACTAAGTATTAGTAGCTGAGAAGGATAGGTTGAAAACCACATTCTGAACAAAGTGGGGAGATTTTTTGTATAGAAGAATGCCCTTCTGGCTCATAAATGCTAAAGTCACATTCTAAAGGGAAATGGATCATGCTTTCTGAGGTTTAATTGGCCACAGTGTAGTAGTTTATCTGGATGACGTGACTATTTTCTCTAAAAAAAGAGAATATCATGTGTTTCATTTGAAACAAATTTTTGATCATTGTAGAAAGTACGACATATCCTTGAATCCTAAGAAAAGCATCTTCACAGTATTGGAGGGAAAATTGGTAGGCCACATTATTTCTAAAAAGGGAATCCCCATAGACCCAGAGAGAGAAAAAGCTATAGCTCAGATGCCCTTATCACACAAAAAGAAAGGGATGTAATCATTCATGGGAACTATAAATTTTTTGCAAAGGTTTGTTCCTGATTTTGCACAGATAGTAAAACCTTTGCAACAAATGGTAAAGCAGAGTGTACAATTTAAATGGACCGAGAAAGGGAAGGTTGCATTAAACAACATCAAAACAGCAATATCCCATGCAAATTCTCTTAAAATTCTTGATTTTGAAAAGGATTTCATTGTGTACACTTTTGCATTAGATAACTCACTCGCAAGAATTCTTACACAAAGGGAAGAATTGGGAGATGAGTACCCAATATCATTCATGAGCACTTGTCTACAAGGGGCAGAGTTAAACTATCCTGTTGTCGATAAGCAAGTGTATGCAGTGTTTAAAGTAGTAAAGCAATTTAGTACTTACATTTTGAAGAACCAAACCAAAGTAATTGTCCCACATCCCGCTGTCAGAACCCTTTTTGTACAAAAGGAATTGGGTGAACGAAGAGGGAATTGGGCGACAACGTTACAAAATATGGTTTGGAATTCAAGATAGCCACCATCATAAAAGGACAAGGGATCTGTACATTAATGACTGAAGGTCAAAATGATGAAGATGAGGATTGGGAAAATGAAGCAGAACTACATATGGCTGATATGTGTCCTATATTTATAGTCCCTAAATATTGGTACAAATATCTTGTACATTACCTTCATCAATGATACTTACAGGAACATTGGAATTCTCAGCAAGGAAGGGAACTTCACTTAAAATCAGCTTCTTACCAAATAATTTTCGGAGTTCTTTTCAGGAAGAACTATAATGGGGTATTTCTGAGATGCCTTGAACAAGAACATGCCTTTAAAGTTGTCAAGAAATTGCATGATGGTCCTACTAGAGGACATTTTTTGGGAGACACTACCACACACAATATTTTAAGAGATGGATATTACTGGCCAACATTGTTTAAAGATGCTCATGCATATGTAAGTAAGTGTGATGTATGCCAGAGAAGTGGTGGAAGAATAGCAAAGGCAGCTGGACCATTGCAACAAGTTGTTATTTCAGAACCATTTGAATAATGGGGTATTGATATCATCGGAGAAATTAATTGTAACTCCTCATTGAAACACAAGTATATCCTCACAACCACTTATTACTTCATGATAAGGGTGGAGGAAATTCCACTACGTAAAGTAAATGAAGGCGTGTTCATTGACTTCTTGCAAGAGAACACCATGACTAGGTTTGGGGTTCCAATTTCACTAGTTTTTGATAATGCATCTTACTTTTCATCAATTAAGTTAACAAATTTTTCTAGTGAGAAAGGAATTAAACTGCATTATTCTGCAAATTATTATCTGTAAGGTAATGGGTTAAATGAAGCAACTAATAAAATCCTTATGAGAATTTTAAAGAAAATTGTTATTGAAAATCAAAGAAGTTGGCACATAGCTCTTCCCAATGAATTATGGGTAGATAGGGTTACCCCCAAGAATTATTTATGTGTGTCACCTCACACTCTAGTTGATGGTAAAGAAGCCATCCTCCCAGAAAAAATTGTACTCCCATCCTCTCAGTTAGCCCAAGATTCATGAGGATTTTTTAGCGAGATTCTACAGGCCTAAATTAATACATTGCTGAAACTTGAAGAATCTAGGATCAAATCCAAAGAGAGATTTGAACACCACCAAAAGATTGTCAAAATTTGGTTTTATAAACGCAAGTCCGGGAAGGGAAGTTTTGAAGTTGGAGACTTGGTTCTTAAGTGGGATCACCTGCATGATGAAAATGGCAAGCATACAAAGTTTCAACACCTATGGGTTGGCCCATTTCAGAGTACTAAAAAGTTAGGACCATCGACTTATAAGTGACAATATTTGCAAGGGTGGGGAGAGAATTTGCCTATTAATAGTATGGTTCTCAAATCTTATTTCACCTAGTACCTTAGAATTACTTTGTACATAAATAAAGCTTTTAATTTCCATGTATGATTTATTTTAGTTTTTTCGCTTGTTTTATTTTCTGCTGATTTATTTTTTTATTTCCTTTCAAAGTTTGGTTTTAGTCAATTTTCAAAATAAGCCAGATCAATATTTTGGCACCTGGTAACATTGGAATATGAACAAACTACTAAATATTTTAATTGAGAAATTCTCATTGGAAACTATGCATGTAAAAATTTGATCAGAACAAGATTCTTTAACCGAATAGACTGTTGAAGGGAAGTTATTTTAAGAGCACATTGAAGTCCCATTTAAACCCTGTAAAAAATAACTAGGGGAGATGAAGTCTAGAATACTATTTTGGGGCTCCATCCACTTCCACAGCAATAAATGTCTTAGGGAGCTTTCCACAATAGACCCATGGAAAGGAAGTAGAACGGACATGTGTATGGTATTCAAAACAATCCCATGCCACAAAATCAAATCCAAAAGGCTTATCAGAGTCAAAATTCCAAAAAGAAAATCTGTATCAAAACATATACTGAAGACATAAATCAGTAAAATGATTGATTGCTCAAAAGATTCTTCTCCTCCTGTGAGCAGAAGCAAATCATCACTCACAAAAAAGGGTAATATGGATGGAAGAACCTAGATCAAATCTCAAAATCCAAAGAAGCAATCAAGGAAGACTCTAAAGACAAAAGTCTTAAGCATCAAAGAATGTGAAAGGCATGGGAATGAGGAAAAAAAAATGCATCTATGTAACTCTGCCATGATCCTATGTTATCATATACGGTATTAACCAAATACAGAGGTAAAATTAAATTCACATTTTGGCCCCAAAAGAATTATTGGGACTTTTAAACCTGGTTACCATACCCCAAAGGACTATAATTAATGAGATGCTCTAAATCTTGCATTCCAGCAGAAGTCTAGAATTTTAAATAATCTTGGAAAAGACAAAGATAAGATAGTCTGATGCAATGCCATGAAGCAGTTTGTGTTTCTAAAAGATACGTTTTCCAGATATCTGTGTTCACCAGCCAGTCGCCAATTGTTGTAGCTGCAACTAATACGCCAAAATTTTATGATTTTAGGGCCCTTCGTTAGAGTTTTACCTTTTGAGTTTTCCTTGACCACTTTTTCTCTCTGGAGAACCTTTCTGTTGAAATTTTGATTTTCCCACAAGTTAGAAAGAGCCTTTGTCAAAGTTTAAAACTTAGGTTTTTCACCCGATGTCTCAAATGAACTCACCTAGTCTAGCCGACACATCGGAAGAACTCAGGTTTTTCATCCGAGTTTTTCCTACTCTTCTTTGAGTCTCAGAAACATATTTATGAGTTTGTTGACACATCGACGAAACTGGAGTTTTGGAGCCTTCACAAAATCTTCTGGGATCTCATTTAAATTTTTCAATACTATCAAGCCAACTCAGAGAGTCAATCCGATTCTATCGAAGAGGATTAATATTCTTACCCTCCAGCCTATCGTCGGGAGCTTTTCGTAAGTTCACTAACGGTCCTTTTCAGAAGTATCTACCAACATCATTGTCACACCAAAATCTTGCACTCTTCATCCATGTGTTAAACCTTTGCCTAATCCCCAAGTTTCTCTCTGCTAAAGTTGATTGAGATTGAGGTTTTTCCTACATTTTTTCCCTCTCTAGGAAGGTCAATGCTCTTGTCCTTCATTCTAGGAGCATAGAAGGTGGTTTTTCCCTTCATTCTAGGTGCGCTAGCATTGGCGCTCTGTCTCCCACTACTAGGAGCACCAACGACACTTTTTCCATTTTTGGAAAGTGCGTCGGTGGCATTTTGAGGGAAAAAAATGAAGATTCAAGATCCTTCTCGAAGGTGGATGAGGTGGTGTCCTATCCCTATTATCTAGGTGAGGTGGCATTTGGTTCCTAACCTATAGGGAAGATCCCTTTGATCCCTCCTCCTAATCCTCAACCTATTCTATCCCTTTATCCTTATAAATCAAACTCTCTCTCCATTTGGAAGAAAGGAAGGTCTATGGTACTATTATGCTGGTGGAATTTCTTGGTGTCTTGCTATCTTGCGTTGGAGGCTTTGGCTAGTATTGTTGGATGGAAGATTGCAGAATTAAGGCTAGGTTGTAATGTTCTTTCCCATGTAATTCTATGTATCTCCTTGATTACATTAATACAAATTTCTTTCCATAAACATTGTTGTGTTGATAATGTTTAGATCTTTCTTCCTTAACTATTAGCTTAGATCAATTATATTTTTGGATACGCATATGATGTTTTATTGTTTCCACTTCCTTGACAGGGTTTTGCAGGTGAATATCTAAATACTCTGGAGCTTGGATAAACAAACAGAGAAGAGGAACTGCATATTTCAGGTAGGTTATATATCTGTTGCTTTGCATTTCTGATTGATCTAGGAAAGTAGATTGTATTTTGTATTTGATTTGTTCTAGATCCAATTGGATTAGGGGTTTTCATTTGAGTTTTTCCTACTCTTCTTTAAGTCTTAGAAACATACTTATGAGTTTGTCGACATGTCGACGAAATTGGAGTTTTGGAGCATTCGCGAAATCTTCTCATGGATCTTGTTTAAATTTGTCAATAGTATTGGGCCAATTCAGAGAGTCGATCTGATTCCATCGGAGAGGATTAATATTCTTACCTGCCAACCTATCATCAGGAGCTTTTTGTAAGTTCTCTGACGGTCCTTTTCAGAAGTATCTACCGAAATCATCGATAGGAATCATTTATGCAAGACGATACATTCGAATGTTTTGATCGTTTTCAACCAATGTTTTTTTTTAGGTTTGGTTGATTAAGTTTGCGACAATTTTTATTGAGTTCCCTCTATGGTGTCAGAGGAACTCCAATGTTGGAGTCAATATTGTCACGGGTGATCTTGGTTTTCACCACCGATGAGGATTGAAAGGTTCCTACCAATAGTCTCATTATTGGTAGGAGTGTCAAATTCTATCAGATAGCATCGAATCTAATCCGTAAGTCCATGTGGTACTATCGTGGCCTCCTTGGTTGTGTTTAATGATGGTTTTTCGAATAATTCTTGTTACCTTTGGCACTAAACATCGTTTATCCTCAGGAATTTAATCACCCAGCTACTGCATTAATTCCTTTCTGCAGTTGTTTTCTATTTAAGCCTCAAAGGGTTTGTTTCACGGTTAATTTAACCTACTATTTGGAATGCTCCAAGCTGTTAATCGCCACCCAGATCAAGCCAACCGTGTGAGTTGTTTTCCTCACCAATTATCAATATTTTCTGCTAGGTAGGATCCTTTCTTTATCCTAATCACGGTCTATTGTTTTTTGGTGGGGTAAACAGTTGTTTTTTAAGGTTTCATGGGATTAGGGTTTCCCAGGTCTGTGGTTTTTAACTTCGTATCCAACCCCATAGGTGGCCTTTCAGTTTGTCTTTAGGGTTCTTAGACCTCTGAGGGTTTTCGGGTTTTTCGCTCCATGAATCCTTGGCAATTGTGCTCCTTTTTTTCTTTTATGATTATGGGGGGTTTTCCTATCTTCTCCGATCCACCCAAAATCACCGCTCATACCATGTCAGAAGCAAGGATTAGCAGAGTTTTGGCCCATCGAATGTTTCGTCAACTGCGCCTCCCCTAGTTGATATTTTTATGGGTAAAGTACCATCATTGGAAAAAGTAGGGTTTGGAAGGTTTTCCCTGGACTCAATTTTAGGATGGCCTTGTTGTTAAAACCACTAAGTCACTATGGGGGTTTTTTCCCATTGGTCTCTGTAGGGAGAATAACTAGTTTGTTCTTTAGAGCAAGGTGTTGCCCAGTTATGTGGGTGCAGAATGATGTTAGCATAAATCCTTGAATGACTCTTGTATTGAAAAACCTAAAATCTAATACCCGTGCAGCGTGAGAAGTTTGCATTTTGAATTAATCCAGTAGTAACCTATTGTTTACCTTCTAGTTTCTGGAATGGCTGAGTAACCTTTGCTTAATATCACAGAGTTTTTAAGATGTTCGAAGATGAATTGGTAAATCTAGTTTTGGTGAAAGAACTCTTGTTCATAATTAAAGTTATATTCATTTTCTTACATTTTTGTAGTTCTTCATCTCGGTATTCTATGAATGATGCATGCATGTTGGTAATCACAGTAGCTCTAAGACATGATTGGTGTGTTTATGGAAGTTTCATTCTTCATACAACAACATGCCTAAGAAAGGGAAGAACAAGGCCCAGGCCACAAGAGATGATCCATATGTAGAGATTTTACCTAAGGTGGAAATTATTTACGAGGACATAAAATCCATCACAAGGGTAGATCCAAAATTTAAGTGTGGGAAGATTTATTAGATGATCAAGGACTAGGTTGTTCCAGATATAGGTTTAGAGGACATACCAATGTATGTAAATATAATGAAATACACTATCATGAAAGTATCTACACACCCATAACTCTTCCCATGTGTCAAGGTAATCGGTTGGATTCTACCATAGAAAGATACGAATACTATGATCTTGTCAAACATAGAAAAACATGGTTTTGTTGCTTTCATCCCTGCATATATAACTAAAGCATGTAAGCTACCTCCACCCCAGCTTTACATGATAGATAAATGAATAAAGGATATGGACTTAAATTTGTTTGACTGTGTGAAGGAAATGATGGTATCTGGGAAGCAGTTTTGCCAAAAAACACTCAGGAGAATATGAAACTACTAGCTTACACACACCATACCGAATCTTATCCCTGGTACTGAATCAAATAATCAGTCGGGAAAATGGGAAATTTTATAAGATAAGTTGGGTACCCTTGATATATTATGTATCCATGTAGGGTACTATTTTCAACTGGGCCGACATCATGGCAAGAAACCTATATTCATGCATAGTTACAGCACTTGGGGGTGTGACTCAAAGGAAGTCATAATTTTATATGAGCTCTTTCTTAATTGTCTACATCTTATCCACACATTCTTTCTCAGCACTAAATTGCAAATGGGATTCTACCAGGACTCCTATATACTCTGCATATCAAATCTTATGGACACATTGTTAACCCAAAAAATACCTCACTCAGCTCTACATGGCCTACACCACCCAAGGACACCCATTCATGACCCTCCATTAGACCCCCACACCCTCAAAAAATATTAAGGATGAAGAAAAGGGCTTAAAAACCCAAAAAGGGAGCCCAAATAACTCTCCTACGAGCTAAGGCCTCCAAAAAGGGGGATAAAACCCATCAAAGGAGCCTAAAACCATAAAAGGAGCTAAAGTTAGGGCAGAAGGGGATAAAATCCCAAAAAAGGGGCTAAATCCTGGACCAAGGGCTTAAAACCCTAAAACCCCTAAAAAAGCTATAAAAGGAGGGTGGGGGGTCACTCTCAAAACACTTCTCCCTTGCATACTGTTATGCTTCCCATGGATGCCTTGAGACCCATTGCCTCTCAAGCCACCTACACTCCCTCTCCTCCATCTCCATTGAGCCATAGCTCTCCCATCCAAGAGAGAGGTGCTTCTTCAAGCTAGGGCATGGTGGCCCAATTCCATCAAAGAGAACGTATACCAATGTTGTTTCTTGCATCTGCTTTAGTGTTTTGTAGTTTTTTCTAACTCATTTTTGTTCGCAGGTTTGTTTATAACATGTTTTTGTAGGTTTCTAGTTTCTAACAGTTGTTTGCAGGTTATTGGAAGTGGAACCCTAACCCATTGTTTGCAAAGGGGTTCTCCATCATTTCACTTCTTTCTGTTCTTTATTTTATTTCTATCTAGTTTTATTTCCACTTTGTTTTTAGCATTTTTACAAGAAGGAACCTACCCTTATATTCTATAGATAGAAGGGATCCATTCCTTCCCCTGTAGCAAGGAGAAATCCCTACTACAGAACTGGCGACCATACCAGGTCAATCCCAGAGGATCCTTGGTCCAGATTTTTAAAATTTCAAGTTTTTTCAATTTTGCCCTAGTTTTTAAAATTTCATGTCAAATCCAGTTTAGATTTAGTTTATTTCCAGTTCTTAGTGTTGCCGAAGCCTCTACTAGGAAAATCCGAGTCAGTTTGGCCATAGTACAAGTTACTGTCGGCTAGATCTGACTTAGGATTAGAAAAACCCCAAATCCGGGGTAGGTCACACTTATCGAGCCTGAACAAGGGATGAGGTCACCCTTTTTGGCCTAACAAGTGCACCTAGGTTGCACTTAAACCCCCGAAAGGTGTGACTTCACTCAGAAACACAAACCGCTTCTATCTGTGAAATCTGTACGACCCCCTCGCCTATTTCTGAAACGTTTTTGCGACCCCCTCACCAAATTTGATCAGAAATGTGCGGTCTGTCAATTAGAGGTTCAATTTCAGTTTAATAGGGACTGTCAGTGTGGCTCAGCCACCTCTGTCTAGCATAGAATTTTAATTTTAATTTCAATTTCTATTTTAATTTCTTGTAATTGCATCAACAAACAAAGTGTAAATTCAAAATAAATTTTAATGGCTTAATTAATGAACATAGCTTAACTAAAATTGACTTAAAATAAAGTCTTGCTCACCCTTCCTCCTCTGCCCAGTTATCACCCTCTGGGGTATTCTGGGATATGACAAAGGGAAAGCTCGTATAGTCCTAGGCTCTTCATTGAATATTGTTCTAAACCATTAAAACTGGATGACATAGAAGGTAGAGGGGGTACAGAAGGAGGGATTCTCACGGCACTAAGCGTCCTCCTTGTTGAACAACCTTGCATTTGGGAGGTGACCTGTGGATCTACATATGGGCTTAGTCTCATTGTGTTGAGATCCCAACACCTTCTCTTGGTTGAAGAGGAATATCAGTGTGAGGTAGTCATCTAGTTAGGCCATAAACATTCAGGGTTAAAAAATGTATCTGTTTACAAATTTCTGATTATTCATTACATGCAAAACAATGATATGAACTCTGCCACAATATGATGAATTCAAAAAACATTTTCAGCTACCAAATACCAGGAAGATAGACAAAAAAATCCGACGCTAAGAGAGCCTTAAAATTTATCAATTTACACTAAGTTCAAACAAATATACAGTCTTTGAGGACATAAGTCCCCAACTGCTTCAACCATGGGAAGTACTTAGGCCAAGCCTAGAAAATCATTGTGAGGAGTACAACGGGAACCCCAAAGTAGCTGACTGCTGAGAGGAATTGCCAAGCGAAACGGGCAACGACCCCCACCGATTGAGTAGAAACACCTGTGAGGAAAAAGATAAGTGCTGTCTTCTGGCAGTCTTGGTGGCTGAGTGACCACCTACAGCCAATAGGAAGCCACTGAAACTGGTGTGCAAACACCATCCCATCAATTTGATAAACATCTAACACAATTGATCCCTCACGCTCTTCCTCACACCTAAGAGGTGAAGCACCAGAATTCATAACACTCAATCAACATCGTCAAAACCATTTTCAGCAATCTTCCACACCATCAAAAGGCCACATAGCCTCTGATTTAGATTTAGAGCCATATCATTCTGAACCAGACCTCCATATTGCACCATCAAGCCCCATGGATGGTGCCAACCCGGATCCATTTTTCGGCATAGCCATAGCTAGTGGACCAATGTCCACATCACAACCTGTCACCCACAACCTGGTAGGTGACCCAAGCACAGTCATGCAAACTGTAATCAGCCAGTTGCTACCACCTATATTGACTAGCCAAGCTATCCCACTTGCAACATACGGGGGCAGTGTCCCCTCCACACACACTATCCCTGCTGCCACACAGGGGGGTAGTGGACCTTCCACTTACGTTGCCCCTACTGTCATACAAGGGGGAAATGTCATTGCCACCCATACTATCCCCCCCACAACACTTGGGGGCATTGGCCCATCCATAATGGTGCCATCGCAAGTACCACCAGCTATGTAGATGCATAAGGCACCTGCAAATCCCACCACCATCGCAGCTCCATCCCACATAAACCTAGGGTCAAACCTACCTTTCATGGCTCATCTTAACTTGCTTGATTTGGCACGATTAACAAATGAACCCATCCACCACCAAACTTTCTGGCCACCCATGCCAACCAAGCTGCCATTAGACATTCCCAAGTTTGAAGGCAAAGTAGGGGAATGTCCCCAAAACCACTTAATGAAATTCCATCTATGGTGCTCGTCAAACAACATCGTAGATTAGATTAGCTGAGATTCCGCTGTCAATATTCATGGTATCTAATGGAGAATCAGCGGTAGGAAAAGTTACTATCAATGTTTCAAGCCAAGCGTGGCTCATCATCAGGACATAGCGATGCCTGGAAGTTTACTCATCTTTCACATGTGTATTAATACAGGAGAAACTCAATCCGGATGGGCTCTCTTGGTCTTAGTTTGTCGCTTTGATTCAGACTAGTTTTATAGGATTTTTGAAAATATTTTTATTTTTATTTATATTTTCATTGTTATAAAGTTTTCTAATGTTTTTAAGAATTATTAAATTTGGTTAATATATTAAAATTGATACTATTTTAAAATTTCATTTATTAACGTTATTAGTATAATAAACCTAGAATTTAATATTAGTTTAAGTAGAATTATTGTTTTAATGTATTATAATTTTTATAAATAGTTTTACTTTTATAATTTTTTATTTTTTATTTTTATTTCTAATTTCATTTTTATAAAGTTTTTCCTAAAGTTTTTAATGAATTATTAAATTTGGTTAAAATATAGTGATTATTAATTATAAATCTATTTCTAAGGTTATAAAATAATTAATAAAATAATTTTTTATTTCTAGTTTTAATAATTATTCTACATTTCAAAAAAGTTTTTAATTTAATTTTTGTTCTTGATTCTAATCAAATTAATTAATTTATTAATTATTAACCCTAATTTAGAATTATTTTATTAAAGTTATATTCTTTAATTTTAGTTGTATAATTAAACCAAGAACTTAGTTAAGCTAGGTTTAATTAGTTATCCTTCAGTTTTGTTAGGTTAGGTAACCAAGACCGACTAATAGAAAGGCCGTCATCTTTGTTTAGGCAGTTAGGTTTTTTAACTATCTCAATTGCTTCTCTAACTCTTCTTCTAGACCAGTTGTCAACATGTGCTAGGACCTGTGTATCTTCGATTTTTATTGGGTGCTTGGTGTCGTGAGAGTGTTTTGCTAAAGCCGACTTATGTGTTCTATTGAGACATATATCAGCGGAGTGCTCTTTAACCCTAGTTCGAATGGACCGTCCGGTTTCTCCTATGTAGGTTTTACCACATTCACATGGAATCAGGTAAACCCCTTTTCTAAGACTTGGGTCGACTGGATCTTTTACTGACCTAAGGAGATTCTTGATACTATTTGGAGGAGAGAACACAGATTCAATGTCCTTCTTTTTCAGGTGTTTGGCTATTTTGTCTGTGATCCCTTGAATGTAAGGTAGAAATGCCTTATCAAACTGAGGCTATTCCAACTCACCCTCACAGGTGCTTCGGCCAAATGGTACATTGAGCTGCCACAAGCCAAGTACCCTGATTTCAACTCACTAGATTTCATGTTCCTATAGTATTTCCAACTCCCCATTAGATATGATGAGCAGGTGGAGATCATGCTATTTTGCCTTTAGAACACCGCCACTCATATAACTGACCACATCCATGAGTGGTGACGACGCCATAGCTTATGTAAAATCAAACTTGACAACAGGATCTTCTTGGATTGGTTCCTCAAGACCTTGCTCCCACCTATAGCAAAGGACGTTGCATCCGAACGTCCTCAATTCGAAGAAGAGGCCATACTAAAATCCCAATAGTTTGACCTAATCTATGCTCAGTCTAGATACCTATACACCGTCATCCCAGATGCTCCCCGCCAGGCACCTCTTACCACGACGCACTAGGGGCATCCCATGCTGCATATGGCATCATAGGACCTGTCTCCCAACAACCACAACACCGACTGACACCACCTGCAGTTCCATCACAACCAAGCAATACTACTAGTGTTACTTACCAAAACCAAACTCTGGACTATGCAAGAATGATGTCCTAGTCTAGAGCAACAATGTCCTATGCACAATGTATGCCACTGTAGCAGGCTCAGGCCATGGCTTGGCCAACACAACAGTATGCAAGGAAAATTACCACTTTTTTGGCACTGCCATCCCCACAAATCTACTATTCACTGCCAATGAAAAAAATTCAAGCCCTTGTCCCCACTCCAACTGCTCTATTGGGACAAGTGTTCGCACAAAAAAACTGTCCCAACCAACCTACCCCCAACAATCAACAAGGGAAAGCTAGAAATAATTGACCTAGTAACTAAGGCAACAACCAACCACAGGGAGGCGGTCAACAACTGAACCCTCCCAACAATGCCATGGAAAACTGGCCAGCTCAAAACCCCCCACAACCAAACACACCAAGACGCAATGTCCCGTTGCACACAAACCAACTGTGCACATTATGTGATGTTTATGGGCACTACACATTCGAGTGTCCCCTCATGGGTCGAGCTAAGCAGGCCATTCAAAATGAGGTTCAATATCCCGCCAAAGCTGCAAATCAAGCCCAACCCAACCCAACACCACAAGGACCTCTTCCTATGGTGCTTGAAAACCCGCTACCAGTCCAAGGGTTGGTGACAACCACACCCCCTCCCCAACCCAATCCCAATGCTCCAGGGGCACCTCCCATGGCCGAAACAGGTGTTCACCACCTGCTAGCCATGATGACTGAAGATTTCAACATGCAAACTAGACGAAATCAGTACGGTACCACCACTAAACCTTCTGACACATTAGCAGCATCAACGTCCAAAACAATCAACCTACCTCTTCAGTTACCCCCATTCCTGTGCCCCTCCGTACGTAGGATTGCCAATAACACCACGGCTAGAGCTACAGTCAGCTATAGCATTATGGATGATTTGGCCCAAACACCAATCGCCATGTCCGCTCTTGAGGTACTTAAAACGTGCCCAACACAGCAGAAATCCTTACTAGCCACCCTTGGGGTAGTAGACCCCTCAGACTCCAAGTTGATCACATTCAACATGGAGAAGGAAGAACCATGCATGCCATCCCCCATCGCCTTCCAAATTTTTCCGTCAATATGGAACTTGGTTGTGCACCGATGCATAATGGATGAGGGGGCATCCACATGCGTTATGTCCACCCTGGTTTGGCAGAGACTTGGATCACCAATTATGCAACCATCCTCCATAACTCTGCGGGCTTATGATGGATATCCCACTAAATCCCAAGGAATACTCCCCCATGTCCCCATCACATTAGCTAAGAAGACAGTGTTGATCAACATAGAGGTCATGAATGCTCAACTGGACTATAACCTTATCCTTAGAAGAAGTTATATGTATGCCATGAGAGAGGTTGCATCAAATGTCTTTCGTCTCATGATGTTCCCTCACGAAGGGAAGATTGTGACGATTGATCAATTCACTTATCATGATCCGCAAGGGTTAACAAAACCCACCAATGTTATCCCTACCATCACCACCATTGAGCCACAAGGGACGACTACACATGCCAATGTTGTCCCTACAATCAACACCATTGTTAAAAACACACCAGCCTACCCATTGTTGAATGTGGGCCCTGGGTTGTTTACCAATCCCACAATGACGGCTCCTTTACCCTCCGTGTCACTGCCACTGACACAAAATGAGACTGCAGACTTGTGCATGGTCTCATCCAACACTGCTACACCCAAACAACAACCGCAGCCGTAGCCCCAACCACAACCACAACATCGTTTTCAGTCGCAACACCAACAATAGCCACAATATCACCCATAGTAGCAGCATTTCGTGCATCCACAACCACAACCGCATCCCCACATGCAACCATCAGGGATTTATCTCGACTCATCTCTAGTCCATATGATTTCATTCCTCTTCCCCTTGCCTGGTGTCATGAGCATGCTAGTAATGGCCACCTTAAGCCTCCCCAAATTTACATTGGGAATTTTGGTGTGGTATCTTGATCCACCGGCTCAACCAGTGATGCCCCAAGTTGTTTTAAGCCTAGTGCAACCCATCGTGGTTGAGTCTCACCCTCCACCTGGTTTGCAAAAGCCAACTACTGTACCCACACCCACACCACCCCACCTGAAAAGGGCCAAGGGCAAGAATTCCAAAGCCACTGTAGAACCACGACAAGTCCCGCCCTGTGCCATATGCGAGCAACAGGGCCATCCAACTTAGAATTTCCCTGAAATCCCCATGATCCGTGCACATTTGGATTCCATGGATGTAAACAAAAAACATCCCTATGGTTGAAATCCCAATTAACCACACCAATAATCAGGAACAAGGCATTGAGAACAAACCATGCTTGGGCCCTTTGTGGTTTGTATGGACATTACTCTCACCATTGCCAGGACCTGCCCAAATTTTGAGTGGCTCTAGCTAACCTCTATCAACATTCCCTTGAGTCTGAAATCACCTTGATCAAAGAAGTGCACCCCCACTGCCTTCTTCAGGCACCATGTCCATCCATTTACATGATGTCTAGTTCAACTGATCCGCTTATCTCCACCCCCAATGACGGTCCATTAGACCTATCTCTCCATTGATTTAGCAATGATGAGGAGAAACTTGAAGCTTTGATTGCCCCAGAATACCTATGGGTGACATGCACCATCGCTTGTTCTTCCTCCTCGAAGAAGTTGTGTCGCAGTCTGACCAGTTTTCCGTGGAGACCAAAGATTGTTGAAATATTGTAACTTCGAAGAATATTCTATATGTATCTTTTTGTGGTCCCCAATGGTCCTACCGGGAGAAACACTTGTATTACATTGTACCCCGATGCTCCTAATCGAAATATCTAATAAGAGTCATGAGGTAGCCCCCTCTAATTGTAAAGGTGGGTCATTAGCACCCCAATGTGGTTACTTGAGCCTACATGTGTAACTTGAGCCTACATGATTTAACTCGAGCCTACATGTCAAATGAGTTAACCTAAGTGAACGGATGAATATAAATAGAGGTGTATTGCTCCTCATTAGGGACACACACACTCACTTGGAATAGCGCACTTATGGAGGAGAGAAGTTGCTAGAGAAGGAGGAGAATCCGGTTTTTGATCTCCTTGTTGGTTTTACCTTTTTCCCTTTTTGGGGCATTCATATTGAGGAATATTTTGTTGGGCTTTTCCCTTTAGGGTTTTCCCAGGATAAATCTTTGTTGTTCTTGTGATACTGTTTCTTTCAGTGATCCTGTTTTATATGCTTTTATTATGAAAAATGAAATGATATACTGATGTCTTAGCTAAGAATATGAAAATTTAACATGGTTTCAGAGCTAACCTGAATAGGGAAGCTTTCACAAGCTATAGAAGCTAGGGATGCTTATTTTTTGGTTCTCTCTCCACAATCAATCAGCAAAAGAAGGCTAGGCTGACTCTCCTTTGAAGGGTGCATCTTTCTGTCGAAGCGGAATTTGATTCCAAGCATTTTCAGTTTTCGATGTGGAAATTAGGGCTTTATACAGAAGAGGAATTTTTGAGTGAGACCAGCATAGGATTTTTCTCCTCATAAAAACCAAATTTTAGAGACCTGGATCAAGAAATTTGGTTGGGTGAAACTCTAGGAAAGTCAAACCCTAGTTTGACCCCGAGCTAGAAAAACCCTAAATACTAAAAATTCTACGTTTTGGTACATTCTCTATATTCTGATATTGGAGAAGGATCAAGAGCTGAAAATTGAAGGTGCCAAATCTAAAATCCTAATGAACATTGTGTCCAAAATTAATCCTCATATTCGTTGTATTCTAGGAGATATGTTCTCTCCAAGTTAGTGTTCCATCCTCTTCCAGAATTCATCCCTAAACAGGACACCTAGGGAGAATTGCAATATCTTGGGCTACAGAGGTCCAAATGGAATTACTGAATATTTTACAGAAAGGGAACATAATTTAATTTCAGTGGTCCAAATATCAGACTCAGAAGATGAACCCGTGACACGTGGAATGCCGTACAACTTCGTTGTTCTGAACAGTCCTGTAACAGGTCACCTTGGGAAAAGGATAATAAATCCCAAATGGTGAAACCAATTCTGATGAAACCTATGGTTTTGGATTAGGCACATGCGAGGTTACCTCAGTACAAAATTTCAGACATAGAGGAGCAGAAATGTAGGCGATATCATAGATACAATAACAGGCATTTCTGCTGAAGAAATTGGAAAATTAGGGCTTCCTATTCCGGGAGCTTCCCTCCATTGTTTCCAGAAATGGAGTACATTGGACAACTCCATTTGAAGAGATCTATCTGTCTAGCCAATTAGATCTGAAATATTCCAAGTTTTTTAAATTAGGGTTTCTGTGACAAACCCTAGATCGGTCAGCTCCGGAACCAGGATGGACACCTCAAATTGGTAAGATCTAATCCTTTGCTATGTTCATTTGAGGTTCTCTTTTCAAAGTGATATATGACATCAGCTTGATGATAAGCTTGGTGAAGTTGACAACTTCCAAGCCTAGAAGTATATGATCTCTTTGAAGAAAATGGATTGGACACCTACATGAGCATAGAGGTTCCAGTTTCAGAGGGAGATGAGGCTAGAATCCTTTCTCAAGAAGAACTTGGTCAAATCCCAGAAGATCATTGATGATTCAGTTATGAATCAACTTGTACTACAAGTGTATTCCCTAAAGACATCTATGAGGGTTGATTTCTTGACCAAGCTATTTGAAGGGAAGAACATAGATCAGAATATGAACTTAAGAAACCAGCTGAAGAATATGAAGATCCAGAATGCAGAGACCATGCAGTCATAAGGATATCTCAAATCAAAGAACAACTTCAAGCGGGGATAGAAGAAGTGAAGAATGCAGAAGTGGTGATGGCCACCTTGAATGGCCTCCCAAGATCATAGAATTCATTCATTTAAGAAATGTGTTCCAGAAGGAAGTGATTACTTTCAGCAGACTTTGGGAAGTAGAAGAAGCTCGTCTTTGAAGATCAAGCTCTCATATTCCAAAGAAGATTCCTCAATCAATGACAAATATGAAGATCTCAACTCTTGAAGAACTTCTTATCCACCTCAGCATTTGGATAAGAAACGATGCTGAAGAAGACGATGAAGCTGAAGACTCAAGAAGGAGTATACCCATGAAACAAATAAAGATAAGTATTCAATTGTCATTTCATGATATTGTTTTGTTATACATTTGATTATATTCAGTTGATGTATTCTTTTTTGCATTAATGACTGTATACTGCTAATATGCAGGTGATGGGTAAGTAGCTCATGGTGCTATACAACTCTCCATTGTTACTTATCAAACCTTTTTGCTGACATATTGGATTAGTGCACAATCTCAATAATGTCATGGTGGAAATGGAAGGCATCTAGAAAGTTTATGTGAGATTTGGATGAATATTGTATTGACTAAACAATTGCATGATGCATAAGAATTTGTCATTATGCATATGTTTTATGAAATAGTTCTAACCATGCAACTGGTGCATTTGAATTGCAGGAAAGGTCATGAAAAACCTCCTACAAGAAAAGAAGGATGAGACTTGTTCCGAAGAACAAGTGATGACAATTCAAGATCCACTCCAATAAACGTGAATCTAAGGCTCCCAGGGTCAGAGACACCATGAAAGAAGAAAGAGCTTCAGAGAGTGGTAGATCCACCTTGAAGGATGAATACCACCATGGGTACAAGAGATAACTCAAGATGAAGAAAAGAATGCTATGAAAGAAGCTATGATCAAAGAATAACAATTGATCATGGGGAATGATGTATACGATATGATGGAACAAGTGTACAAAGAAAGGTTCATGATTCTCCCTAGAAAGAATATACTATGACATGACATACTCTATTGACCAGTATATATCAAGCATAGAACCATCTGTACACA
>LPNX010344293.1:1069836-1194971 GCA_001517045.1 Pseudotsuga menziesii | reverse complement strand
AAGAAGGCCCTCTATGGCCTGAAGCAAGCTCCTAGAGCTTGATATGAAAGAATAGATAGTTTCCTGATGAGCATGGGCTTTGCCAAGAATAAAGTCGATAATAACCTTTCCTACAAGGTTGTAAAAGTTGTACCTATCATTATATTACTATATGTGGATGAATTATTCTTGACAGGGAATGAGAAACAGATCATGGAAAGGAAGAAGAAACTAACAGAAGAATTTGAGATGAAGAACCTTGGGTTAATGCATTATTTCCTAGGTCTAGAAGTATGGCAAAGTTCAGAAGGAATATTTCTCAACCAGGGAAAGTATGTGGTAGAGATGCAAAGTCATGGCCACACCCATGGAATCCAACCTAAAGCTGTTAGTTGATGACTCATTAGAGTTAGTGGTTGTGACTCACTACAGACAGATTATTGGGTCATCGATGTACTTAACAAATACCAGACCAAACATTTGTTTTGCTGTGAACACCTTAAGTCAAAATCTTGTTCAACCAAGACCGGTTCACCTAGTAGCTGCAAAACATGTGATGAGATATCTGAAAGGAACTATATACTTTGGTCTATACTATGATGGTAGCCATGAGTATAGATTGTATGGCTACACAGATGCAGATTGGGCTGGAAGTATCTCAGATAGGAAAAGCACATCAGGTATATGCTTTTGTTTGAGGTCTACTATGAGTTCATGGTTTAGCAGGAAACAGTCCAGTGTTTCTCTTAGCACGGTTGAAGCAGAATACATAGCAGATTGCTCTACTAAGTTGTGAATCCATATGGATTCAGAAGCTGATATCAGGTCTCTTTGACCTAAATATGGACACAAAAATGATTCTATGTGATAACCACAGTTGTGATGACAAAGAACCCTGTGTTCCACGTAACACGTAGAAATCCGGTATTTCTACATACAAGATAAGATGAAGATAATGATACTATAGATGCAGATGATGGTGATTTAGTATTTATATACTGAATGTAGAGATGATGATTTTCAGTATTCCCATACTGAAGATATAGATGATATTTCAGTATTTACATACTATAGATATAGTTGATGGTGATTCCATATTTCTATACTAAATATAGATATGATGATGATTTCAGTATTTCTATACTGAAGATATAGATGATGATGCTTTTAGTATTCACATACTGGAGATACAGATGGTGATAGATCAGTATTCAGATATTGAAAATGTGGATGATGATGGTTTGGATGATGATGTACTGATGAAGGCTCTACCTCGAGTAGAGTTCGAACACTTTCGAGACAAGCTTGGTGTTGTTCAGAAAGACCTTCCTCGAAAGGGGGAGTAGTGATGTTGTAGTGGGATTGTATCATCCCTGGGCATTTGCCCTAAATTGATCCGGAGACCTTGGTCTTCGAGAATGAAGAGGGATTGTATCATCCTAGGACATCTGTCCACAATAGATCCAGTGACCTTGGTCCTCAAGAACGTGGTGGGATTGTATCATCCCTGGGCACTTGCCCTAAAGTGATCCAGAGACCTCGGTCTTTGAGAATGAAGAGGGATTGTATCATCCCAGGACATCTGTCCATAAAAGATTTGGTGACCTCGTTCCTCGCGAATGTGGTAGGATTGCATCATCCTTGGAGATAGTCCTAAAGTGATAGGGAGTGATTATCCCGTAATTGTATTCGATGGCTTCGGTCGTCGAGAATGTGGTAGGATTGCATCATCCTTGGACTCAACTCCTAAAGTGATAGGGAGTGATTATCTCGTAATTGTATCCGGTGACTTCGGTTGTTGAGAATGTCATTAGAGGAATTTTGGGGTCTAAAATGGGCCTCCTAAGGAAAATAATAAAATAATAGTTAAAATAATAAAATAATATTGATTAATTTTGGAGGAA
Organism: Pseudotsuga menziesii; assembly: GCA_001517045.1. Classification (NCBI taxonomy): domain Eukaryota; kingdom Viridiplantae; phylum Streptophyta; class Pinopsida; order Pinales; family Pinaceae; genus Pseudotsuga; species Pseudotsuga menziesii. The sequence continues at coordinate 1,193,088 of LPNX010344293.1, read as the reverse complement.
GAAAGAAAAAAACCACTTTTTGTGTTCATATTTTCGACATATCTCCCTGTGTTTTTACTTAAATTTCGGTCGGGAGAGCTCGTTGGATGCAGAATTTGATTCCGCATCTAACGAGTACCCACACTGCATACTTTTGATGGACCCTGCTACCCCAAAAACAAGAAATGCGTAAAACAATGTGATGATGATGTCATCATCACGTTTTTTCAGGTATTTCTTGTTTTTGGGGTAGCGGGGTCCGTCAAAAGTATGCAGTGTGGGTACTCATTGGATGCAGAATCAAATTCCGTGTCCAACGAGCTCTCTTGATCGAAATTTGAGTAAAAACACAATGAGATATGTCGAAAATACGAACAAAAAAAGTAGTTTTTTTTAATGACAAATATGTCAATTCAACCATTATGGTTGACTTATTCTATTTAAATCCTATTGGTTCTTGAATTCCATCTCACAAAAACTTATTTTGGCACGTTTTCTTATAAGGCCCATTTTAGACCCCAAATTTCCTCTAATGGGTAGGATTGCATCATCCTTGGACTCAAGTCCTAAAGTGATAGGGAGTGATTATCCCGTAATTGTATCCAGTGACTTCGATCATCGAGAATGTGGTAGGATTGCATCATCCTTAGACTCAAGTCTTAAAGTGATAGGGAGTGATTATCCCGTAATTGTATCCGGTGACTTCGGTCGTCAAGAATGTGGTAGGATTGCATCATCCTTGGACTTAGTCCTAAAGTGATAGGGACTGATTCTCCCGTAATCAATTCGGTAAATTCGGTTGTTGAGAATGTGGTGGGATTGTATCATCCCTGGACTTTAAGTCCAAAAATGATCCAAAGACTTTCCGTCTTTGAATTGTGGATTGCAGGTTGTTGCTGATGATGATGATGACGTACTGATCTAAAGAGCAGAGTATGATGATGACGCACTATGATGATGATGTTTTTTATCAAAAGATCAGAGTATGTTGATGATGTTTCTGATCGAAAGATCAGAGTATGATGATGATATTTCTATGTTGATGATGTTTCTGGTCAAAAGATCAGAGTATGATGATGATGTATCTGATCGAAAGATCAGAATGTGATGATGATTATGATCAACAAATCAGAATATGATGATGATGATGTTGCTGCTAATCGAAAGGGCAAAGTGTTGATGATGATATTGCTGATTGAGAGATCAAAGTACTGAAGATGTTGCTGCTGATCGAAAGGTCAAGGAGCTGAATATGTTGTTGCTGATCGAAAGGACAAAATACTGAAGATGTTGTTGCTGATCGAAAAGTCAAAATGTTGAAGATGTTGCTGATTGAAAGGTCAAAATGTTGAAGATGTTGTTGCTGATCGAACAGTCAAAGTGCTGAAGATGTTGCTGGTCGAAAGGTCCAAGTGCTGAATATTTCGTTGCTAATTGAAAGATCAAAATGCTGAAGATGTTGCGGATCAAAGACTAAAGATGTTGCTGATGATTGAATATGAAGACTACATGATGTTGAAAAGCTTCCAATGATTTATAGATGTGTTACCCTGCTGATGTTGATGATATCCCCTATCTCTACTCTTGTTGTTGTTGATGTTACTATAGAATACCCTTCTCGTTAAGGGGGAGTGTCGAAATATTGTAACTTCGAAGAATATTCTATATGTATCTTTTTGTGGTCCCCGATGGTCCTACCGAGAGAAACACTTGTATTACATTGTACCCCAATGCTCCTAATCAGAAGATCTAATAAGAGTCATGAGGTAGTCCCCTCTAATTGTAAAGGTGGGTCATTAGCACCCCAATGTGGTTACTTGAGCCTACATGTGTAACTCGAGCCTACATGATTTAACTCGAGCCTACATGTCAAATGAGTTAACCTAAGTGAATGGATGAATATAAATAGAGGTGTATTGCTCCTCATTAGGGACACACACACTCACTTGGAATAGCACACTTATGGAGGAGAGAAGTTGCTGGAGAAGGAGGAGAATCAGGTTTTTGATCTCCTTGTTGGTTTTACCTTTTTCCCTTTTTGGGGCATCTATATTGAGGAAGCTTTTGATGGGATTTTCCCAGGATAAATCTGTGTTGTTCTTGTGATACTGTTTCTTTCAGTGATCCTGTTTTATATGCTTTTATTATGAAAAATGAAATGATATACTGAGTCTTAGCTAAGCATATGAAAATTTAACAAAGATTTCATCCATGGGAAAGTCGATTGGTTCTAGAACCCCATCCCAGAACCAGACACCTTCGAAGAAGGAAACATGGCCAACATTTCACCCACCATCAAAATCAACATCTCAACAAATTCTGAGATTGTTGAAGAAATCATGCTGGGGGCATCTTGCTCCCTAGAAGAGGTCGCTTCCTACAAATATCTCTTCCAAGAATTCTGCGACATCTTCGCCTGGTTGCACACTGAAATGGCTGGCTTAGATACATCCATCGTGGAACACCACATTGACACATGGCACGATATGGAACCCGCACGCCAAAAGAAACGACATGTTCACCCTTCCAAAGTGGCCGTGGTGAAAGCCGAGATAGAGAAGCTATGCAATGTCGGCTTCATCTACCCCATTGTGTACACCACTTGGGTTTCTAATCCTATTCCCGTGAATAAAAAACAAGGTACCATTTGCATTTGCATGGAATTTTGTGACCTCAATGGGGCATATCCCAAAGGAAACTTCCCCACACCTTTCATCAATCAGATCATTGATGCATGTGTCAGACATGAGGCCTTTTCCTTCATGGACAATTTTTCCGGATATAACCAAATCCAAATCCAGAAAGAAGACTATTATAAGACAGCATTCACAACCCCATGGGGCACATCCACGTATCGAGTCATGCCCTTTGGCCTAAAAAACACCGAAGCCACCTTCTAGTGTGCCATGACACACTGCTTCCGCGACCTCGTTCACATTATGTTGGTTTGTCTTGACAACCTCATCGCCCAGTCACAGAAGCAAACACAACACATAGATGAACTGTGACAAGTCCTCCTACGATGTCGCAAGTACGAAATCCACTTGAACCCTTTCAAGTGTGTTTTCTATGTCCCCACAGGCCATCTACAAGGCCCTCATCGTGCCACACAAAGGAATGACCGCTGATCCTTGGAAAGTCCAAACGAATTTCCCTCTAACGTCACCCCTTTGAGTGACAATGTTACAACTTGTATGATAGTCTTTCCATTTTTTTTTTACACATTTTTTTTCAAAATTGAGTCTTATGTATTGTTTCCTCTCATTGATTCAGATGGAGCACACCTTAAACCGGTGTATGGGATTCACGAATGGAGCAAGCAGATGGTCTCCGAACCTCACCTCGGGTGCATGGGTAATCTACTCCCCATCGCACAAGTTGATCCACATCAATGGAATATGCATGGGCACCGCAACCAACAACCAGGCTGAATTTGATGGTGTCAATGACCTCTTGGCCTCCGCTCTTTAGTTAGGTATTCAACATCTCGATGCCTTCTTAGACTCCCAGCTGCTTGTTTCTCAGTTGAACAACCACTACTGAGTACGTGATCCCTACCTCTTTAGAAAGTAATTCCACACTAAACAAATGGTTATAACATTTGAATCCATCACATTCACACATGTTCCTAGAAATCTCAATAGTGTCACAGATCAAATGGCTAATGATATTCTAAATTGGCACATCCACAACCGCATATAGGAAACATAATACCATAACATTATGCATAATTATGTCTAAAAAATACACACACAGTGTAATAATACATCACATAGGCATTTGCATTCCACAACATCATAAAAAGACTCACATAATAAAACCATAAAAGCGCATCCAGGTGCGTAATATATATATATATATATATATATAAATCGATCAGTCACATGTCCAAAACATGTCCAATACAAAAATGAGAAGCCACATATGCTTTCTCAGCAGGATATACATAGCGACACAAAAAAACCTAAGCACACCAACACACTAGGGGCAGACCCACTAGGCTACTAATATGACTCAGACTCGTCATCTGACTTGGCATCATCATCTTCCTCAGAGGACTCATCCTCTGCAGGAAGATCACCTCTCGCCGCCCAACGAAAGTGATCACAATCCATCGCCATATTCCTCATCACACTAGTCCACTCTGGAGGAAGGTTGTGAATAGCAGCAATCATCTCACTACTTAGATGCTGCCAGCCATCATCTGAGACTCAAGTAGCAAGCTGCTCTAGAAATGGAAACACTCCATCCATCTCCTGCCATTGCCTATGGGAGATCCCAGTAGGAACCACCGTAGGAGCTATGGTAACGACCCACTCCGATGCCTGGGTAGTGGGCGAGGACCAATATCTGCATATACAAACAAGGACACCATGAGTCCACATATATCAATAATATAAACTACCAACTAGCTCAAATACACTATGTATAAAGATGAACATAAAAACATCACACATACATACCAGTTGGTCTCCAAGCCTGGCCAGGAGGTCGAGGCATATCAGGGTCTCCCTGGTAGTCCATACCTGCATATGGGTACTCCTCAATCACTACAGGAAGCTGGTGCCACTGCTCCAATAGATCCTCAGTAAAAAAGTGGCCCACTCTACCGCCACCCTCTCAGATCATCATCTGACACCATCTGTACATCCGTGGCTCCCGTGGACCACTATCCTGCATAGCCCGATGAGGACAAAGTGTAGGTACTTTCTCAAAAAATAAAGCACATAGGAAGGAACCAAAACAAAAACCTGCACCAGAAGTCTTTGACTTGTTCAGCTGACGCCGAACAACCTGCAGATACATCTGGCCCCATGCATAGTACGTGCCACCTATAGCATGCTCTACTAACTGAAGCTTCCCACCAAGGATCTTATGGCTCCCCATGGAGCCCAAGATACATAGCAATAACATCGCCACCACCCAGGTCGACAAATCCTTGATGTCACACATTAGGATGTAAGAGTCATGCACATATGCCGTAGTGTAACAGTGCTGATCGCACAACTCCTCCAATGTCTCCCACTAACACAGCACAGGTGCCAAGTCACCAAACACTCCCAACATAGGGAGCCCAGTAAGAAAGTATACATCTTCCAGCCTAATCTCGATACACTTCCCCTGAAAGAGGAACACCTCCTCATCAACATCACAGAAACTCACCAGTGTTTACATCAGTAAACGCAAGCTCCGCATGAGGGGTATCCTTATGAACTTCAGAAATCCACAATGGGATAATGTATCTCTCACATTCCTATCATGTAAGGATGCATCCCTGATACTTTTGCAGTCTCTCTCTCGCCACTTGATCTCAGCCATCTTGCACAAGAAAAAACCTTGATGTGAGCCATTGTCATCCTCAAAAAACACCCGAAAGAGGACAAATCACACCTGTTTGGGAAAAATGAGTGACTAGGTTGCTCAAAATTTCCCCACAGATGTGACTAGCTCACACGTTTTCCTTTGAAAGTTGTGACTTGGCCCCATGAAACCCCAAATTTCTCATGGGGGGCCTCTGGGTGACCAAATCTAGAAAATAAACCACCAAAAAGCTGAGATTCAGTGAGATCTCTTACCTGCAAGTCGTGATGCTCGAAACCATTGGCTGGATCAATATAGATCATAAAATGAAGATTTAGGGCCCACCTCTCCAACTCCAAAATGAACAGTGACAATGACACCTCACCAAGTGGACCCCACCCTTATATGGGCCCCATTTGGCCTAATTTCTTTCGATAGACATAACAAGACCATACAGAATCCATTTGAGATGTCTTTTTCACCACTGGTTTTAGAATTCCACACTCTATCTCTTTATGATACCATCATATCGTGTTTAATAAATCAATTTTGGGACCATTTCCCACAAGTCACCTTGATTCACAAGCCGTGACATAATGATGTGAGTGTCTACGAACCTGTACTTGTATCACACCTCTCGATCGCTACTCATGCGATTTTTTGGGCCACCGTACATTAAGGAATGACATTTTTACTTTTATTTTGTATTTTAACACATAGTTGTCTTCTCCATTCACCGCACCTTACGCGGATCTCTGGACCATTGTCCACAAAATGCTTTATTTTTCTTGCATGTATTTTGCATAGAACTGCCCTCAGACTTGCACTCACATCACATGTAGTCAAGTCCATCCACCGCAACACACACACACACTCTCTTCACCTATGTCCGAGAGCCACCTCGATTTGCATGCCTCTGCCGCACTAACTCGCGAGCCTCTGCCGCAATCTATCCCACGCATGTATTGGTATGTTTGAGAGCCTTTCGCTCCATCCATACTACGTGGATGATCTTTGGACCAATTTCCACCATCCTGACATGGGGCACCACTTGTGCCACCGCAATTGGTTGACCATACTGGAGTTTCGTTTAAGCTCTTTTTTGACTACTTAAAACAATGAAAAGATAGCCGAGCGCAGCTGCTTCCTTTCCCGCTCGCTAAAGTATAGGAAAGGGAATCTACAACATCTCATTTATCTCCTTTTGTGGACCATGTAGACCATTAAATGAAAAGGACCACCTTGGCATATTCAAGCCAAGACCGTGCCCCTATTCAATTATTTCCCTCCCCCTCCACCCCCCTCCATTCAGTGGTTCAGTTCGTATATTTTCTCACACCTTTTTGGTTATCTCCCTCGTGCTTATGGTTAAGGAAACATCATTGCCTTGACTAGGGGTAGGTCTCCCTTTGTCGGCGACAACACATATATTCCAGAGGATAGACCCAGAGGTCACTATATCCTGGTTTCATTAACCTCATTGATGAGTTCCTTGGACCACTTGAGAGGAGTCCTTAGTGCCTCTCGAGATGGTTGTTTCTCATGTGCTCGAATCCAACTACATCATCGCACTGTTGAGATTCGTATAGGGTTTGGTCTACACAGTAATTGGTTGAAGACCTCGGATGTCACCTGACTCTACAACATTGATGAGTCCACTTGAGGGACCTAAAGCAGGTTATGTCCCTTGTGATTTCTGGGTTGTGTTGGAAACAGTTTTCAGAAGCCCCAGTAGTGCTTCTATATAGATTTATGATTGATGCAGCATACTTATACCACAGAGACTCTGACTCTCAATTAATGAGTCCATATAGCTATGTACCATTCTATATCCAGTAGACCATTAGTCATGAAGATATAGCAATCCATGAGAATGCCATGGGTCCAATGTACCAAATCAGTATTGTATTCAGCCTCACATTTGAGGCAACCATTATTGTATCATCAGTTGTATATGATCGGCTCTTGTATTATAGAGCATAGATCAAATTATTCTTTTGAAATTGTCATGAGCATGGGGATGCCCGCCTCATCCATATACATGTCACACATTGTTTGTATCTCACCCATTGATGGGAACCAGATTAATACAAAAACCAAAAGCCACCATGCCCCAACCCTGGAAGCACCACCTCACCACAGCAAATCCTATGATGTCCATCAGCCATATGATGAGCTCCTGCCCTCACACATTAGTGGAAAATATGTTCACCCCAAAAATCCCTCACTCAGCTCTACATGGCCTACACCACCCAAGGACACCCATTCACGACCCTCCATTAGACCCCCACACCCTCAAAAAATATTAAGGATGAAGAAAAGGGCTTAAAAACCCCCAAAATGAGCCTAAATGACTCTCCTAGGGGCTAAGGCCTCCAAAAAGGGGGCTAAGACCCCTCAAAGGAGCCTAAAACCCTAAAAGGAGCTAAAGTTAGGGCGAAAGGGGCTAAAATCCCCAAAAAGGGGCTAAATCTCGGACTAAGGGCTTAAAACCCTAAAAGCCCTAAAAAAGGTATAAAAGGAGGGTGGGGGGTCACTCTCAGAACAATTCTCCCTTGCATATTGTTATGCTACCCATGGATGCCTTGAGACCCTTTGTCTCTCAAGCCACCCACACTCCCTCTCCTCCATCTCCATTGAGCCATAGCTCTCCCATCCAAGAGAGAGGTGCTTCTTCATTCAAGGCATGGTGGCCCAATTCCATCAAAGAGAAGGTATACCAATGTTGTTTATTGCATCTGCTTTAGTGTTTTGTAGTTTTTTCTAACTCATTTTTGTTTGCAGGTTTGTTTATAACATGTTTTTGCATCCTTCTAGTTTCTAATAGTTGTTTGCAGGTTATTGGAAGTGGAACCCTAACCCATTGTTTGCAAAGGGGTTCTCCATCATTTCTCTTCTTTCTGTTCTTTATTTTATTTCTTTCTAGTTTTATTTCCACTTTCTTTTCGTCATTTTCACACGCAGGAACCTACCGTTCTATCCTATAGACAGAAGGGATCCATTCCTACCCTTGTAGCAAGGAGAAATCCCTACTACACACATAATTATTATAGTTTCTATAAAAACATCTCTGAATATTTTCTAATGCCACTATACAAGCTAATATTTCTTAAAGATTGCAATTGCATGTCTAAAGGAGGATTATAAATGGTGAGAAAATATGGGGATTATTTTTTCTCTGAGGAAGGTTTGTATTTAAGAATGTATGGGGGATCCAAAGCTCCTTCCTTGCTACCAAAATATTCCACCAATTATTTTATTCATAAAGAGGTAGTAAGGAAGCTGTATATAGACGTGCTCAGGAACTTTCTGTTTGACATGAATAAAGCTATCTATACTCCACTACCATTTTGTATTGGTAGTTAAAGGTTCTCTAAGGTGAAGAGTGTTGGTCAAAACCCACCAACGAAGCCTCGTTGACAGGTTTTCTCACTCTATCGATGCCCAACTAGCGCGATCCCCCTGAGCACTGACCCAGACACATTTCACCTTGCCCAAAAACACCCGCAGAGCGGATGAAGTATCACCCAAGATTGTCGAGGGAAATTTGTTGGAACCAAGTTTCAGGTAGTAAGGAGGAGGATCGTGGCATTGTTAGATTTTTATCATATAAGCTAGCATTATCTTAGGATATTTAACTAAGAGAATAACAAGCACAACAATTAAACATAAGAGACAATGAACACAAAGTTTTTCCTCGGGGAAACCATAAAGGAGAAAACCATGCAACTTCCTCGGAGACGGAATCAATACCAAAAGTAAAACCCCAAAATAGTAAGATGATCTCCCGACAACAGTAGTCTCTCTCTCTTGTCCCAACAACTTCTTCTCTCCTAGTTATGTGCTACAACTGAGTGTGAGTGAATGTGTAATAAATAGAGAGGCTCACTTTCTATTTATACTAATTCCCGACTTGACAATAACTCACTAGCGCCGAATTCTCTAGGAGATTTTAATAACCCTAGGTCCCCACAACTACGGGGACTTTAACCCTTGATCAATAGGAGGGTTACCCACAATGAATTGAAATGACTTGTTTACATTATAGAATCTCCCGATCGGAACATTAGGGCATGACATGACTCAATTACATTACAAACACTTCCTGAAATAAACATCGGGGTACAATACATAAGATATACAAGTGAATACATTCCAAAGTTACAATTACAACAATGCTCCCTCTTAACTAGGAAGGTATTCTTTTGACACAATTTATCAGCACAAGTCTTCTTCTCTGTATCATCTGGATCATCATCAAGTTCTAATCATCTTCATCTTTAAGTCATCTTCATCTTCAAGTCATCTTTATATTCTATTCATCTTCACTGGATCTAGATCATCATCATAGGATATGGATAATCACTGGATCTAGATCATCACTGGATCTGGAACATCTCTGGATTTGGATCATCTCTAGATCTGGATCATCTTTGTTGGATCATCATCACAAGTTCTATCTCTTGATTCTTCTCGTCATAGGAAGTTCTATAGAAGCAACCCTTTTTCATGCTGGTTGTAGGCCTAGCCTCCAAGTAGGTCTTGATCTTCTTTAGCACTTATATCTGACCATGATAGGAAACTTTATTCACACAACATGTTAGAAAGGCTCTGCACTTATATCTAACCATGATAGGAAACTTTATTCACACATCATGATAGGAAACTTTTATTCACACATCATGTCAAAAAGGCTCTGCACTTCTATCTAACCATGATAGGAAACTTTATTCACACATCATGATAGGAAACTTTATTCACACACCATGATAGAAAACGTTTCTTCACACATCATGTCAGAAAGGCTCTGCACTTATATTTGACCACGATAGGAAACTTTATTCACACATCATGTCAGAAAGGCTCTCAACCCTAGGTTGAGCATTAGTCCCAGACTGAACAAATTCTTGGTAATTGACCAGGTGCCTCCATTCTCCTAGAGAATGGAATTTAGCACTTATATTTGATCATGTAGGAACCAATCCTATAGTCACATCAGAATGGATCAACACTCATATCTAACATGGAAGGAACTAATCCTCTCACCATGATAGAATGGCTCAGCCCTTACATCTGACCATGGAAGGAACCAATCCTCTCACCATGTCAGAATGGCTCACGGACTCATCACTTCCCCTTGGAGGGAACCTCGATCTGGAGAACACCAAGATTCTCTTCAGGATCTCTACCGTATACTTCCCTTGTCCCAAGGAAATTCCATCTACATTTTGCCACACCTCCATGCCTAGAAAATAGTGCATCATCCCTAAGTCCTTCATTTCAAACTCAGCAACAAGTTTGCTCTTCGTATCAGAAATCAACCCATCCATACCTATCACAAATAGATCATCTGCATACAGTAGGAGTATCACTAGGTTACCATCTTCAACCTTGTATTAAAGGTTGGAATATGCTTTACTCTTAGTAAATCCCAAACTGGATAGAAAGCTGTTAATTCTACCGTACCATGTCCTAGGCACCTATTTCAAACCATATAGGGCTTTCTTCAATTTAGACACATGAGTCTCCCTATCATGTGTCTCAAAAATGAGTGGCTGCTCCACATACACTTCCTCTTCCACTACACCATTCAAGAAAGTAGTCTTGACATCCATTTGGTGTATCTTCCATTTCATCACTATATCCAGAGAAAGTACGGATTTGATGGAAGTGTATCTAGCTATAGGTGCAAAAGTTTCTTCATAATCTATTCCTTCTTTCTGGGAGAAGCCACGAGCCACAAATATCACTTTATATTTTTCTATTCTTCCGTCTACATCATGCTTGATATTTTAGATCCATTTGGAAGTTGAAATAGAATTCCCCTTTGGTCTAGGGACAACATCCCAGACATCATTATTCATGATCGATTGATATTCTTCTATCATAGCATCCTTCCATTCTTTCTATTCTTCTGCTTCTTCAAAGTTGGAAGGTTCTTTATCGATGAAGTCACATAACAAGGCTACATACCTAGAGCAGGACTTGGTCCTTTTTCTTTCTCTATGATTTTATTTTGGAGCCCCATATCTTTCTGCACCTTGGATAACTTCTCGTACCCAAGCAAGTTTCCCTATTGTGAGTATTCTTCTCCTAAGGTGGATATATAGGTTCTTGAGGTTCTTCTAATTCTCGATCTTCTTCTTGAATTTCTTCATTCATGGTTGTGTCATGAATTCTGGGTGCTTCTATTTCTTTAGGATCTTCAGCAGGTCTCTATCTGGATTTGTTGTAAGCCAAGTCTTCATCAAATTTTACATCCCTGCTAATGTCGATCTTCTTGAATATTGGGAAGTATATTCTGTAAGACTTCAAGCTTTCACAGTATCCCACAAATATACCCTTCTTTCTTGAAGGATCTAAATTTGTCCTCTTTTCTTTCGGAATGTGTATGTGTACTGGACAGCTGGATATTCTAAGATGGCTGACTTCTAGTTTCTTGCTAGAAAATACTTCTTTAGGTGTCTTGTTCTCAAGTACTCTGGTTGGAGTACAATTCTGTATATACACTGTTGTTTTGGCAGCTTCTTCCCATAGATGCATGGGAAGATCTTGATCATGAAGCATTGCTCTTGCAGTTTCCATGATCATTCTATTCTTCCTTTCTACAACCCCATTCTGTTGTGGAATATATGGAGTGGATAACTCCCTCTTAATCCCTGAATCTTTGCATAATTCTTTGAATTCATTTGATGTGAATTCTTCGTCATTATCTGATCGAAAGGTCTTGATATTCTTTTCAGTGTGGTTCTCGATCAAGGCTTTGAATTCCTTGAACTTACTGAATACTTCATATTTGTTCTTCAAGAGGTATATCCCTGTCTTCCTAGAAAAATTATCAATAAAAGATATATAGTATACATACCCTCTTAATGAGATGGATGACATTGGGCTTCATACATCGCAGTGAATGATTTCCAAGATTAATTTTGCCTTGCTTTCACTGCATGGAAATGTCTTCTTTGTGTTCTTTCCTTTCACACATCCTTTGCAGACGTTGTCATGCTTTGTCTGAATTTATATAAGTCCTTCAACAAATTTTCTTGCAAGTGGTAGTGCTCTGTAGTGCACATGTACAAGCCTTCTATGCCAAAGTTCATTTGGTTCTACCAAGTCATGGATCAAGGCTTGTTTTGGATGGCCCTTCAATTTGTATAGACCTCCCTCTTGTTCCCCAATTACTACTGCATCATCAATAATCTTCCCCTTTATCCACATGAGAAATTGGCCATCTATAAATGCAACCCTCATGCCTTTTGCATCTAATGCATATATAAAGAGGAGGTTCTTTTTTAGTTCTGGTATGAACAATACATCCTTCATTGTTATAGACTTTCCAGATTCTAGATTATAAGAGGATTCCCCACTACCTTTTATTGGATAATGGTAGTCATCTCCAAGCTTCACCTTGTGGGGTGATTCATGTTCTGATAGTTTCACAAAGGATTTTTTGAGTCCCATCATATGTTTGGAAGCCCCATTGTCTATAATCCAATCATTGCTTCCATGTGTTATGTTCACCATGAGAGCAGAAATTAAAACATATTCTTCATCACTTGAAGAATCATCACTTTCTTGCTTGATTCTCTTTCTGGAGGGATAATCATCTTTTGCAGCATGAGCATGATGTATTCTCTTGTTTCCCTTATTCTTGTGAGAGATATTTGGGTTCTTAGGACATTCTTTAGCATAGTGTCCTTTTTCATCACATATGAAGCATTTGAATCTGGATCGATTCTTATTAAATTTATTAGGATGATAATACTTACCTCTATGATGATTTTTTTTGCTCTTCTTGGATTGTACTGTGAGAGATTGATCTTAACTTCCCATATTTTCGTCTCAAGTTGCTATTTGAGCTTCTTCTTGAGAGCATTCTTCCCATAGTTTGTTGAACTTGACTAGCTTCTTTCTAGCATAAATCCCTTGAATGAAAGAGTCCCATGTTCTAGGGAGACCATTCAAGGTGGTAATTACAATCTCTGCATTCTCCACTTCTTCATCCACTGCTTCAAGTTGTTCTTTGATCTGGGAGACCCTTGTGAAGTATGACTGTATGGTCTCTGTATTTTGGATCTTCACAGTCTTCAACTGGTTCCTCAAGGTCATAGATTTAGGTGTCTTTAGGGAGGATACCTATGGTATAAGGTGATCCTTGATTGAATCAGAAATAATCATCTTAGCCATGACCAATTTCCTCTTGTGTAAGGCCTTAGCCTCATCTCCCTCTGGAATAGGAACCTCCTCATTGATGTAGGAGTCTAACTCATTTTCTTCCAGGACTAGGGAGATCTTATACTTCCAGGCTTGAAAGTTATCATCTCCCTCAATATTTTCATCAAGCTTGGTATGATGTGAAATCCTAAATGAGAACCTCAAATAGAAAGACAAAAGATTTATATCTCACCATGTTAAGATGTCGGATTTGGATATGGAGTTGAATTTTTGCAGAGTTGGTTCAGGAGCAAATTAGGGTTTGACATTCCCGTAGTTCTATCCAACTAGAAGCTTTGATATTGATCTCTAAAATTCGATTTTGAGGAGGATATCAATCCAGGCCTGGGCTCACTCAAAAACTCCACTTCTGTGGAAAGCCCTAATTTTTGGTAGTAGTCTCGGGTCAAAAACTGAAAATACTCAGAATTAGATTATGCTTTGACAAAAAGATGTGCCCTAGAGAGGAGAGTCAATCCAACCCTATTTTGCTTAAAATCTGTGGAGAGAGATCCAAAATGTAGGAATCCCTAGTTTACGTAGTTGTACAGTGTCTTCTTCTTAGGTTAACTCTAATACCATGCTAGTTTTTTATCATTTAAGCTAGCATTATATTAGGATCTTTAACTGAGAGAATAACAAGCACAACAATCAAACATAAGAGATAATGAACACAAATTTTTTCCTCAGGGAAACCATAAAGGAGAAAACCCCACAAATTCCTCAAGGATAGAATCAATGCCAAAATTAAAACCCCAAAACAGTAAGATGATCTCCCGATAGCAGTAGTCTCTCTCTCTCTTGTCCCAACAACTTCTTCTCTCTCAGTTATGCACTACAACTGAGTGTGAGTGAATGTGTGATAAGTAGAGAGGCTCACTCTCTATTTATACTAATTCTTGACTTGACAATAACTCACCAGGGCCAACTTCTCTAGGAGAGTCTAATAACCCTAGGGCCCCACAAGTATAGGGAATTTAACCCTTGATCAATAGGAGGGTTACCCAAAATGAATTGACATGACTTGTTTACATTATAGAATCTCCCGATTGAAACATTGAGGCATGCAATGAGTCAATTACATTACAAACAATTCCTGGAATAAACATCGGGGTACAATACATAAGATATACAAGTGAATACATTCTATAGTTACAATTACAACAACAGGAATCAATGATTTATCAGCATGAATATCATATCTAGCAGATCCATTTATCAGATATTGCAGTATTCATCACAAATATATCGCTTCAATCACATATCTAACAAATTGTATCATTCATCTATTCATCGTAGCAGTATTACATTCTTCATTCATAAAATAGAACCATTGCAGTAATAAAGACAAGAAAAGACATTGCGACATATGAAAGAGAAACATTACAAGTCACAAAAGATTCAATCTCTCACTTCAGTCTCATATCATATCATTTGATCTCATTTCTATGATGTTTTACAATTGCAATTCTACTTGATATATAGGCTTGCACCTTTACATTCAAGGTCCACTTGTAACTAACTTCCTAATTGATTTAACCACTAGTGACCTATATCCACAAAATGTGGTCAAGCGATACAAAAATATGCATAAAATATTCAAAAGCAATTTGTTTTCCACCCATCGTGTTATCTTTGGTTTGCACGGTGTCGCATGAGCTTACATAGCCTCTGCGGTGATACACAACTCACTTACCACAAAACCCCTACCAACAGGCCCCCAACACATTTTTGTGGCTCATCCTCGAGCCATGTCAAGTAGAAAGGGTGTACTTCATCATCTTTACTTTGAAATCCTTGTACTGCTATGCTACCTCCTTGACCTATGCTTGCACTTTCTTAGCTTCATCCTGACAATTGAGTAGTTTCTGCTTCACAGGGTTCTCCACCAAATTGGTATCCACCATCTTCTTGCCATCTTGCACTGCCTGTAGCGCGACGACTAGTACATCTCTTTGACCTCTATCTTCAACTGCGTTGCTTCCCTGTATGATTGGAAAAACCATTCACTGAGCTCCTTTTGTTTGTCGACCAATTCCTTGTTGGCCACCTGCTGCATGTAGACTAGGGTCTGGGTCGACAGTTTGTTGATATCTACCACAACACCCTGCAGCTTCTACAAAGTGGATTCCACCTCCACACTTCCTATGTCAATTGTAGTCGGGGGAACCTAGACATTCCTAACCCACGGCTCGGTTCTAATTGATGGGAGTTCTGGTCCAGTGGCCTTCTCTGGTGCCCCCTTCATAATTGCATCATAAAGAATAAAGTTTATCTCTTACCATGGAAAATCCCTCTTGGTGGGACTGGCGCATTGCCTTCATCACAAAGTCAGAGGAATCCATGATAGCTTTGACGAGTCAGTTCAATTGGGCTTCCAATTCTATTCTTGTGCTAATACCTGCATTGATATCCATGTGCCGCTTGGTTCTACACTCATCCAAGATGCACTAGGCTTCTGGGTTGGTGTCAGTCGATGACTCTCCATCCGAGTCATGAGTATTCTGTCCTTCTTGTGTAGGCTCTTCAGGGGCATCTGTTGATGGTCCTGTCGACAATTATTCATTATTAACTAGATCGCGTTAGGCAATAGGATAGTCCTGGACTATGACTTCCACTTCATCATCAATTAATTTGTAAGGCATTGGAATCCATTGCCTATCAGTGTCTCATCATGCTTGGATATGAATGGAATGGGGCCCGATAGAGAACTGCATGATCCTCTAATATTTGACCACTGTTGCTTCTGATAAGCACAGAATTTTAACTGCTACAGCTTGTAGCACTTCCCAATAGATCCAAAAGTGGATCACGCAATTGGTCTACTGATTGGGATCCTTTATCGACCATAAATTTTGGTATCATGCACTTTTGCAAACTTTTACCACTATGACTGACATACGTTGGTAGTCCTATAGCTCCATCCAAGCCACCAAAGAAATTAAGATCAGCAACCAACTAAAAAAAATACCTCTCCTTGCCCTGGGCTGCAACCGCATGCTACACAAGTTGGTTCAACAAGAATACATACCAATTCATTTGTACTCACTCAGTGCAATGCTATGCACAAGCAACTACTCCTGAATCGCACTAAACTAGGTGATTCCCCCTGATGATTTTTCCCTAATGGAAGTTCACATCTACCTCTTCTGCGGCGGTGTTGTTCTTGGCTTCCGTGCCTTCCGCTTGCCCTGGGGGATTGAAGATGATCCGATCAGCATACTGATGAATTATTCAATGATAGCAGTTGGATAGATAGGTGAATCCTACTCACTTGAAATCTCCATAGTGTCAAGGTTTCTCAGCATGCCGCACCAACAAATCTTACCAAGCAATCGAACAAACCCCTCTCTCACACCTTAGCTTCCACTCAACAGTATTCCGCTTACTTAACTAAGCTCTACTTCACTCACTTGACTGAACACAACAATTCCTTCTTCCCACATCCCTCAGCTTTTTATAACAACTCGTGAATCTAGCTTCATCATTGCCAAATCCGTGGGAGTCATCATTACCAAATCCTTCATTAACGACCTGAATCTGCTGACGATCCTGTCATGCTAATAGTCGGATCAGCCATAAATTCACGTCTCTTCAACGAGTGCCACCGAAGAATTGCTCTTAACTATCTACATTTATTACTTATTTGACCCAATCATAGCCCTATGGTTGTTGCGGTCTCTCTATCTAACTATGCCACTGACTCCTACACTTGTGCCACCACTTCTTCTTGGCGCACCCTTCGGTCTTCGACCTATCTTATCTATTTTTTTTCCATTGCGTAGTGCTTTAGGATGTGCGCCCTACCGCCCCTGTTCTATAGGGATTTAAGTCGCTACAATTCAAAAGCTTCATCAACACCGCTAAATCTAACTACTACAATTGAATTGCACCCCAAGAATTAATTGAGTGAACAATATACAGGCCTAACCAATGCATTTGTAACTTACCTAGATGCTTCATGAAATTGTTGTCATATAAGAACACCAAATATCCTTGGGAAAATTGTTTGTTTTTAATGTGGCGATCATGCCACGCATTCTGCCGATCCTTATTGAGATGCTGCTGGAAGCTCGCAATGAAGCGGTCCTCTTTTAGTTGAAGTAGCTTCATTTCTCTCTCCTCAAGTGCCTCTTCATTGCCAATGCTGGTTGCTACGGTGATGCACAAACTAGGAACAATGTACTCCAGAGGAATGATGGCCTCTTTCCCATATACCGGTTTGAATGGTGTCTACCCCGTTAGTATTTTTCAAGTGGTGCGATATGCCCATAGTACTGTAGGGATCTTAAAATATCAATCATCCCATTTAGTGTTACATACCTTTTTCAGCATGGTTTCCAGGATTTTGTTGAAGGCTTCAACAGTTTGATTTGCCTACAGATGGTATGGAGTGCTCTTCTTATGTTGCACCTGCAACTCCTCAGTTAGTTCTTTTCCTGTGTGGTTGATAAAGTGACTACCCTGGTCACTCATCAATATCCTAGGGAACACAAACCATGTAACAATGTTTTCAAAGATGAACTTTGCTGCTGTCACAGTGGTACAATCCACAACTAGTGTGGCCTCCTCCAACATTGTCAGATAGTTAGTTGATGTGATCATGCATCGCACACCAGTTCACTTCCGTGGCAGGTTGATTGGACCCACAAGGTCCACAACCCATTTATCAAAAGGTTGTAAAGTTACCTATGGTACAAGTGGAATCTCATCTTGTCGTGATGGTTTCCTAAAACGTTGGCAGACATCACAGCTCTGCGCATAGTCTATAGCATCATTATGGAATGTAGGCCACCATAGCCGAATGTGCGATACCTTATGCGTAATATCCCTTCTTCCATAATTTCCACTCGCAACTCTTGCATGTGCTTCTTCAATAATTTTCCCTTATTCATGAGGTAGAACACACCGTCGCAGGATCTCATCAGGTCCAATCTTGTATAAGTGTCCTATGATCAGTTGGAAATCCAAATCCTTCACTACCAACTACTTCTTTTGACTGGTCATCATCTCCTCCAGTGCAACTCCAATTTCCAAGAACTGAATTATCAATGCATAGTGGTCATCTATGATATCAACTCGAAATAGCTGTGCATCTGGAAATCCATCATCAATATTGGTGGGCTATTCACCTATCTCAATGCGAGATAGATGATCAAGACCTGTAGTTGGGCATCCTGGTTTCACAATTATTTCAAAATCAAATTGCTAAAAGAGAAGTATCCAGTGATAGATATGCCCCCCCAACACAAGATTATTGACCAGATATTTCAAAGCCGAATGGTCAGTGAACATCTTGAAGTGACTACCCAAGAGATAATGCCTGAATTTCTACACCACATATACCATCACCAACCCCTCTCTTTTTGTGGTTTTGTAATTATTCTCAACAAAGGATAACTTCTTGATAGCAAAGGAAATCAAATGATCCAAATCTCCTTCTCCTGGTTGCATGAGTACCACTCCCAGTGCAATAGACGAGTCATCGACATGGACATGAAACTCCTTGGTCCAATCGGGGAACACAAGTATGGGTGTTGAAGCCATCTTGGCCTTCAATGCATCGAAGCTACTTTGACATTCTGGGCTCCATATGAATGTGGCATCCTTCTTTAACAGTTTATCCATGGGGGAAATAATCACATCATAACCGCGGATAAAATTCCGATAGTACCTAGTGTGTCCCATTGTTGCGTGAAGCATCTTTGTATTTGTAGGTGTCTAGAGTCTCAGAATGAGCGCAATCTTCATTGGATCAACCAAAATCTCCTGCTTACAAATGATATGACCCAACAGTATCCCAAATGGTGCATAGAAGATGCACTTCTTTGAATTCAATGCGATCTGATGCTACCGACACCTCTCTGGCAGCAACTACAGGTTTTCAAAGTGATCCTTGATCAATTTGTAGAATGTCCAGTCATCAATATATACTTACAGAAATTTCTGAATAAAATATCAGTGACAAAAAATTGAGAGAATACTGCAGTCGTATTGTTCATCCCGAAGGGCATTACTATGTACTAAAAGAAACCCCATGCGATGACAAATGTTGTTTTGTGGTGGTCTTCCTTTTCAATTCAGGTCTGGTGATACCCATAAAATCCATCTGTGAAGGAATACATTTATTGACCACCTACTCCCTCAATAAACTCATCCATGAATGGCATCGGAAAGGGATCATGCATTCAAGCATCATTCAGTTTCCTTAAATCAACACAGATTCGGACCTCCCCAGTCTTCTTGTATTGGACCACCATACGACTTATCCATTTTTCTTCAACAAGCTCAATAATCCCTGCATCTAGCATTCAATCATGTTCAGCCTTGACCTGTTCTTTATATCACGGGTTCAAACGGTATGGCCTCTGCCATACTAGTTTCGCATCTTGTTTTAACGGGATTTTCATTTCCCCTAGGTCACCCAATATCCCCTTCATTTTTGAGAATTTTGTTGGGAACAAGTCTTGAAACTCATGCAATAGATCTATGATCTTTTCCATAGTCTCCTCATCCCAGTAGTCCCCAATATTGGAAAATTTTGGATTCTCCTCTATCCTAATGTTAACTTTCTTAATATTTAGTGGTTGAGTAATGGGATCCGTCAATACATCATGTTTCACGACATCCCGAATTCCTTCAGTCTCTAGAATATTAATATTGTGCAATTCATCATCATCTTTCAGCTTGCAAGAGATGTTGTAGCATTCCATCATCGATTACATGTGGCACTGCACATGTGGGTCCATATGATATGCGACTGGGACAACTTTTAAGACTACGTACCGAATTATTTGTAGCACATTGCTAACCTCTGCATTAGCATCTGCAAAGCCAAAGGTATGCACAAAGAAAACAATCAGCTCCTCCCAAGTGGTGATTTCTATGTGCAGCTCTGCTGATATGTACCAAGACCTTGGAATTTCATCCAATGTATGAATAAAAGCATGGACCCACTCATCCTTGGGTCGTGATACCCATAATGTCTGGCATTCCCTTAGATGAATACAAGGGTTATTCTGTCCATCATACCTCCCAGTGTGATATACCTACAGATCATCGAAGCACACAGTCACCAACCATTGACACTATTTCCATTCATGAATGGTCTCCTTTTGAACTTCCCACCAGCATGTTGGAGTGGCCTTCAATGCTTCTCCTAATGCCAATAGCGTCGAGGCTTAGATACCTTTGCTTCAAACTCCTTGAGGAACCCATATAGTTTTGATAGTCCTTCGTATATCGGCAACTCAATGATCTTAGTCGAAACATGGCACAGCGACTGCGTGATCAGTCCAGACTTTCTGAGTGATACTTCATGCATTTGGTTTTTCCAATTTTCTAGTGCATAATTAGAATTAGAGGACGTAGAGCTAGTGCTGCACCAACCCAATTCTCCGTTGACGGTAGGATGGATGTAATCCTTAGAAATATTGTAAATGTGATTCCATCTTCTAACAAATTCATCTTTGAAAGGTTCAATATATTGCCTTCCTTCATTAGGATCCATAGGTGCAATGACTTGGATATCTTGGCTCTCAAATGTCATCAACCGCTTCTTAAAATTTATCACGACCGTGTTGTTGTTGGCCCACCCAATCCCTAGAAATGAGGGATAGGGGCCCCCTCAATCAACGACTTTGATTACATCGATATCAACACGAGTCCTCATACCTTCGACATCTACAACCAAATTCAACACATGACCGATCGGTTGAAATTTGGCCTGATTAGCCAATCTCAGATGCACAGAGGACCAACCAAGCTTCGGCTCCCCCATATTCTGCAACGTCTATTTCATCAGGATATTCACATTCGACCCAAGATCCAGAATAACTAAATCAACTTCATAGTCCATGTTGCCGCCTTTCACACACCTGGGGGGGGAATGGCAGAAATCTTCAAGCCACTCGGTGTGTCCTTCGGGGAAAGTCTCAAGTCAAGGCTTTCACCTTGTTCTTGACTCCTCCGTTTAGGCAAACTCCTAATGAAGCCAAGGGGAGTAGACCCTATGAGTTACTAAGGCTGGTTACTTAGATTATGGTGAGTAAGTTTTTCAGGAGTTTTGACAAATGAATTCAACACAAGATATTTTCAATAGTTGTTATACCACAACAGCATAGAAATCAAAACTTGATAAGTAGTAATGTGGAAACATATGATAATACCAAATAGATCAGTGCTAATAATGGAGTCCACAAATGAGATTGTTGTTGAAATACAAATGGGTGTTGCAAGTGCTCTTGGTAAAATTTTAAGTTAATGTATGATGAGTTGATTAAATTAAGCCAGTGGACTGCAGATATACCCAAGGGGTACTTGGAGTATGTCCAAAAATAACAACTGATATAGCTACCTCCAAGGAATGTGTGGGATGAATGGAGTCTCTGAGACTGTGTTCATAATACACCCACTAGGGTGTAACAGAGATCGGTGCCTCGAGGTCACCGTCCAGTGGTTCCCACTTCCTTTGGGTATTTTTCCACCATTTACAGTTTAATCAAGGAGTTGGATTTTCAATTGAGGTGGTCAATTGGGGAAAGTGAATCCTAATTATTATAGTCAATCACTTTGATTTTGGTGCAGCTTTACTAGTCGGATGAACTGGAGCCAAATGCAGAGCATACACATCGGAGTCTTGTCAAATTTTAAAGGATTTTAAGCTGTGTTCTTTGTTAAAAATAAAGAACCTCTAGGAATATCTTTCAGTCCAAGTGGACCTCAATCAGGAAAGAGAGTAGGGGTTAATTTTAGATGATAATGAATAAAATAAAACAAACATCAAACACAACTCACAGGTTATCTAATTAGTCCTACCACGCATCTCTTTCCCCTTTCGGGTCAATCGGGAAGTCGTGGGGTAAGTAGTATGATTACTTTTAATTTGTGAAATATATTGAAATTCTTATAATTCAAATTATACAATGCTGCAAGACAAGACAAAACTAGAAAAAGAGAAAAAAGTGCAAACAACACAAAACACAGGATCCCCCCTGGGGGGATGGGGAGCGGGCTCAAAAGAGCCTACTCGAAGTAATTATTGTTATTATTAAGGGTTACAAATATCAGAAAATTAATTGAAAATTTTTTGCGTGGTTCTTATACCAAACGAACCCAAGGGATTACAAAGTATAACAATAATGATTACAGAAGATGGGGAGACCCCTGGGGGGTTTCGAATGGCCCAAAAATCACTTTTCGGATAGACCTCCTCCTCTTTTCAGATGGACCTGATAAAAAACATAAATCTTTAATTAGTGTAAAGTTCCCAACAACACTTTAAAATTATCTTTAGACAACCCCCAAAAAACTACCGAAAAAGACTAAGTTAAAGTGCTTTTTAAGAAAAGACAAAAATAACTCAAGAGGACAAGTCCTCTTGAGGATCTTGTCTAGCTGTGGGGAAGCCATGTAATGTGCACTTTAGATGCTGGATTTAACTTTTAATAAATAAATACTATTCACTTTAAACAAGCTTTTGGTTTGGCTTAAAACTGCTTATAAAAAATGAAAGACTTTTACCGCTAGATCTAGTTTTTAAATAGAAAGGACTTGAATATTTTTATTAAATGAAACTAAATATATGCATGCAGCTCCTTTATGATCAGATATAGAAATATAACATATTTGAAATAGAATATATAAAATATAAAATCCAACTAACCAAGGAAGTGTTGATAAAAAAAAGAGAAAGAGTGAAGAGGTGGCTTGGTGCTTGAATGACCAACCATGGAGCTTTCCGGTGGAATGCCAAGGGACTATGCATTTGAGAAAGCTTGGAGAAAGTGAGGAAGCAAACTATATCAGCACCCTCTCCAAGCTAGGAGCCTACAACTAATCCAAAGGCTTTCCAACATGCTTGTGAGATCCGGATAATACATAAACAGAGATATTAGAATAGTGTGCATATAATCTTATTAGACATGTTAAATCTAGATCTCTAGACATGCATAAAAGAAAAAGAGATAGCCAATAAAATTATTAAAAAATTCCTTTCCTATCAAGATCATAATAAAATTATTAGCAATATTTAGCACTAAATCCACAATATCAAAATAAGCAAGTTATGAACACAAATACAGGTTACCTTAGTGAAACATGGCAATGCTCATCCACACATAATAACATGACACCATCTTGCCTCCAAATATTTTCGTTATTTTAACAAAAAGGATGATTAGTTACAATATTACAAAATAGAAATCCTTTCTTCCTAGCTCTAACTAGCTTGGAAGAGGAAAATGTTACTTTATATATAGCCAGATTGGCTAAGAGGGGTGCATGCTTGACTGAAAGAGAGACTGAAGCTGACAGAGAGTCAACCTGAGCCTGATCTGATGATGAACTGAGTCTGATCTGATGATGAACTTAGTTTAACTGGATGAATTGAGTCTAACTAGACTAGAACTGGAAATCGGAACTCAGTGAATTGAACCAACCAACCAACAACTCCCAGCTTGATACACACGTGTAGAGGAGAGAAAAGGAGGGCGCAACTCTAGATTTGCATGAGCCAGTTAAGCTCCTCTTCAGCCCTGATCATGCCTTAATTCAAGGAATGGGAAGTCCTGATCAATCTGAAGCTGATGAGATTAACTTTAGTCAAATCAGAGCAAAATCCATTGATTTAGGAATTTGGATTTGCTCCATTATTTAATTAAATTTTAATCAAATTAATTAATATTTGGTTTTTTTTTGGATTTTCTCACTTGAGTGATGGAAAAATCACTCAAAACTTAGGAAGTGTTGGTTTATGGATTTACCGTATGCTCTGAGTTAGAAAATTAGCACTACCATGAATGAATATGAATTTTAACCCCACTTTTATTACAAAACCAAATTTTCCAATTAGACTATTAAAAAATANAAAAATTAAAATTAAAATTTAAAAAAAAAAAAAAACCTAGGGGGACTTAGCACATGTTCATATGACTCGACCATAATGCCTAGCATGTTTGTACATTGACACACAAACTATAATAACCTCAATAGGCCTAAATTCCAAGCCGACCACCCCAACTTTGGAGGTATTGAGTGAAAAACTCAGAAATTATCAGTCGTTTATTGAACAACCAATAATAACCAAGGGAAAAAATACTTTGGGCTGATCGGATTGAAAAAAAAAGTCCAAGAGACCGAGTCTTTTACAGACAATACTATGTTAGAACATTTTATTACAACTCCCCCAAGGGGGCATGAACATGTGGTAGATAAAAAAAACACTTCCCAGAAGGAAGTCTGAAGGTCTTTGAAGTCCGAACAAATCATATTTGTCCAGTTCACTAGGATCACTTGATAAATATTATAGCTCAAAATGACACATCTCTTCCTGTTACCACTTTCCCATGATTTCGTTGCATGTTGACACTTCCATGAAGACACTTCGTGAAAGTCATTGAAAATCATTGAAAAAACACCTAACTTGGAGGACCCATATCTAGATTTTTTTAACTTTGTTTGACCACATCTCTACACCGTTGGAAAGATATTTTTGTTAGCTAAAAATTTCCAGAAGACACCAAAGTTTGAAAATGCCAAAAAAATACCTAAAATGAGTTTTATTTTATGTGTATGCAAGTTTCCTTAAGGAAACTTGCGTATGCCTCCAAAAATTGTCAAAAAATATATATTTTGAAATTCGGGTAATTTGGGTAGTTTGAGTAGTTATGCAATTGACTCCTTTAATTGTAACTACTTTTTCTTCTACCCTAACTCTTCATAAAGCATATAAATAGAGGTAGGGAGGTCCATGAGAGGAGACTTGAATCTTTGCATTGTTATGCTGGAGGATTTGGAACTCTCTTTGCCCGCACCTTTTCCCTAGAAGCATTCTCCTTATGTTGCAGATCTTGGAGGATGAGTTACTTGGAGAAGAGAAGTAGAAGAACCAGATCAAGGTTTTGTGAGGTGCTAAACTTGAAGAGAAGGTATACTTGTACTTGTTTTCAAGATTAATAAAGATGTGATGTCCTTCTTCTTCCCAAATCATTGTTCAATGTGTGGTTGAATCTCTGTTTATGATCATATTATGATGTTAATCAGATTATTATTTCAATTTTATTTGATTATCATTGCTTTATATGTGGTCATATTGGTTTGAGGAAGGTATAACTCGTTTTGCAGGTCTCTTGGAGCAAGAGGACAAGAAGAGGATTGAAGGGTTGCTTGGATCAACCTTCGTTTGTTAAGGTATGAACCATTCTAATCTCTGAATCTTGTTTATATATACTTGCAAAACCATTTGCATCCACCTTTCAACCCCAATACGTTGATGGCCTCTTAAACCCTAGCCATAGGAAACTTTCCTTTACAACAATAACACCAACTAAGTACAACTTAGGTGGTAACATCTGCCTCCAACTACGAGATGTGTGCTCGATCGGGTCATAGGGAAAGGAGAGGATACGAGAACACCGGAATCTCTAGTTTATACACCTTGTAAAAAAATCTCAACTTGACAAGAAAACCTCAGTAACACAAGCTTTATATACAATCCAAATGAACCATTAAGCTGATTTATTTAAACAAAATAAATGTAGCTGAAAAAAGAGTTTATTATAGCCAAGTACAAAATGGAAATGCAGAAAGTAAATGCTCTCTTTTAAGGAGGTTATTTTCCTACTCTAAGCATGATATAAAAAGGGTTATGTGTAATCAGAAATCCAATGTAACCACCTAAGCATTTTATTAACATAAAAAAATTTCCCTGTCTTTGGTTACCAGCCAAAGTAAGGATACTTTATTTAGAGAATGAAAACCTGCATGATGAGCTGGAATGGGTGGGTTGGATGGGAAATCATAGGCATGAATAAAGTCATTAAATTTCTTCCCAAAATGGTATGTGCTTGTGCCGGATTCTTCTATCCATGACTGGATAGGACTGATATACCAATCGACAAGATGAGACAGACTGCTTACATCATCATACTCGTCATCAGGGCTTATCAAATGATAACTCATTGCATAAGCCACAAGTAGCTCCAAATAATAAGGAAAATCTATATGTGAAGAATCTAGAAATAATAGATCAATGCTATGAGCAATGATGCTAAGAAGAAGCAAAGGAAATAGATCTTACAACTAAGAATTCTCACAAGCATACACATGAAAAATAGAGAGAATAAAAGAGACTGAATCACATGAATGAAGAGATGAATATTGGTGTGTATCCTTCCATTGAATAATTATGAATAATATTTTACATAAATAGTACATCTCTCATAGGAAAATCGAATTGTATGGAAACAACTCATAAAGCTCAAAAAGACCGACTTACCAAAATATAGCAAACCCCCATAGGTAGCTAAAGCACTTACCAAATCTATCAAGGACCTCACGAGTTGGAAAAGGCATGAGTGATTTTTCTAGGAGATGGAAAAAACATGCTAATCCTAGAAAATGGAGAAAAACTAATGGAGGATGGGTTGGAAACAAAAGCTCCCAGTTTCCTAGTTGACTAGCTTTTATCTTATCCATAGAAAAGCAAGAAAAGCGGAAAAAGCAGAATAAAGCAGAATCTGCTATAAAGTCCTGTATACTAATTTTGGATGGTCAAAAGGTGGTGAAGATCAACCCAGAATTGGAAATAAATCATTCCTAGGATATAGATGACATGTATTGACTTTAAGGTGCAAGTGGATGCCAACTAATTAAGCTAGTGGGTGAATAATTAATCAAATAATGATTAAATATTTTATCCTAAGTTGTGAGTGGGTTTAATATATTCCAACACCCCCTTATAATTCTAACTTTATGATGGTATGACAAAAAATATAGATACATATAGATGCATATAGGGCCCATCAACAAGGCTATGGTCACCCTTTAACAATTATAATGTCTAGGAAAGTGAGGAAGGAGGAAAAACCACATGGGGAAAATCCTCCCTCAAGATAGGAAAAGGCACAAAATTTGAAATATTTCTTCAACATATCTTCATCTTCACTTTATTGAGCTGACTGAACTGCTTCTGGATGAAGGAATTTTTGAAGAAATCATGAACTCCATGATCATGCGCTGGAATGTAGAACCTGCAAGAAGGAAGAGGAGAGACTCCTTGTATCTCATCAACTGATGAAGTAGGAGCATTATCTGAATGCTTATTTATACTGTCAAACTATGATCTACAAACATAATCTAAAATAGAAAATAGATCTATGTATACTCCTTTCCAAAGAGTACAAAAAATAAGGCAATTTATTTCACACCAAATTCCCTAAATAGCTGCAAAATTGTGATGTGAATCACATGTCAATATTCCAATCTGATGTAGGACCTGTATAGATCTGATATGAGGCTGATAAAAATATGATATATCAGAAATATTAGCATATGGAATAGCAAGGACAAAAGCTTCAATGGCTCCATGAGGATATAGGGCTAAACTAGGAAAATTATGAGCAACTGGGGAAAACTAATAGGTGTAAAAATATGAATGATAGATGGGCATAAGATCTGAACCATAAGTGTTTATAACAGATCCAAACATGTTTAATATCTTTCCATATATGACTAAGTTCATGGATAACCAGCCACTAAAATTTAGGAAAGACTTCAAATCATGTAAGATAAATATCACTGCATAAGAGACCAATGAGGAATCAACTAGTGATCTAGGGATTTGTATAGTCTTAGGATTATTCAGAGCTATGTTAGATGGTATGGATGGTGGTATGATATGTGTATCAACCTAAAAATATGCTTCTAAATCAGAATCCAAAGGATCACATATAAGCATATCAATAGAATCATGGGAATACACTGGTAATAAATCCTCTGTATGAAAGGAGGAAATAAGGAGATGTTCAAAAGCTTCAAGAAGGATATGAGTATTGATGCCAAGAAAAAAGGGGGATATGCTAGAGCACATAATATCAATTAATGTAAGTGGTATGACACAAATAAGGCTTGATGTGGCTAAGCAAACATCCTGAAAGTCATTGGGTTGCACACCATCAATGAGAGAAATATGCACAAGGTCTGAAGAATCTAGCACATAGATCTCAGAATCTAAGATAGGAGATTTAGAGAAAAATGACTGGGTTATAGGATCATAATAAATATCAGCAGCAGCTCCATATGTTACTTCTTTTTCATCAATAGTATCACAAGAAGAAAAATCACCTTCAAGAGACACAGAAAAAGACGGCTCTTCAATATTTGCTTCTTCATTGAAGGAGGAAGCATTCGAATGAAAGAGGGCAGCAGCAACATGAACTATGTGAGAAACGTCTTCATCATGATCAACTTCATCAGAGAATGTAGAGGCCAAGAAATATTTATAAAGAGAACAAGAGGAGATGCTAGGTTCGCTCCATGCTTCATCTTCAATTTCCTGCAAACCAAAATCTTTGTCCAAAATTTTCCAAAGCTCAAATGGAAATTCAGCAGAATATATGAGATGATATATATTTGGAGACATTCCCAAACACATAATTCCATAAGCTCTATCACAATTATTTATCCAATAAATATTCTCTTCATAAGACTCAGGTTCACTCAATGCACCATTGGAGACATCAAAGAGACATTGCCTCTTCAAGTATACCCTCATCTTTGGCTTCCAATAAGCATAGTTGAAAGGAGATAGTAGAGGAAATTTTGAATCCATATTGAATTTGTTGATATTCTCTAGGAGATACTCTCTGCAACCTGTAAAACAAACTAGGAGAAAATCTTGTAAGCTAGACAAGCTCTTCTTCAGAGAGGGATAGGAGACTGGATGCGCTCCTCAACTCTGTAGAACTTGATTAACCTTGTAGCTCTGATACCATGTAGAAATAATAGATCAATTCTATGAGAAATAATGGTAAGAAGAAGCACAGGAAATAGATCTTGCTACTAAGAATTCTCACAAGCATACATAGGAAAAATAAAGAGAAGAAAAGAGACTGAATCACATGAATGAAGAGATGAATATTGGTGTGTATCCTTCCATTGAATAATTATGAATAATATTGTACATAAATATTACATCCCTCATCGGAAAATCAAATTGTATGGAAACAACTCATAAAGCTCAAAAAGGTTGACTTACCAAAATATAGCAAACCCCCACAGGTAGCTAAAGCACTTATCAAATCTATCAAGGACCTCACGAGTTGGAAAAAGCATGAGTGAGTTGTCAAGGAGATGGAAAAAAAATGCTAATCCTAGA
The DNA here is from genome assembly GCA_001517045.1 of Pseudotsuga menziesii. Classification (NCBI taxonomy): domain Eukaryota; kingdom Viridiplantae; phylum Streptophyta; class Pinopsida; order Pinales; family Pinaceae; genus Pseudotsuga; species Pseudotsuga menziesii. The sequence continues at coordinate 1,163,438 of LPNX010344293.1, read as the reverse complement.
AAATGGAGAAAAACTAACGGAGGATGGGTCGGAAACAAAAGCTCCCAGTTTCCTAGTTGACTAGCTTTTATCTTATCCATAGAAAAGAAGGAAAAGCAGAAAAAGCAGAATAAAGCAGAATCTAATGTAAAGTCCTGTATACTAATTTTGGATGGTCAAAAGGTGGTCAAGATCAACCCAGAATTGGAAATAAATCATTCCTAGGATATAGATTGCATGTATTGACTTTAAGGTGCAAGTGGATGCCAACTAATTAAGCTAGTGGGTGAATAATGAATCAAATAATGATTAATTATTTTATCCTAAGTTGTGAGTGGGTTTAATATATTCCAACAAAGAAGATGGCTAAAACTGATATTCCACTAACTGCATCACATCTGACTTTTCACAATGTTGCTTCTCAATGTCTTCATTGCTGATACCTTTGTGCGGCTCTGCATTATATGACTCCGAATTATCATGTGAAAATTCTGAATACTCCTCTTTCATACTAATATTTTCCCAAGTATCTCCGCTCCCCTCCATGGACGTATCGTAGATTGGACTTCCACAAAATTTTTAATAGACACTCCCCTTGCTGGACATATCATGGATGGAATTCTCAATAAGATTTTCACAAGTTGGATTATCTATGAAATTCCAATAGTCATCACTCCCATCTATGTTGGATATGAGAGAGTCTTCCTTGCTAGTATCACACCCTAAGATATAACTACCCTCTGCCTATTCATAATAATCAACCTTCAAAGTTTTGGTTTCAAAGATAGTACAAGACGTTAAACTTTCCAAAACTTCATCCCTAAGTGATGAACATAGAAGAGTGTAATAACACACATCATAAATTTATTTATAAGTGTCAATCTCTATAATGGATTCCTCATGAGGGCTTTCTATAAAAATATTAGAATCGCAACAAACTTGAGAATACCTCAAATCTTCAATGTTTTCAGCTATGGTGACATGAGGAGAGTCTTCAACAATGTGTTCAATAATGGGCTCCTCGTGAAGCTCTTTAATAGGATCATCCTGAGTGTGCTCATCTATAATGGAAGTCATGGGCTCCTTTAGCTCCTTTAGGTAGGTGAGGGCCCTTTCTACAACAGTTACCATATCTTCCTCACCATTATTCCACCTCTTAAAAAACATAGCACATAAGTCTTCAGGGGAGTTAATGCATTTATAAGGAAGACCACAAAACCATATCCATGCCTTCTTTTTCAAAGAATGAGCAAAAATTCACATCATATCATCCCTATGAAGTATGTTGAGTTTATACACAAATGCAAGAAAGGATATGATGTGAATGACAACTGAATCACCATTTCCACAAAAAATAGGATCCTGAGAATATCTTTTATCCTGGAGATATGGTTCATAGTTAGCAAAGCCTGGGATTCCCAAGAAATCGATGGGAGGATATGCATTAGAAATTATAGCACCATAAAATTCATCATCCATAACAACTTATCAATAGCATATATCAACTATGTATTTTGTACTGAACCGGAGCTATCAAATAATGAGCATTTAAAGTTTTACTATGTCGTATGAGCTCATCTACACACATAAAGTCTCAACAAAATTATGAGAAAGTAGGGTTTCATCTATTCAATGGAGTCGCCATGTGAAAAATAAAAATAAGCATTTATAAATATTTCACAAAAATTATTTTTTTCTTTTCTTCGTAAAAATAAAAACTAAAAAAAGTCAGTGGAGTTTCCAGATGAAAATTAAAGATCTACTCTAAGAATTCATCAATTAAAATAAAAACAAAAAGGAAGAAAACAAAAGTCATACTTCGGGAATAAAAATATTTATCCCCAGCAATAGCACCAAAATGCATTGCCTCCTTTCACACACCTGGGGGGGAACATGGCAGAAATCTTCAAGCCACTCAGTGTGTTCTTGGGGGCAAGTCTTGAGTCAGGGCTATCACCTTGTTCTTGACTCCTCCGTTTAGGGAAACTCCTAACGAAGCCAAGGGGGGTAGACCCTATGAGTAACTAAGGATAGTTATGTAGATGATGATGAGTAAGTTTTTTAGGAGTTTTGACAAATGAATTCAACACAAGATATTTGCAATATTTGTTATACCACAATAGCATAGAAATCAAAACTTGATAAGCTGTAATTCAGAAACATATGATAATACCAAATAGATCAGTGCCAATAATGGATTTCACAAATAATATTTCTATTGAGATACAAATGGGTGTTGCAAGTGCTCTTGGTAAAATTTTAAGTTAATGTATGATGAGTTGATTAAATTAGGAGGGGGGACTCCAGATATACCCAAGGGGTACTTGGAGTATGTCCAAAAATAAAAAATTCTACGACTACCTGCAAGGAATGTGTGGGATGAATGGAGTATTTGAGACTGTGTTCATAATACACCCGCTAGGGTGTAACAGAGATCAGCGACTCGAGGTCATTGTCTAGTAGTTCCCACTTCCTTTCGGTATTTTTCCACCATTTATGGTTTAATTGAGGCGTTGGAATTTTTCCTAAGTTGGTTAATTAGGGAAAGTGAATCCTAATTATTCTAGTCACTCATTTTTCTTTTGATGTAGCTTGACTGGTGGGATGAACCACAACCAAGTGCAGAGCATACACACTAGAGTCTTGTCAAATTTTTAAGGATTTTAAGCTGTGTTCTTTGTTAAAAAAAAAAAAACCTCAGGGAATCTCTTTCAGTCCAAGTGGAACTCAATCACGAAAGAGAGGAGGGGTTAATTTTAGATGATAACAAATAAAAATAAAACAAACATCAAACAAAACTCATAGGTTATCTAATTTGTCCTACCACTCATCTCTTTCCCCTTTCGGGTCAATCAAGAAGTCATGGGGTAAGTAGTATTATTACTTTGAATTTGTGAAAGATATTGAAAGCTTATAATTCAAAGTATACAATGCTGCAATACAATACAAAACTAGAAAAAAGAAAAAAAAGTGCAAAAAAGAAAAAACGTAGGATCCCCCCTAGGGGGATGGGTAGAGGGATCGAAAGAGCCCACTTGAAGTAATTATTTTTATTATTAAGGGTTAAAAATATCAGAAAATTAATTTAAAAAATGCCGCTTGGCTCTTATACCAAACAAACCCAATTGCTTACAACGTACAACAATAATGATTACAGAAGATGGGGATACCCCTAGGGGGTTTCAAATTGCCCGAAAATCACTTTTCAGACATCACCTCCTCCTATTTTTGGATGGGCCTGCTAAAAAAAACAATATTTAATTATTTTAAAGTTCCCAACAACACTTTAAAAGTGTGTTTAGACAACCCCCAAAAAACTACCGAAAAAGACTAAGTTAAAGTGCTTTTAAGAAAAGACAAAAATAACTCAAGAGGACAAGTCCTCTTGAGGATCCTGGCTAGATTTGGGGAAGTCAATGCAATGTGCACTTTAGATGCTAGATTTAACTTTTAATAAATAAATATTATTCACTTTAAACAAGCTTTTGATTTGGCTTAAAACCGCTTACAGAAAATGAAAGACATTTACTGCTAGATCTAGTTTTTAAAGAGAAAGGACTTGAATCTTTTTCTTAAATGAAACTAAATATATGCATCCATCTCCTATATGCTCAGATATAGAAAGATATCAGCTTTGAAATAGAATATCTAAAATATAAAATCCAAGTAACCAAGGAAGTGTTGATAAAAAAAGGAGAATGAGTGAAGAGGTGGCTTGGTGCCTGAATAATCAACCGTGGAGCTTTTCAGTGGAATGTTGAGGGACTATACCTTGAGAAAGTTTGCAGAAAGTGAGAGAGAAAACTAGATCAGCACCCTCTCCAAGATAAGAACCTACAACTAATCCAAAGGCTTGCCAATATGCTTGTGAGATCCGGTTAATACATAAACAGAGATATTAGAATAACATGCATATAGTCTTATAAAACATGTTAAATCTAGATCTCTAGACATGCATAAAAGAAAAAGAGATAGCCAATAAACTTATTAAAAAATTCCTTTCGAATCAATATCATAATAAACTTATTATCAATATTTTAGTACTAGATCCACAATATCAAAATAAGAAAGTTATGAACATAAATACAGGTTACCTCAGTGAAACATGCCAGTGCTCATCCACACATAATAACATGACACCAACTTGCTTCCAAAGCTTTTATTTATTTCAACAAAAAGGACGATCAATACAATATTACAAAATCGAAATATTTTCTTCCCAACTCTAACTAGCTTGGAAGAGGAAAAATATTCTTTATTTATAGCCAGATTGGAAAAGAGGGGCCCATGACTGACTCAAAGAGCGACTAAAGCTAACAGAGAGTCAAGCCGAGCCTGATCTGATGATGAACTGAGTCTGATCTGATGATGAAATGAGTTTAACTAGATGAACTAAGTCTAACTAGACTATAACTACAAATTAGAGTGACACCTCTCTCAGTGAACTGAACCAACCAACAAACAACTCCCAGCTTGATCCACACATGTGGAGGAGAGAGAAAGGAGGGTGCAACCCTAGATTTGCATGAGCTAGTGTTGCAGCTGCAAATTTTCTCCCAAATTTTTTGAAATTTTGGACCCTACTTTTTTATTTTATCTTGCTTAGGAGTGTGTGGATTCATGAACTCTGTTTTATTCTTCCCTTTGCTACAGTTTGGTTTGAAGTGATGTCAATTGCTTTCATGCTTTTCGGAAAACCGCTTCCTATCAGCAAATGAAATAACAGTGGAATTTGAAAGTGATGTTTGTTTGGTATGAACGATTTCCCTCATCATTATCAGAAGTCTATTTACATTCAAGTCGGAGCTTGTTTCTCGTTGTTGTCACTATTTCAGGTGTTAAACAAACCATTTTTATCACTACCCAGCTTAAATCTTTGAACGCTTAATACTTTGTTTTTTGATAAATGTTCACTGTCGAAAGTTTTTTGGATAGTAGAGTAGAGGCTATAATATTTACGTTTTCCGCTGTTGCGGAAGCTAGACGTTGAATGTTCCGACGGTTAGCTCTTTGGTGATATTTTGCCTTTCGCTCTCGGAACGGTTTATAACTTCAAGTGGAAGTTGTAATTCTTTTGTCTTCCGCAACGATGGCTCTGGAACGGACTAAACTTCTGAATTATAGCGTTGTCGACTGCTGATGTTGTGTTTTGCCACGGAGCCCGTAGTCTTCCCGTCTTCCTCCATTGCGGCTGCGCAATCCACTGTTTGTTCAAATTTTATCACTGCTTTTAAATGTGTTTTCAGCATGTTTGAATCGCAACTTTATTTGGTTGGTGCTCCCACCGTTGCGGAAGATTGACAGTTCTTAGATTCGTATTCTTCTCCGACGTATTTGGTTCAATCGGCGAATTTTTTGGTTTCGAGTCAGAACATGTTGTTACTTTGGTTTCTGCAGTTGCAGATGACAAATCACTAACTCTCCTGATTATTACTTTGACATTGCTGGTCTCTCTTTGTTATTTTCGTCGGTCCGTGAGTTGTGGGCTTCCACCGTTGCAGCTGCGGAAAGCTCTATCTTTTTCGGTCGTCTAGTCGTTTTAAGCTCTAACATTGTGGAAGGTCACGTACTTTATTATTCCGCCGTTGCGGCTGCAAAAGCACTAGCCTTGCCGAAATTTTAGTTATTTTCCCTTCCGATTTAGACCTTACATTGCGGATTGATTTTTCCTGTATGTTTCCGCTGTTGCAGATGGAAAAATCACTAACCTTCCGATCTCTTAGTCGTTTTCTCCTCCAATGTAGACTTTTCCTATCATGGACGGTAATATCCCTTACGGCTCCGCCGTTGCGGCTCCCGATTCCACTATGAATTCGATGATTATTCTTGTGAAGCTCCGACCCGGTTCTCCTCATGAATAGCCTAGTGGTTTTCCCTCCTGACATTGTGGAAGGAATTATCCTCGCGTCCTCCGATCTGTAGTTTTCCACTCACTGAGGTGAGTTTGTGTTTTCGCCTGATGCTCAATATTTTCCTACCTTTCTTGTGTGCATCCACTCTATTTTTCTATGGTGGTTACTGTGTCATTTTTGGTGTTTTCTTCGGAGGGTGTCGAATAGTCCATATGTGACCTCGCTTGAGCTAAAGAACCTGTCTTTTGGGCTTTTGATTTTAGGATATGAACTCACAAGATTTTTCTTTGCGTTATCATGCATTAAAGTTAATTTTACTGGATGTATGTTTTGACACATTTTGTGTACTCTGTCAATGATAAATGGTCTAAGAACAGTTTGTGTTTATGACAGGACGATTACTACGAGTGAGATGTGTTTAAAATACAAAGTAGAAGGGAGGCAGCAAGGAAGGAAGTGGTTGAGGAACAAAGAAGTAGAAGCAGTGAAAAGAAGAATAAGGTCAAGTTTAAGCTCTACAGGATCTAGCAAGATACCAATGAATGACTGAGCAAAATAAATAGAGACAGAGGCCCAGGCTTGGAAAAGTTTGACAGTTACCAAGCTGGTTCCTTTTCATAAAATTGTTTTTCTGTTAAATCTGAAATGTAACGTTTGTATGAATCATCAACACTCACAAAAGGACAAAATTGTGAGATTGAAGGGTTGGGGGAGCCCAAAGGTCACGAAGGGGAAGCCCAAGAGTTTCGCTTGTTGTATAAGTATAGGAGAATTAGAGGGAATAGGGGACTTTTTCCCAGTTAGATTTGTGAAGACATATTGTAAGAAGAACTATTTCCTTTTGCAATAGATAATTAGAGTTTTCCTATTGGAGAAATCTTGGTGGAATATTCAAATGTTGTGCTATGGATTTGTTGAAGAGGAACTATTTCGTTTTCAGCTTTGTGTCCATTAACTCTGAGACCATTCTAACTCTTTGAACCTATGTTCTTGTATGAATGTTCTCTGGTTTATTTTATGAATATTTCCACTATGAGTAATGAATGTTGTTCATAAACAATTGGCTATCTGGTTGTTCAAATATCTTTTAATGTTCATGCGTTTTTAAAGAAGTATCAACTATCTGTGATTTTTCATAATGCATGTACAAATTACATTACTCATTAATGAATGATAACTTTGCTCCCTAGGGATAGGTTAGGTAGTTAGTTGTAATTTCTTGTTGTGTGTGATTTAGATGCGAGAGAGTTTAAGACGAGAGGTAAGAACCTGCACATCACATTGTGACTGCTCCTCGTATTCTACATCAATATGCATGCTAAATAGGCACTTGCATATCATACTTAAGTCGAAAAATACAAAAATATATACGCTGGACCGGGCTGCAACCAGTAAAACCCTTTGTTTTTGTTACTTGACCTACAGTAGCCGGACCGCAAACCGGATGGATTCCCTACACCAAACGGTGATGGGCTAGTTGGGAACGTTGACTGGGGAGAATCCCTTGCTGTTGTTTCCTGCGAATTTCCAAGCCTCAATAGTTTTGGCGCTAGAAGGAGGGCCGCCAGTGCATGGCTGGTCGTGGAAACTTATTTTCCCAAGATTACCCCACTAGCAGATATTTAGAAGCTATTGACTTAACCCAGGTACTTACAGGCTTTGTTTCTGCCCTTGAAGTAAGTAAGCCCGGTTTCACCCTATGTTAATTCTTACGTAGACTCCATTTCTTTCACCCTCACCCATGGCTGGTATTAATGTGATTCAACCCAGCCTACCACCGGCTTGGAGAGCTAGATCACCTTTGAACCTAACACCTCCTTTGCATGACTTACCTCAGGCTTTTGAGAAAATGCTGCCCAAATTTGACCCAAGTGAAAAGATTATAGTAGATGATCACTTGCAAAGCTTTTACTTGGCCATAGAAGGATTAAGGGCTGGAGAACACGAAGATGTAGTCTGCAGACTTTTTCCACATACCCTTAAAGGAGCAGCAGCCTCATGGTATTTTGATCTGCCTACAAACTCAATCCCAGACTGGGATACCTTTGAAAGAATATTCAGAAATAAATATGCATCCCAGAAAACCCATGCAGCACTGATGAAAGGTTTATGTGCTTTGAAGAAAGAAAGAAAATAAAAAGTGCATAGTGTTACACAAAGGTTTGCTGCTTATCTTAAGAATTTTTCTGTAGCTGATAAGCCTTCTAATAATGTTTTGATTGAATATTATACTTCAACTTTAGGGCCTGATTTGGCCATGTTCTCCAAAATGAAAGCCAAGTCTACATTGTCGGAAACTTATGAAGAAGCTGAAAGGGTAGAAGCTGAAAAAGAGAGCATAGAAGATTATTTTGAGCCTAAGGTGGAGTAGTCACGTGACCTTGAAGGAATGTTGAGAATGATGCATAAACTATCTAACAGGGTGATAGATTTGGAAACAGAGAAGGAGGCTTAGAAAGCATATAATCCTTACTATGAAAGGAGAGGAGACAACAATCAATCTAAACCTCCTCCACATAGTCCTGCATCAATGAACTTAACGGAGGTAGGTATGGATAAATTCTGCACCTTTCACCAGCAACCCCATTCTGAAAAGAAGTGTCCTCAATGGTTAAAATCGATGACATTGGTTATGAATCAGCTGCTAGACTCTAAATTTACTAAGAACCGTGGTAAAAAAGAAAAGAATAAGACCATAGAAAAACAAGAAAATGATACCATGTTTTTATGGGATTGTGTCTCGTTGTTTGATACCAAAGAGGAAAGTGATCTGAAACATGAGGATATATTGGAAACAACTGTGACAACAAGAAGCCAAGACTTGGTGAATAAAGAAAATTCAATACTCCCAAAGATCAAGAAGTTGGAAGAGAATGTAAAGAAACCATAGAAGAGCAACATAGATGATAAAATTCCTGAACCTACTATTAGCAGTCAACATTCAAAACAAGTCAATATGCCTGCGAATCCTATTGAAGACAAAGTGGGTAATGTAAAGGAAAATCTCAAAGCAGATGAAGTACTAGAGGAAGAAATTCCCACCAACAACCAACCTGCAGAAGAGATTGTTGCAGCAAGTGTGGGAGTTTGCGAAAAGATTAATGGACAGCCTAAACCTACTACCTGGGAGGTTACCCAATTAGACAGGACCAATGTGAAAGTAGTCGGGGAAATGGAAGATGTCCCGATTCGATTACCTACAAATGAAAAGATCTGTCAGTACATTGATATTGTGATAGCAGACATATCTGATGGTTATGGACTTATTTTGAATCAAGACTGGTCAGCAAGATTAAATGGGTATTTTTCTTTAGATTGGTCACAGTTATGGTTGCCTCATAAAGGCATCCCAAACCGGATCAAAATTTTAAGGGAACCTTATATGAATCACAATGTCACTTAGTTGGAGGGTAAGAAGGAACCAGTAAATTTTGTTTTGGGAAATTATATAATTGAACTTGAACTGGGAAACTTTGCATCGGAAGAAGCCAACAACATATCGGACACCCAGCCAAATCTCCTTTGTTTTTCACAGGTTGATGAGATTGATTGTAAAATAGGAGTTTCAGTTTCAGATATAGTTTTTTCAAGACCAGTAGATGTATTTTTTGATAATGGGTAGGTCTTTCTCATCATTGTAGCCAATCCTAGCCCCTTAACTTACAATTTGTCAAATTTACAGGGGGTGGGCAGAGGACTAACCAGTTAGTGGTTTAGTTCTCAAATTTTATTTTTCTTGATTTTTATGATTATCTTGTACATAAATAAATGATTTGGTTGTTTATTTTTCATTTGCTTTATTTCAGTTTGCTTTTAGTTAAATTTTATTTGATTTCAATAAAAAGAAGCAATATTTTGGTTGCATGGAGAGTATTAGAGTTCTGGACTAACTAAAATCCTTGATTATAAGACTGTGTATTATGGTTTTATCTGATAGAATTTCTTCTAGTTTAGCAGTTTTCCTAAATGGCTATGAACGCATTGAAGTCCTGCTTAATCCCTATAAAATAACTCAAGATTTAAAGGTCTGGAATATTATTTCAAGGCTCCATCCATCTCACATCTAAAAATGTCCTAGGGGGTGATAGCAAAAGACCCATGGAAAGGAAGTAGGGTAAACAGAATATTACATATAAATGATCCCATGCCAAGAATTGAAAGCCAAAAGGCTAAGAAGAGTCAAAACTCCTAAGAAAGCAATATGTATCAAAACAAAGTACTAAATCATATGAGTATAAAATTGCCAAAATTTCTTCTCTGTCCGTGAGCTGAAAATTAAATACATCTCTCACACAAAAGGACACTATGGATAGAGGAGCCTGAATAAAAATTCAAAAAGAAAGGCATGAGGAGGACTCAAAAGGACAAAAAGTCCAAAAGCACAAAAAAGGTGCAAAATGGCATGGGAATGAGGAACACATGAATATTTCTGTTTACCATATGTTATGATCCTATGGTGTCCAAGCTGGAAACTACCCGAAGACAGAGGTAAAAATGAAACTCATATTCTTGGCCTCGAAAGAGTTATCTTGACTTTGAAATCTTGGTTTCCATTTTCCTAAATTGGAATATCATCAATGATTAAGAGTACATATATTTTCCATTTGGGAAATCCATACATATAGAAGAATTAAACATGTTATTTTTATTGTTAAAACAGTCTCTTACTTAAGGAAGAAATTGTCCAGAGATCTAGGTTCACCACGTAGTCGCCAATTGTTGCAGCTGCAACTTTTCTCCCAAATTTTTTGAAATTTTGGACCCTCGTTTTTTATTTTATCTTTCTTAGGAGTGTGTGGATTCATGAACTCTGTTTTATTCTTCCCTTTGCTACAATTTGGTTTGAAGTGATGTCAATTGCTTTCATTCTTTTCGGAAAACCGCTTCCTGTCGGCAAACGCATTAATAGTGGAATTTGAAAGCGATGTCTATTTGGTATGAATGATTTCCCTCATCGTTATTAGAAGTCTGTTTACATTCAAGTCCGAGCTTGTTTCTCGTTGCTGTCACTATTTCAGGTGTTAAACGAACCATTTTTATCACTGCCTAGCTTAAATCTTTGAACACTTAATACTTTGTTTTGATAAATTTTCGCTGTCGGAAGTTTTTTGGACAGTAGAGTGGAGGCCATAATCTTTACGTTTTCCACCATTGTGAAAGCTAGGCGCTGAATGTTCCGATGGTTAGCTCTTTGGCGATATTTTTCCTTTCACTCTCGGAACAGTTTATAACTTCAAGCAGAAGTTGTAATTCTTTTGTCTTCCGCAACGATGGCTCTGGAATGGACTAATCTTCCGAATTATAGCTTTGCCGACCATCGATCTTGTGTTTTGCCATAGAGCCCATAGTCTTCCCGTATTCTGCCATTGCGGCTGCGCAATCCACTGTTTGTTCAAATTTTATCGCTGCTTTTAAATGCGTTTTCAGCATGTTTGAATTGCAAGTTTATTTGGTTGGTGCTCCCACCGTTGCGGAAGATTGACAGGTCTTGGCTTTGTATTCTTCTCCGACGTATTTGGTTCAATCGACGGATTTTTTGATTTTGAGTTGGAACATGTTGTTACTTTGGTTTCCGCAGTTGCGGATGGCAAATCACTAACTCTCCCGATTATTGCTTTGATGTTGCGGGTCTCTCTTTGTTATTTTTGTCGGTCCGTGAGTTGTGGGATTTCGTCGTTGCAGCTGCGAAAAGCTCTATATTTTTTGGTCGTCTAGTCGTTTTAAGCTCCGACATTGCAGAAGGTCGTGCGCTTTATTATTCTGCCGTTGCAGCTGCAAAGGCACTATCCTTGCTGAACTTTTAGTTATTTTCCCTTCTAATTTAGACCTTATATTGCGGATTGATTTGTCCTGTATGTTTCTTCCGTTGTGGATGGAAAAATCACTAACCTTTCGGTCTCTTAGTCGTTTTCTCCTCCAATGTAGACTTTGCCTATCACTGACAGTAATATCCCTTACGGCTCCACCATTACGGATCCTGACTCCACTATGACTCCGATGATCAGTTTTGTGAAGCTCCGACCTGGTTCTCCTCGCGGACCGTCGATGTTGTGTTTTGCCGCAGAGCCCGTAGTCTTCCCATCTTCCTCCATTGTGGCTGCGCAATCCACTGTTTGTTCAAATTTTATCGCTGCTTTTAAATGCGTTTTCATCATGTTTGAATTGCAAGTTTATTTGGTTGGTGCTCCCACCGTTGTGGAAGATTGACAGGTCTTGGCTTCGTATTCTTCTCCGACGTATTTGGTTCATTCGACAGATTTTTTGGTTTCGAGTCGAAAATTGTTGTTACTTTGGTTTCCGCAGTTGCGGATGGAAAATTTCTAACTCTCCCGATTATTGCTTTGACGTTGTGGGTCTCTCTTTGTTATTTTCACCGGTCCGTGAGTTGTGGGATTCCGCCGTTGTGGCTGCGGAAAGCTCTATATTTTAAGCTCCGACGTTGCGGAAGGTCGCGCGCTTTATTATTCTGCCGTTGCGGCTGCAAAAGCACTAGCCTTGCTGAACTTTTAGTTATTTTCCCTTACAATTTAGACCTTACATTGTGGATTGATTTGTCCTGTATGTTTTCGCCGTTGTGGATGGAGAAATCACTAACCTTCCGGTCTCTTAGTCGTTTTCTCCTCCAATGTAGACTTTTCCTATCACGGAAAGTAATATCCCTTACAGCTCCGCCATTGCGGCTCTCGATTCCGCTATGACTTCGATGATTAGTCTTGTGAAGCTCCGACCCGATTCTCCTCGCGGATAGCCTAGTGGTTTTCTCTCCTGAAGTTGCGGAAGGAATTATCCTTGCGTCCTCCGATCCATAGTTTTCCGTCTGCCGAGGTGAGTTCATGTTTTCACCTGATGCTCAGTAATTTCCCACCTTTCTTGTGTGCTTCCACTCTATTTTTCTATGGTGGTTATTGTGTCATTTTTGGTGTTTTCTTTGGAGGGTGTTGAATAGTCCATATGCGACCTCATTTGAGCTAAAGAACCTGTCTTTTGGGCTTTTGATTTTAGGATATGAACTCGCAGAATTTTTCTTTGCATTATCATGCATTAAAGTTCGTTTTACTGGATGTATGTTTTGACACATTTTGTGTACTCTGTCAATGATAAATGGTCTAAGAACAGTTTGTGTTTATGACAGGACGATTACTGCGAGTGAGATGTGTTTAAAATACAAACTAGAAGGGAGGCAGCAAGGAAGGAAGTGGTTGAGGAACAAAGAAGCAGAAGCAGAGAAAAGAAGAAGAAGGTCAAGTTTAAGCTCTATAGGATCTAGCAAGATACCAACAAATGACTGAGAAAAATAAATAGAGGCAGAGGCCCAGGCTTGGAAAAGTTCGATAGTTACCAAGTTGGTCTCTTTTCATAAAATTGTTTTTCTGTTAAATCTGAAATGTAACGTTTGTATGAATCATTAGAACTCACAAAAGGAAAAAATTGTGAGATTAAACGGTTGGGGGAGCCCAAAGGTCACGAAGGGGCAGCCCAAGAGTTTCGCTTGTTGTATAAGTATAGGAGAATTAGAGGGAATAGGGGACTTTTTCCCAGTTAGATTTGTGAAGACATATTGTAAGAAGAACTATTTCCGTTTGCAATAGATAATTACAGTTTGCTTGTTGGAGAAAGCTTGGTGGAATATTCAAATGTTGTGCTATGGATTTGTTGAAGAGGAACTATTTCATTTTCATCTTTGTGTCCATTAACTGTGAGACCGTTCTAACTCTTTGAACCTATGTTCTTGTATGAATGTTCTCTGGTTTATTTTATGAAGATTTCCACTATGAGTAATGAATGTTGTTCATAAACAATTGGCTTCTGGTTGTTCAAATATCTTTTAATGTTCATGCATTTTGAAAGAAGTATCAGCTATCTGTGATTTTTCATAATGCATGTACAAATTGCATTACTCATTAATGAATGATAACTTTGATCCCTAGGGATAGGTTAGGTAGTTAGTTGTAATTTCTTGCTGTGTGTGATTTAGATGCGAGAGAGTTTAAGATGAGAGGTAAGAACCTGTGTATCACATTGTGACCGCTCCTCATATTCTACGTCAATCTGCATGTTAAATAAGCACTTGCATATCATACTTAAGTCAAAAAATACAAAAATATATACGGTGGACCGGGCCGCAACCGGTAAAACCGTTTTTTTTGTTACTTGACCTACAATAGCCGGACCGCAAACCAGATGGATTCCCTACACCAAACAGTCACGAGCTAGTTGGGAACATTGAATGGGGAGAATCCCTTGTTGTTGTTGCCTGTGAATTTCCAGGCCTCAACAGCTAGTTAAGCTCCTCTTCAGCCCTGATAATGAATTCAATCAAGGAATGGGAACTCCTAGTCAATATGAACTCGATGAGACTGACTTTACTCAAATGGGAGCAAAATCCACAGATTTAGGAATTTGGGTTTGCTGCATTATTTAATTAATTTTTAATTAAATTAATTAATATTTGTTTTTTTGGGGATTTTCTCACTTGAGTGATGGAAAAATCACTCAAAACTTAGGAAAAGTTGGTTCATGGGTTTACCGGGTCCTTTGATTTAGAAAATGAGCACCCCCATGACTTAATTTGGCTTTTAACCCCACTTTTATTACACGACCAATTTTTCCAATTAGACTATTAAAAAATACCCTAAGTTTTGTGGATAAATTAAAATTAAAAATTAAAAAAAAAACCTAGGGGGACTTAGCAAATGTTCATATGACTCAACCATAATGCCTACCATGTTTATACATTGGAACACAGACTCTAATAACCTCAATATGCCTAAATGTCAGGCCGATCACCCCAACTTTGGAGGTATTGAGTGAAAAACTCATAAATTATCAGTCGTTTATTCAACAACCAATAATAACGAGGGGACAAAACAATCTGGGCTGATCAAATTGACAAATAAATTCCAAGAGACCGAGTATTTTACAGACACTACCATGCTAGAATATTTTATTAAAACTCCTCCAAAGGGGTATGAACATGTGGTAGATAAAAAAAACACTTCGCAGAAGCAAGTCTAAAGGTCTTCTGAAGTCTGAATAAATCATCTTTGTCTGGTTCACCAGGCTCACTTGATAACATGGAATAAGTACAACGTAGGTGGTAACAATCCCCAATCTAGATGTTCATCCACATTTCCTTGCCGGTCTTTTTCTTCTGCAAATAATTTACCGCAAAATCCTGCAACTCTCTATCCGGACGGTGCAATAGCTTCTCGATCTCAACCAAAGCATCAGGATCTTTTTCCAGGGATAAACAACTTGCGAAGAATTGTTGTAAGGTACCATAGTGCTGTGATGGTCCAACTTCTAGAAAAGAATCAAAAGCAGAAGGCATGCCAAAAATATTTGTCTTACCAGGATTTCTTCCAAGCGCTTCGCGAGCTTGAAAAAACGTCTCTCTCTTAGTTGCGATATTGAATTGTGCTTTCTTCTTGCCAGCTAGTCGCACTTGTGGTTGTAGTCCATATTCCCCAGTTGTCGCACCTCCTCGAGTAAAAATCGAAACATCAACATCTTCTATCCGTGGTTCTACTAGAATGGTTGCAACCTTCAACCATTGATTCTCATTCTGTGGTGGAGGCTGATTCAGTGGTGGATTCTGGTTCACTGGTGGATTCATAAGCTGATTGATGTTTTGATTTTATGCTGGAATTTGGGGCTGAATTTGATTATGTATTTGATTCTGGGCCTAGAACTGATTCTGATTATGTAATAAAGGAACATTTTCAGCCTTCCATCTCACAATTAACTGAGGACAATTCTCAATAGCATGATCATTCACCGCGTAGTATACACATTGAAAATGGGGAAAATCCCTATGATAGTGGCCAAATGTCCCATAGTTATAACACTGGATTGATGTACGACCTCGTTCTCCTCCACAGTCAAAACCTCCTCTTCCCTTGAAACCAAAGCCTCTACGGTATCATCCTTGCTGTTGATATTGTGGTTGAGCTAATTGCTGCTAATACTGGGGTTCCACCATTTGTTGTTCTGGGGGATTCAGCTACTACTAAGCATAGTGCACTACTTGGACATACTACAGTTGTGGTAGAGCCATTGGGGCTTAGGTGTATTGGGGTCTTCATGCAAAATGGGGCTGTGGTGCAACCTACATCTGTGGTTGTGATGGAATAACAGTGCATCTGCAGTGGCGGCATATACTGGAATTCAATTGGTGGCTATATCATGACCTACGGCTGTGGCTACTGCATCATGCAGGTATCTTCACCTTTCATGAAATATGCATCCTATTTCTTCTATTGAGGTAAATCATAGGCTCGATAGTCCTTATCCTTGTGCCCAACTAAGTGACAGGAGGTGCAATATAGGCTCGCTAGCTTTGTAACCATTTTCTACATGTAGGTATAATATTCATGCTGATGCCCATATACTTGACATATGCAACACCATGGCACAATACCTCAACTCAATGGGTTTGGTGCTCCTGAGAGTAGATAATTCTAAAAAGAAGGACAGGTATCTTTCGTGTGTCCATCCACATGACACCAAATGCACCACAAATAATCATGTTCATCTTTATCCTTCTTGATATCCTGCAGTTTAAATCATCAGGTTTGCAAACTGTGCCTAGGTTTGGTTCACTCCGATAGTAGTTTATCCAATAGGTGAAGCTTCCAGCTTCATTGCAATTTCCAGAGCCTTGCTCTACGTCGCGATCTTTTGCTGCATTAATGGGTGTTGGATATGAGGGACCAGTGCCACAATGAACAATTCTTTTTGTTGGATGTCACTCATATCAAAGCTAACCCACGCCATCAATGTCTTAAACCTCTAATCAATGTCCCAAACTGTTACGGAGAAAACTTCCTATGGCTTGGGGTGTACCACAACAGACAAAGAAACCACAGAAATTAATCCCTTCCCAATATGCAAGAGAAGTAAAACATATAACACTAAAGGATCTTGAATCATACCTTATTCTGGAGGATTGAAGTATATCCCCATTGAGCTTTTTCCAATCCTGCTTGCTTTAGCAATTTACTCTCAACAACAATATACAAGGAAAGCATGTTATATAATATAGTGTTAGGCCTACTCTAGCATATCTAATTAATAATGCATAAGCAATTAAATGAATCCATGGATTCAATATTCATTTAAATGCACATAATTGGACAAGAAAAGATATTTCTATTAATAAAATCAAAGATTACATAAGTGACAACCTCTGTTGGCACGTCTGCGAACTGGAGAAACTGAGTCCTCCTCCTAGGCCTGCACCAACTCAATCCTCCATCTCTCGATAGCAAGCTCACAAGCAAAGGAAATATTGGGAAGAACACAAAGTGATCCAAGGGACAAAGGGATGTAGACTCAAGTATAATCAAGCTACGACAACAATGGACTATAGTTTTCTTGCTCTTCAATTCCTCCTCTTCAATGTATCCAAGGGGTTCCTTATATAGTGCTTCAATGGCATAATGGAAGGTCAAATCCGAGCAATCTCGAGGCATATGGAAGGCCAAGAGACAAGTGATTCAGATCCACATCAATAAAAACTCCAAAAGTATTTGTATTTATGTACACATCTCGATGTACATGGGTTTAAGGGTAATATCTGTATATATACATGAGAAAGGGATTAAACGTCACATACAATAAATAATAGGTGTTTTTAGGGATGATGTTGGAAACATAAAAGGTACAATAATGGTCCATGGGTTCCAAAGAGTCTGTAGAGGGATAGGGAAGTCCATAAAAGTGTGATCAACCATGTGTGGTAAAATCAGCTGTAACAGATGCCCCCTAATGTTTGAGGTCAGAGGGGTAACATGATGGCTGAAATATTTTATAAATCCATCCTAGAAGTGGAGTGATGAATAACCAGGTGGAAGAACCAGACATCCATCGTTATAGTACAATAATCAATCTCTACATATGACTACAAATACATATAGCAGTCATGGATACATAAGAGTACAATGGCCATGAATAGGCATGATATACAAAATGTGACATGTGTGGTCATCACCACGTATAATAAATAATAGATCAGAATCTCCATGATGAATATATACAAAGGACCAAGATCTCCATGAAAATTGAAGATATACAATGGATCTAGATCTCCACAATGGCTGAAGATATCTGACATACACTAGAATCAAGTCATGAGAGTTGAAATATCATGAACACTGGCACGATCAAGGAGGTAGCATATGTGTAATGCCACTAATCTAGAAAGTCTTCTACACAAACCACTACGAGTACATGTCCTACTATGTGAATAGAGGTGTTGAGGTCAAACATAGTAGTCCATCGTTAGATTATCGTTCATTGATGTATACCATTAATAGACATGAGATCACCCACCGATAATGAAAATGGGAATCAAGGCACTAGAGTGCAATCTAACAAGTGCGAATAAATGTGTTGAGGTCAAACACTTAGAAGAATCCATCGATCAGGGGACATTGATGTATTCCTAATACTGTTGATAGCGAGAGAACCTACCACTGATGACTGTAAGTCTCAAGGAACTCAAATGAATATAGAATCCTATCCCAGAATAAATGATCTGAAGTCGATATGATGGAATTTGCTAGAAGGAGGGCATTAATGAATCCCCCATCAACCAACACGAGGTACTTAGCAACGTTGTATAATATGGAAGGACTTGAACAACATGTGCATGAACCAGTAATAGTACTGAGAATGGCCGACATGTAAAGTTAAGACAATTGAGGAATGGCTGACTTAGGCTTCAACTTCCTTCGAATAGGAGCATAAAGGTGAATGGTGACTAAATGTAGGAAGCATGGACTCGATATAAAAAACTGGGACATCTCTGTGACACAAGAGGCATCAATAGAGGCTCCATAAGGACTAGAAGATTAACCAGTCGGTGGAGATAAACTCAGAAAAATGAGTACAGCTCCTAAAGTCAAAATACTAACCCAGCCAATAGATGTGATATACAGTGCTCTGTTTGAAGGCGAAACTACTCGACTGCTGCCAAAGATAACATCTTTTCCTGTCCATCTTTTGGGTTTTTTTATTTTTTTGGACTTTTTCAGATATTTTGAAAAGCTTGAAAAAGAATAAAAGTTCTTTATAGTTACAAATCTAGGAGGAGACGAGTGTCCATGGGAAAACAAACTAGCTCCAAGCAGTAGAGCATACCTATGCTTAATGCAAGGAAACATGTGCAGGATAAAGACACTCAGGGGAAATTCCCCTCTTGGTAAAAAATGGGGAATCAATATGCAAAGGATATATAAAAAGGCTTTGCTTGGATAGACATGAGATAAGCTTGGGCTATATGGCTGATAATCAAAGTCAGGGAAGCTGACGTAAGGCTCAATAAGGCAAGCAAAAATCATGATAATGCAATTACAACTTGACATATACAAGGGAGTCCCGGGGAAATGGCCAGCATAAATTCCAAGAGGAGTATGAATCTCTTGCTCAAAGTCATGGCGGTACTATACAAAGGATTCCCACACCCTAAAGGAGAAATTTTGGCATGGGAACCAAATGCAAAACAAGATCTACCTAGGGTACCCATTCACAACATTTCACTTCTAAAAGCAACAAGAAGGTTCTGTGACAAGATGGAATGGGTTCATACCTAAGGTTAAAACGAAATGGTCATAAGATTATGCAAAGTGCAAACAAATGTGAAACCTAACCTATATTCCAGTTTAGACATAATACCTACAATAGGTATAAACGAGTCAAAGCCATGATCAAAACTGCACTCAAAATGGATTCCTACAACATCAAATTAGTTCAAACGGTCCAAAACAGTCAGAAACGGTAAAAAACTATAGAAAGTGGCTAAAAATTTCAAAAAATTTCTATAAATAGTGAAAAATTTCAAAAATTTCATACCATTTGAAATTTTTACTCAACATAGTGCATTTGTGCTCAGAACTTCAAAAGCGAATTCCGAGAGCATCGTCTAGTGGAATCCCTCTTCGTTTGATCCAAGTAGATTCTCATGCTCTTCTCTTTCATTTTGATGCAATTTTTTTCAAATTTCATGGGATATTTAATTTTTTGAGCCATCCAAACTTATGTGTTTCGGCCCATGCAGAAGTTGGGACTTTTTCCACGTATAGGGCTCACCATACACAAAAAATGCACCAAAATCCACATACATACATGGCTGTTTTGAAAACAGTCACATACAAGGCTGCGAACAAGGTTTTAAAGGGTAAATATTGATAAAAAAACTTGGGTATTTTTGTAGGATGGTGCTAGAGTGGAGAGAAAGAGAGCATGGTGATGTTGAGGAAGCTATGCAAGGTGATCTCATGGCTCAAAAAGCATTATGGGCATGTGGATTGTACAAGTTTTGGTGTCTTGGAAGCCTGAGGGCCAAACCAAGACTAATCCAACTACTGGTAGACTATTGGGATCCAGAGTCTGAAACATTTCAGATAGATGGGATGACCTTCAACATTGAGGTTGATGACATATATTTTATCACAGGTTTGTCCCAATGAGGGGAGATGGTGAACCTCCGATCTTGTTGGCCAGGAGGCGGGATGACCATAGATGAGTACATAGCTATGTACTTCTTTTTGGAGATGAAAAAGTTTGGGATTCAGATCCTGACAAACTCTATTCAGATTCTAGGGATAAAGGCCATACTTTTGGCATTGGGAAGGATTATAGGGTTGGCTTCACTCCACCATGACTCATGGCCAATGATGTTCTATGCAGTAGAGTGCATGCGACCAACAATATATGACTGGAGTACTACACTGCTGAGCAACATGAAACATCAACACAATGATTACAAGATGGGTAGAGTGTGAAAATTTGGGTTCGACAGTATATTGAACATGTTTTTCTTTGAGAGGGTGCTAGGGATAAGCCCTAGGGTAGACATTACTTCACATGGAGTCTAGGATCCAGCCCATCGATGCTGGGAAAATGTCATGTGCAGACTGGGTGGAGGTAGGGTGGCTAACCCCTACCCAACAGATTTATTTCCATGGTGGTAGAGACAGATCATTGCCATAGATGACTATCCCTATGCAGGGATAGACTTCTGTGGAGACCCAGATATTCCCCTACCACTAGGAGCAGCTTATGGTGACATAGGTAAAGAATCCCAAACCCACTTTTTAAGTTTTGAATTATTTATTTTTTTGTGTTTTTTGATATATTGACTCAAAAGACATGGTTTTTGGTGTGACAAAACATAGTGACAATCTGTTATGTATATGCAGATGTAGGACCACGACGACGAGATGGATTCCCTTGTCATCGATGGAGGGAAGGAGGAGATTATATTATGGGTGCGGATGCAGAGCAGACGCTCCAAAGCATCCACACAAACTTTGTTCATTTGACACATAGGGTACCCATGGTGCAAGTCGAGGACTTGCCTAAGGCCATGCAGCGCCAAGTGGTTGGTGTACCATAAGCATGGGTTTGACTGTTTTGACGGATAGCTAGAGTCGTAGTGTGTTATCATGATCAGAACCCCCCTCCACCTCAGGCTTAGAGACTTGAGTGTATTCACTTTTGTATGACTGTGTAGTATATTTTGGTTGCTCAGAAGCCCCAATTTTGTATATGACACTTATGTATTATGACGTCACTTTTTGAAGTTAATGAAATTTTTTTTATGATGATTGATTTTATTTATATTTACATGTGTGTTGAATGTGTGTTTGTGATATGCTTATGGTCTATGAAACAAATGCCAATCTAACCCATAGTTATCATATGAGTCAGCAACTTGATTAAAAATTCATGGAACATGAATCTATGTTATACTCTCAAATTTCTATTCTAGAAATCTAACACGTAAGAATCTTCGTAATAATGTCAGATCCCTAATATGGTACAAGGCATTAAGTTGTGAAACCACTAATTGCGAATCCAAGCGTACCTCAAGAGAATGAACACCATGTGAAATGGCATCACGCAATAAATCAATGATGACACTATATTCAACAACATTGTTTGAATAAGGCTATAAACACACGCCTCCTGAAGACAATACTTGACCCGTAGGAGTATAGATCAACCAAGCAACTGAAGCTGAGTTTTGAGTGTGGCGGCTAGCACCATCAGTGAATCCTATGCAAATGGAAGACTCCATCGAAATATATCATAAGAAATAAAAGCTAATCAACAAACCCAATCACCATAATAAAACATAACTATGCAATGCAAAACTATACAATAATATACAAAAATCAGCCCTGGTTGAAGATCATGCATAGTATTTTTTAAGATAGAGCCCATTTATAGGCTCCACCAAGGCTGTCCCTTCATAATTAACCAGCTCATAGGATCCTTTCTCTAAGACTCATTTAACAATCTAAGGACCATGCCACATGGGATTAAATTTCCCTGCCCCCAAGGGTTCCTTATCTTGATCCCACAAAAGGACAATTCACCTTCCCTCAACCTCCTTGGATGGACAGAATTATCATATTGGACCTTGATGCGATGCTTGTTAACCTATAGAGCCACTAAGGCATCTCAACGCTTCTCATCAAGCTGCTCTAAGTGGACCAAACACTATTCCAATGTGGCAGTGTGAGGTAAAAGCTCCACAGCTAGCTTCAGAGAAGGGATTTTGCATTCAACTGATAAAACTGACTCCACCCCATGCATAAGCTGATAGGGAGAAAAATTAGTGGCAGTATTAAACTGTGGTTCTATAGGCCCACAAAGTAGGATATAACATGATATGCCAATTATTCTTGCTTTGTACGATGGTTCATCGGAGAATAGACTTAAGTGATGTGTTCATTGCTTCAACCTGTCCATTCACCTAAGGGTAATAAGAAGAGAAGTGCACTTGCTTATATCCTAACTTTGAAGACAACTCTTACATCATTTTATTCTGAAAGTGCTTGCCATGGTAAGTGACTAGCGCTTTCGAAATGCCAAACCAGGTGATGATCTGGTTGAAAACGAAATGCACATCTATCTCACCATCAGATTTAACTGTGGGCATAGCCTC
Organism: Pseudotsuga menziesii; assembly: GCA_001517045.1. Lineage (NCBI taxonomy): Eukaryota > Viridiplantae > Streptophyta > Pinopsida > Pinales > Pinaceae > Pseudotsuga > Pseudotsuga menziesii. The sequence continues at coordinate 1,140,650 of LPNX010344293.1, read as the reverse complement.
TACCCATTTTGTGAAGTAATCAAAAGCCAAAATAATATGATGATGCCCCCAGCCGAAGCTGGGATGCAATCCATAAAATCAAGCCCCCACTTGGTGAAGGGACCAATGGTGACAATAGGATGTAACGGGGCTGAACACAAGCGCATATTACGTGCAAACACCTGGCAAGGGTGACACTTCTTGACCACATTAATGCAATCTTTGAAGATGGATGGCCAAAAATAGCCCGTTCTCAAGATTTTTTGGGTTGTAGAAAGCCTAGATAAATGACCACCAAATGCCCCTCCATGACAATCATTCAGCACAACCTCAGCCTCATCATGGGATAAACAACGATGCAAAATGGAATCTACCCCACGGCGTTACAAATTCTTATCCACTATAAGGTAGTTCTTAGCTACATTACATAATCATCGTTGTTCATCCTGTGAGAGGTGAGTAGGGACTTTCAATGTTTGCAAATACATGATGATATCCCCGTACCAAGGGTCTAAAGTTGAGATGAGGAAAATATGCTCATCGACAAAAGAATCCTCATAAACCTCTTCCTCCTCTGAACTTGGAAAATTGTATATAAGCTCTGCAAAGATTAATGATTTCTTCTATTTTGATGAAACAAATTCGAGATCAAACTCTTGCAAAATCACAATCCATTTATTATATTTTCCCCCAATCATCCTTCTAGTGAGGATGAACTGAAATGGATTGATGTGAGCTACGACCAAGGTTTGGCAAAGGAGAATGTAATGTCTCAAACACTGAACCACATGAATGGTGGCCAAGGCTAGCTTCTCCACATGGGAATAGTGAAGTTCTACTTCTATAAGGTTTCGGCTCAAATAATATATGACATGCTCATGGAGCTCCTCATCCTCCTAAACCAAAACCATACTAACCTCCTCCATAGACATGGCCACATAAATTAAGAAATCACAGCTATAGTCTTATGGACTAAGTATTGGGGCCATTACTAAGGCTCACTTAAGAGAATTGAAAGAATCCCGTGCTCACTCATCCCAGTAAAAAGGGGTGTCCTTCTTCAAAAGACACATAAAGCCTTTAGTCAAGTTGGAAAAATTAACCATGAACCTTCGTAAGAATTTCACCATGCCTTGTAAACACTGAAGGTGTCTAATATTACATGGGGGGGGACAACTGGAGTATTGCCTCAACCTTTAAGGGATCGACTCTTATAACCTCCCTAGATACGATGAATCCTAGTAAATGACCAACAGTCATGCAAAAGATGCACTTATGAGGATTTAAACGAACTTGATAATTACATAATCTTTCGAACACTAATCTCAAATGATATGGATGACATAGTCTCAAAAGAGAGTGAGCAGCAATATCATCCAAATATACCTCGATAATCATTTTAAGATCGTGAAAGATTAAGGTCATGGCCCGCTAAAAAGTAGCTCCGGCATTTTTAAGGCCAAAGGGCATCTTTCGATATGAAAAAATACCGTAAGTACAAATAAATGTGGTCTTATGTTGATCCTCGGGCTTAATCTAAATCTGATTATATCAAAAAAAAACCATCCATAAAGGAAAATACCACACTTCCCGAACACTCATCCAAAATCTAATCAATAAATGGTGTGGGGAAATTATCCTTAGGATAGGCGCGATTTAAGTCACAAAAATTAGTGCATATGCAGATCTCTCCCTACTTCTTATCTACTAGAATGGGATTTGAAACCCACTCCGTCAAGGGAACAGGATAGATAAAACCATCTTTAACTGGTTTCTCTATCTCAGCTTTAATGGCGGGTGCTTTTCTAGGATTCACTACACACAAATGTTGTCGAACCGGTTTTGCATCCGGATACATTTTGATCTCATGTTCGACAATACGAGGGTCTATACCCAACATTTCTTTGTATGAACAAGTGAAAATGTCATGAAACTCTTTAAACAACTCGGTATACTCCTTGATATCAATGGGAGAACAACCTGCCCCAATGTAGACATTCTCAACCTTGCTAGGATCATGAGAAATATTCATAGGAATTGTTGGTGATAAATTAGCCGATGTTTCCATAAACCATCTGAGTAGGAGAGCTTAATGGAACCATGGTGCTACCAATATTCTTGCTAATAATATCCCTAAATTCATCACACTCCATACGATCGAGCTTAGGAAGAAAATATGATCAATGATGCAACTCTTCTCAAGGTTGCTCAACCCCAGACATGGCATCAAGAATAGCTTCATATAATGGAAAAACATCATCGAGGAAATCATGTGAGTTACATGACTCTACTTCCCATGCAGGAAGCACATACAAGTCCTCCTCATCCATCTGCAAAGAGGAAGGACTAGGCTCTACAACCTGATCAAGATTCACTTGATATGCCACAATTGTTGCAGGAAACGACACATCTATCTCGATAGGCATACTCGAAGTACTCGGTGAAGGAAGAATCCAAGGATATTCCATATGGGTAGTGTGAAAAGACAGTGAATTCGACAAGGATGAAGCCCCACCAAAACTAGACCCAATCATAAGAATGGGTGCAGGACAGCTAACAATTCCCATAAGAGAAGGATACATACCTACACCCACGCTCCCAGTTGCTGGCTAAGAATGATCGATAATCAAGATAGAAGCTCCCAAAGATGAATTGACACTTAGATTATGGAATGACTTTTGATAAATCATAACAATCTTCCCATTAAATGAAAATCATATCACTTGAAAGAGGGAGGAAGCTACGACTTGCATACTATACATCCAATTCCTACCCAGTAAAATATTGTAGTCAAGGGGTGCATCAACCACCTCAACCTCGATCGCGATGGTCTTCCATCCTAATTGGACCTCTAGAGAAGGAATAATCCCATGCGGCTGAAACGATCTACCATCGAAAGCTGTCAACATAGTGGCGGATTGAAACAACATGGGAGAACCCAAACCCTTCCAACATGACAAAGACATCACGGAAGTATCACTGCCTTCATCAATGATAATATGCATGACAGTGTTGTTAAGACACTCTACATGAATCAAAAGAGACACATAGTAAGGCAAGCGAGGCTGTACTCCCATGATTTCAAATTTGATCATGGCAGAAGAGCTATTGTCACTAACCCCGAGAGCAGACAAAAAGGGTTTCCTCTGCCAAGGACAAGTTTGAAGCACTTATAACATGGACATCGCACAAGGAGTCTGGCCCAAATCCTCAACAATTGAATAGTTCTAGGTGACTCAGGCAATAGGATTGTGCCCCAAACGCTTTAAGACTCCCTTAGGAATGCGAGGTGGAGCTTCAGGTTCATCCGTAGGCTTTTCAATTCGCAAAGGGATCTTAGATGGGGAAGGTTCTTTCCCAAGTTCTATTTGTGACAAACCATAATATTTCACACAAGTCACAACTTTAGCAGTACGCGCCATGTTGATGCAACCGTGGCCACTAGTGGTGTTATCACTCCAGGAAACTCCTCTAGGTTGTAGCTCAAGGATTCCTGGTAACTTCAATGTTTCTTCAATGGTTTACTAAATGGATCAAGTCAGATGACCTAAAGGACCTCACACACTCAAGACATGCAAAAAAATCAATCAAAAGATACGGCTTCTAACCACCAATGTTCAGAGGGTTGATAATAAGGTGAATAAATGGAGAACTTACTATGCTGGTAGATTCATATATAAAGCAATCACATATGCATGGATAATCATAACAAGGAAAAATACTTGTAATTCAACTCATCAACACATAGATAGTATGACAACTATCTAGCATTAGATAAAAATAATAAAATTGAATCAGGCATTCAAGAACAAGTACAGAAGAGAAAAGAGATGGAACTTGAACATATAATGGCAAAAGAGCTTATATTAAATGATGAATAACATGAGAAGCTTGATAACAATAAGGGTATAAAAGTCTCCAAAGTCGAACCCTCTCTTTAACATAAGTCTTAGGATTTATATCGTTTACAAAATTTATTTCAGATCCTGAAAAGTTGGATTTGATTTACTAAAAATAGATAAAATAACTGTTTTTGCAAAATTAGGTCAAAACCCCTAATTTAGGTGCTAACCTATCTAACTCTAATACTTGTTCACCCCTTGAACTCTTTGATAAATATAGTGATCACTGCAGTAGAGCTATGACCTATTATTTGACAGATAAGTCACATTTTTTCAAAAGCAAGTAGGGTTTGTGACCCATTTCACCTTGATGGCACCCTCAAAACTGGAACAAACACCTTCCACCGGTGCCTTTAATCGATTTTCAACTCCATAATTCACCCCTGAGGTGTTTGTATCCATTAAAATTGGTTCTGTGTGGAAGAATTTCTTTCTGCACCCTTTTGTGCTTTTGATGGTTAAGGAAATAGAATTTTGGGCACATAAGCTGCTGAAAGCTCTACTTTCGCCGGCTAATGAATAGCTGATGCGTTCTCCTAAGCCACCAAAAGCTCTGTTTTATGCAAAATTTAATTAGTCTTTAATCAACCTTTTCAAACTTTATTCCTGACCTTCTGGTACTTCTTCAACCTGCATAAGATTTGGAATATCAGCAACATCATGGGCTACCTCTGGGTCCTTAAGGCTTATTGCTTCCTCTGCTAGGGTTTCCAGTGCAAGGTGAGTTTGAGAGTTAGGGTTTGAGTTTTTCTTTTGCAACCTTGATAGCCTGATTTTCAAACTCTTCAAAATCTACAACAAATATTTTTTGGACTGATAGATGAGGTCGAAAATAGATGAAGTCGAAAATGCCACCTGGAGGACTGACAGGTCATCTCTCGCCCCAAAAATTTGGCCAAACTGCTGAAAAATGGGGCTTAGAGATGGATTTGGTTCTCCAAATCCATGACACTTGTGTATAAACCGAAAGAGATTTTTGTATATTGGTATGTTGTGAGAAAAAAAACTCTCATTTTTTTGAAATTAATTTTCATTTTCCCGATATTTGCATTTCAAAAACATGTGTCAAACAAGGAAATTCTGAGATCCAAAAATTAGGGCTCAGAGATGGATTCGATTCTCCCAATATGAAATACCTGTAGGAAAACTAAGAGAGGTTATTGTTCTATGACATATTAGGAACACAAAAATTTGAGCGTTTTGCAAAATGATTCTCCAGTCACTCAGAATAACCATTTTAAAATGATGCCTTTTCATAATTAAACACCAATTTTAGTGGCTTGGAGCGCCCTGAAATTTCGGTGTTAGATGTTGATAGTCCGCTTTTGGTCGCTTAGAGACCATTTTTAAACAACACTTAGCCATGGAAACCTAGGTTTTTATTTTTTTGAGTGGACCCTCCTCTCTCCATCTTCTTGAATGTTCTTCTGCGCCTGCAAAATTGAAATTCGAATTCAGGGAAGGAAATTAGCATGTTGGTTTCAGGGATGGCCTGGAGTAGTGAGGATGTATGTAGGGAAATGTGGAGTGGATTGAGGATAGGATGCTGATTTTGAGGGGCTGATAAATTGATTGGTACTTGAGCAAGATTACAGTAAACTCTAGTGAGAACCACGAGATGGCTAGTACAACAATCATTTTAACTGGAACTTGATGTTTTGTGGTGGTTCGAATGCATTCATGGGACAGGTGGAGGGTAGCTAGGGTTTTGGTCTCTATCAGTTACTTTGGTTTAATAATGACCTCTTATTCACCAACTCATGATTTTTTGCAGTCCCTAGTATTTTCAGTGGTTAAGTGCTTGATCATGATGTTTCAGATGCTGACACTGTTTGATTTTGATGGATATGCTAACCGTTTTCCTCTTTTGGCACTTTCGGTGGTTAAGGCAATCTTTGGTCTAATTTGAAGGTGTTTAAAGCTAGGATTTTCAGTGGCTAATGAATCGTTGGTACGTTCGTCTAAGCCACCGGAAGCTTCCCTTTTAAAATTTTATTAAAAATGGAGTCAACGGGATTTTGGTGGTTAACGTAGTCCCGAGTCCAAGCTTTTAGCTACTGATAGTGGGGCTTTTCAGTGGCTAATGAACTGTTGACAAGTTCTCCTAAGCCAGTGAAAGTTAAACTTTTGGTTTTTGTGAAACAAAAGAATACATGACACTCCAATTTTGTTAATCACACATAAATCTTTCACAATGTGCCCTGAAATCTTCATCACTATGCTAAAATAAATTTTCTGAATTTGACCTATTGAATACTAATTTATTTGGGAGATAACATCTATCTCCTACTCGGGGATGGGAACCTTCTTGTGAGGTCCCAAGAACCCCAAACCAAATGCCTTTCCTGAAAAACCAAGATTAAAGCTATCTTCTAGTGTTCCATTAGGCATGGAGTCATTTGTCTCTTATAACTGATTCCTTACAATCTGCCTGTACCTCGCTTTGCTTATTCATGAAAACAACTGAAAATGACCTAGTTGCTCGTATTAAGAGCTTATTTTCCTATCTACTCCTACTCTAATGATGTATTATTTATTAATCAAGTAAATTCATGCTTCCAATGAAGCCATGTCATAAACTGATTTACTGAACTTGTTCTTGATCTTGACCTAAAAAACAATGGAATGCATAGCCAACAAAAAAGTGGTTTGAACCGATGATAAAACTAGCTTTCCTCTAACAAGAATAGTTTGATATCTATGATGCTCATAAGTTTTAGAGAGTCAGCAACAGGGTCATAAAAGCCAATAGGAAATATGTTTTTATGCTGTTGATATTTTCCTTCACTGATATCAATGTTGAATGTGGACTGCTCAACCTTTGTCGGATCAAAATGCAAGTTCAACAGCTAATCTCAACCTTTCTACTCCCCTTCACCATATTTATTTACGTAATCTGAATTCATCATGATGATATGCTGGCTTATCAAAGCTAACAATTTTCTCTTTCACAATAATATGTTTGCAGGATATATCAAAACTAAAAAGGTCTTTATTGGACCTTTGAGCAGCAGATTCATAACAAGCATATATCACAACATGCACACATTTTTTATCTGTTGAAAAGAAGAACTGGATTAAATTTGAGTAAACACTGGGTCTTCACAAATTTTAACATTTTCTTCCTCATCATTGTATTGGTCGAATATAGGAGTATCAGCTACAAAATTTTGAAACAGACCTCGAAAAATATTGCCTAGTTCCTTGTCATAATTTGAAGCAACATATTCATAAGGAGAAGGAAGAACTTCCTGCTGTTCTAGATGGAGATTAGACAGCCCCTGAAAATATTTTTCCTCGTGGTTACTGCAGCTTCTCTTGATCTACAAATCTGGAAACTATGAGCTAGCCTTAATAATTTCAATAGCCATTTGACCAGTATAAAGCTGATCATTTCCATGTGTAGTTAAAGAAATCAATTCCTCAAATTCACAACAATAATATTTAATGATAGTAGGAAAACATTCAACTCCTTTATAATTCATTTCTAGTTCTTGTTGATGGAAAAGTATATCATCTTGAATATTCTTGAAGGGATGCTACATATTGTGGGGGAGAGATCCATCTCTATTTACATCTTCAGCCTTATGATGTAGTTCATATTCATCACAGCAACTACGAAATACAAGCTCATATGAAAAATAACTTTTGTAGTTCTCAGTGAATGCTTGGTGAAAATCCTTCAATGATGAAATGTTGGAAGGAGGTAAAGAAAAATACCACTAACGTGCATCACCATACAATGAATACATGAACATATTCATGCTTCTAATCTAATAGATCCATGCATTTGTGAAACTTGAGGAGGTGTTCTACAGGATTGTCTTCTTTCTCCTTTTTGAAGACAGGTAGAAAATCTCCCCATTCGGACATATCAGGCACTAGTTGATGACCCATCTATCTGGAGACTCCATATCTTCTTGAGTTAAAAGGTGATGACCCAAAGTTGTTAAATTTGTACAACCTGGTAATATCATCAACAATTCCAGTAGCAAGGAAATTTTGAGGATTTTTAAAATCCTTGATTACAACTTGGTGAGGTGTAAACATCATAGTTTTACCTTCACCTGAATGAGTAATTTGATAGACTGATAACAAATTGCAGGAAATTTTTGGAACACATAGTACATCATTGAAATGACCATTTTCTACTGGAACTGTTCCAGATCCTACAACACTTAGAGATCTATCATCACCAACAAATATTTGTTTGGTGTTACATTCATGCATAGTAGAAAAGATGGCTTTATCCTTAGCCATATGATAAGATGCTCCAAAATCAATGAGCCATTCATTTGAAGTAGAAGAAGAAGATGCAGTATAAGAGTAACTAGAAGAACAAAGTGCATGTCCATGAGTGTTAGATTCCGAAAACAAATCTAGGCTGATGTGGTGCTTCTTTATTGCTGCTTCCAAGGCTACCATCTTCTTAAAACATTTAGATTCATCATGATTATATTTCCCACAAAAATTGCAATGACGCTCAGTCTTCTTTCCTTTTTGCTTGGATCCTTTGTCATTTTTTAAAGGAGGAGCTGACTGAGAGGGTTTGGGACCCTTGTTGTTTGGCTTATTATTGCAAGAATTCTGTTTCTTGGGAGGCTTGGACTTTTCTTTCTATTGGGACAATAAGGCTTTCCCAGATGTATCTGCATTGTTAATTATTCCAAGATGAATGAGCTTATCTTGCTCTCTAATTAAGGAATCACAAAAGGATTCAAGGCTAGGCTCTTGATAGCTAGTTGCTGGCAAGGATTCTTTCATGGAGTAAAATGTAGATACAAAAACAGAATATGCAGGTCCATGTTTTGAAAGAATATGATAAATACATTGTTTGTCTTCTTTCTTAATCTTGCATTCGACATATAATAGTCTAAGAGTTTTATACTTAGATAAATAGTATTGAATGCATGAAAAATCATTTGGATTCAAGGAAAGCAACTCATTCTCAAGTTGATGACCCCAAATTTCATTGTGTTTATCAAACACAGATTCCAACTTTTCCCAAGATTTATCAGGTTCATCAATGCCAGATATGTGGAATCGCAAATCAATAGAGATTGACATCCCAATCAATCCACGAGCTTCATCACATCTATTTTCCCATTTAATTTTCTTATCATCATCAGTGGGTTCTGTTTGTTTCCCTAAGGTTATCCTGAAAAGTCCCCTACTTCACAGAACATCCTCCATACGAGATTTCCATGAGAAATAGTTAGAACTTGTAAGTATAATATCACAAGGGGTGGCCATACTGTAAAATAATGGCTGAAAGAATAGAAACTAACTGTTTGGATGCAAAGAGCTCAAAAAAATATGCGGTTTAAAAAAAAACGACACTTAAAACTAATTTCGGATGATGAAGTTATGCTTGATCAAAGGAAATGTTGAAGATGTCCCCAATAGTGACGTGGCAGATATTAACTTGACCAAATAAAAAAAGAACCCCCTTCTTCCAAAGATCATCCTTTGACAGTCACTTTACAATAAAGTTGCTTTGAAGTGAATCACTTTTGTAGAATAAGTGAGGTTCACTTTTACAATAATGTACTTTTAAATAGTGCGGCAATAAATTAAAAGACTTAAGTGACTCACTTTTATTTTATTTTATTAATGTGAGATGCACTTTTACAATAAAGTAACTTGAAAATAGAAATTGCATGCACTAAAAAGTAGCTTGATAAGATTTGAACTCAAGACTTATCAAGGTGTAAAGCAACTTTGGACCAAGTGAGCTAAGTTTAAAAGGTACGTAAAAACTATGGAAAGAGGAAGGGGGATTTTTTTTTATAACTCTTCTCTCTTGTTTTCCGTGCTTGCTTTCTTTTCCTGCAAATCACAAAAAAAATGAAAAACAAAAAAAAACTTTTTCCACACAATGGGGTTAGATCTTGGTTAGCTTACCCGGAAAGTCTACGTTTTCAAGTTTTCTCATTGTTTCTGATTTGCCGTGATCACACAAGGTGCATGGCAAAGAGCATACGTAGCTGAGAAGACAAGAAAAAAAACTTTCCCTTGCTGTTTCTGATTCGCTGCGATCGCACAAGGTGCACACCAAAAAGCATACGTAATCAGGGAAAACAATAGTCCGAGACTAAAAAATAAAAGATCTAATAATAAACTGATAAAATATGAGAGATTTATAATAAAAAAATAAATCAAATCCGTCACTGTAACATTATATCTTCAGATTTGCTGAAATGGGTGTTTCTGGAACAAACGGAAATAGTTTTCTATGAAACGAAAACTATTTCCCAATGGAAATGGCACTCCAGACACAATGGAATAGCTCCCATAGGCCACAAATGCACAAAAAATCTAGACCCAGAAAACCTTTCAAAGTTTCGGCAACACCGGTTCCAGATCTTGATCAAAACTGAAAGCGGCTCTTCATAAAAGCTCTGATACCATGTTAGGGTACACAGGGTACTCCCAAAGGACCGAACACCAAGAACAACTGCTTCACACAAATAGATCACAAATCAATACACCACTGTTTGTCACTTGGTTAAAACCCTCGACAGGGAAACAGTCCACGGCCCCAGCCAAATAGCTACTTGGAGCAATTTATTATGCAAAAGAAAGAAAGTTACATGAGCTTCTCATAATCGATCAACTAGCCAAGGACCCTCTATGCTCTTTAAATAGAGATCATAGACCAATCGGGTGTTAAGCCATAGATCAATGGTAGGTATGATTGTTACGGAGAGAAATTCCTATGGCTTGGGGTACCACAACAGACAGACTTGACTCCAGAAATCAATCTTTCCCAATATGCAATAGAAATAAAATGTCTAACACTAAAGAATCAGACCTCGTACCTTATTCCGGACGGTTGAAGTAGATCTCCGTTAAGATTTCCAATCTTCTGCTTGAATTGATATAATACTTCCTCAACAACAAGTAAACAATACAAGCATACTGTATATCATGGTGTTAGATCTATTTTAGCATTTATAATCAATAATGTAAAAGCATTTGACATATTCCAATGGATACAATATTCAATCAAATACACATCATTGGAGAAGGAAAGATAGTTCTTATTAATATAAATCAGAGATTGCAAGATAGATACAACGTCCGATGGCATGTCTGTGAATCGAAGAAATTGAATCCCCCACTTGGGCCTCCACCACCTCAATCCTCCATCTCTCGATAGCAAGCTCACTAGCAAAGGCAAGCTTGGGAAGAACACAACAGTGCTCCAAAGGGACAAAGGGATGCAGACTCAAGTATAGTTCTGGCAGCAATGGACTATAGTTTCGTTGCTTCAATCTCTCTATATTCCTTTAATGTACCAAGAGGTTCCCTATATAGCTTCACAAGGGATAATGAAGGGTCGAATCTGAGTGATCTTAAGGCATATGGAAGGACAGGGGTCAAATGAGTTGGATCCAAGTCAAGGAAAACTCCAAAAGTATTTGGACTTATGCACACATCCCGATGTACACGGTTATAGGGGTCAAACCTGCGTATGTACGCGGTTATCGGGGAAAAATCCGCATATATCATCTTTTATATAGTTTTTAGGGATGATCAAGGTAACATCAAAGGATAAAATATGGTCCATGGGGTCTAAAGAGTCTGCAGCGGGACAAGGGAAGGCCATACAAAGTGTGATTCACCTGGAGTGGTGAAATCCGCTATAACAGATGCCCCCTAATGTGTGAGGTCAGAGGGGTCGTACGATGGCCGAAATACATTATAAGTCCATCCCAGAAGTGGAGTGATGAAGGATCCCAAATGGAAGACCAGCCACCCAATCAGCATAGTCCAATAATACAACTCTGCATATAACTGCAAGTACATATATCAGTCCCGGATACATAAGAGTACAATGGCCATGAATAGGCATAATACATGATATCAGATATGTGGTCATCGCCAAGTACAATATACATAGATCAGAATCTCCATGATGAAGATATACAAAGGACCATGATCTCCAAAATGGATGAAAATATACAATAGATCAAGATCTCCATAGTGGCTGGAAATGTCTGACATACGCTGGAATCAAGTCACGAGAGCTGAAATCTCATGAACACTGGCACGATCAAGTAGGTAGCATATGAGAGATGCCACCAGTCTTGAAGGTATTCTACACAAACCGCTACGAGTACATGTCCTACTATGCGAATAGAGGTGTCGAGGTCGAACATAGTAGTCCATCATCTGATTACCGGTCATTGATGTATACCGTTAACAGACACGAGATTACCCACCGATAATGATAATGGGAATTGTTGCTAGGGTTTTACACCTAGCTTGTGCGAATGAGCACCTACTAAGGACAATGGATTCCTTAGTAGTAGTTCAATGATGTATGGATTAAAAGCTATAACAGAATTAAAAACTAAATTTAAACATTTTCATAAAGCAAAACAATGGAAAGTAAATAATGACTTTTATTAATATGACCTTCAATGGAAGGTTGGTGAAGCCCTTTGCGATGACCCGAGTCGATGGCTCCGAGCTTCAAGCTGCTTATTCTCTTTCTCCAATGGTGGAAATGGGCCAAAAGGGGCTCTCAATGGTGAAAGTAGCTCAATGGTGAGCTAGGATTTCACGAGCAATTTTGGCAGAGGCAGGATACTTGTGATTGTGGATATTGAATAAGGGGTCTCCATCACTTATTTATAGTTGGAAACCATGTAGTTTTAGGGTTAGGGTTTCTTCCTCATTTTCCTCATTATTTTATATTTTTATTCCTTTTTGGAGATTTTTGCTTTTTTGGAGGAATTTTTAGAGGAAAAGAGGGTTTTATGGCCTTTGGGAGGCTTTTTGCATGGTTTTATGGGTTTTTGATGGAAATATGGTGGAAAAATGGACAAATGAGCCATGTAATGGGGTAGATGAGGTAGTGAACCCTTTTTGGGTGTTAACAAATTTCCCCCTGATGTGCGAGGGCAGGAGCTCATTGTATGGCCGATGGACATCATAAGTCATAAGTGTTTTTTCTGGGGTGTGGAGAAGAGAAGGAACCAACTGAAGCCCGGAACATCGATCTCGAACCATCTGCAAGGGCTGAAAAGTACATAACCTCAATAATGGATGAGGAATTATCTGATCGTCTGGACGAGGCGGGCATACCCATGCTCGTATCAATATACATAAAAATAACTGTGAGGCCCGAAAAGGGGGACCTGTAGGATACATAGAAAAACCACTGTGTATATCATAAGTGTCCAGAGGGGACACAAATCCGGAACATACTGCTGGGCTGACCATGTCTGAGCTGAACAACTGATACACTGGAATGACAGCAGTGCTACTGAATGTGGTTCCAAAGGAACTAATGAGCTGCTGGATCAAAGTGACAACGGTCATACGTGCAATGGTACACTGATCTGGAACTGAACTGGGTACTCAAGGAAGCATGGAACTGGATGGATTCCGAATACAATCGCCAACGCAGCCCAGACATCCATGGCAACATATAACTAGCCGTTCCCAAGTGACGCACCAATGTGCTAGAGACGGGGGAAATCCGGGGTCTTCGACACATAATGGAAAGGATATACATCCTGCGCGATTCTCAACGATGCGAATAAGGTATTGAAGTTGAGCATGTGAGAAACAACTATTCAGAGAGGCAACGATGAGTCCTCCCAAAATGGTCCGTAGGCAATCATCACAGATGGTGATGGGTCCAAGGCGCAGGGGCCTCTAGGTCTATCCTCTGGAATAGAGGGGTTGTCGTCGACAAAGGGAGACCTGCAACTATTAAGGCAATGATGTTTCCTTGACAGGAGTGCGAGGTAAAAAACAGAAATGTGATAGTACTGATGGCAGGGTTGATAAACTAGGGTAAATAACTGGGCAAGTAGAGTGGGTGGACTCAAACTTCCTTTGTTCAGAGTATGATGGCGGGGATGATCGGGCAGCATATGGGACTGACTGGTGGTAAAGGGATCATAGCTGTATGGGATCTGAGGGTGAATGGGCTGAGGGATACTCAAGCTGTGATGGTAGGATACTACAGAATACTCTAAAAAAAGGTGACCTTAGTGGTGGTGCTGCTGAGATGATCGATCATAATTCCAAGGGGCGCGGGGGGGACTTCTTCATGGGTTAGTGAATGAGAAGAAGTGTGGATATAAAATGGTACTATCATGTGGATTTTATGAGCCCAGGACAGTTCATGCTCGTGGTTGCTTTCAATTTTAAGGAGTCTGAAAGCAAATAAGAAGACTCCGGAGTAATGGAATGATACTGTCGTGTGGATTTTACGAGCCCACGACAGTACATGCTCGTGGTTGATTTCAATTTTAAGGAGTCTGAAAGCAAATAAGAAGACTCTGAAATGATGGAATGGTACTGTCGTGTGGATTTTATGAGCCCACGACAGTACATGCTCGTGGTTGCTTTCAATTTTAAGGAGTCTGAAAGCAAATAAGAAGACTCTGAAGTAATGGTCGGGCAAGGAGGAAGTGTTCAATCAAGGAATATTTATGGTGACCAGGACTGAGGGTGGGGGGAACACTGGTGGGCCTCCTTACGGGGTGAATGAAAGGTGGAAAAACAACGAAACATTTGCAGTATGACAGGAGTGGATGGCTCATGTAAAAATTTTGAAATAATCTGATGACAGCCGATATGGCACGCAAATTGATGCGGCAAGGTGTAGGGACGCACTGTTGAAATTGTACCAAGTGAGAGAGAGAAATGATCTCAAGCATCATCACGAGCTCGGAAAAATGAATCCGGTGATATAAAAAATGTGAAAAACGGAGAACGGCGGATGTGGCACGCAAACCGAGGTGACTAATGGTGTCTGCAAAAATGGGTAAAAAATGATATAGAGAAAATAATGCAACGAGGTGACCATCGGGATGGTCTCGTCGTGCTGATTATGATGGTGGAAACGGTTTGAAAAATGGACTCCGTATGGGTTCAGAATGGCCAAACGAGAGAAAAGTCAATGGACTATAAATAGTAAGTGGGCCCAACATGACAAGTGTCGTTTGTACTATTGGACTTTGATTCATGAGCACAGTGGACCAGAGCTTACTTGTCTTTTCTGGACGATCTGACCGGTGGATTGCAGAGTCGAGAGATACAGGTATTCTGTTGAACTCATACCTGCATTTTGTTTGGGGTTGGGGGGTGGGTAGTGGGTCCCAGGGGATGATTTGTACGGTCCATGTGGGTGGACCACGGGTTATGGCGGCAAAACCGCGGTCTCATACCACGGGTTCAGGGAGGATAGCCGTGGTCGTAGACCGCGGCTGTAGGCCTGACAACCACGGTCGCGGACCGCGGCTGTAGGCTTGACAGCCGCGGTCTTGGACCACGGCTGTGGGCTTGACAGCCATGGTCTCGAACCGCGGCTGTGGGCTTGACAGCCGCGGTCTCGGACCGCGGCTGTGGGCTTGACAGCTGCGGTCGGGGACCGGGCTGTTTTGGTTTTTGCTTGGATGGGTGGGAAGGTCCATTATTTTGACGTGAGCCTGATGAGACTTCGTTGTGTGATTGACAGGATGCCACCGGTGCCATGGAGGGAGCGAGAGGTCCCAGAGGAGATAGTGACAGTGGTTCGAGAGGATTGTCGAGTGTGGTCACTGCTAGGGCTCTTCGGACTGCTGAAGTTCGCAGAGGTTCCTATTATGCGGTCAGCAGGATTGCTGCTGAACCGGTTGGTCGGGTTCTGGGATCCGGACGCATTGGCGTTCAGAGTGCAGGGAGAGAGGGTGGATCTCACCCTCACTGATGTTTATTTCTTGACTGGGTTGCCCTGCCTGGGGAGGGTAGCAGATACTCAGCCGCGAGTGTCGACGGATTTGGATATGGAGGATATGGTGGAGCGGTTCTGTCGACCGGATGCTCAGGTGCATCGGAATGCACTCTTAGTGAGGGATTTACGGGAGTCGGCAGTACAGGTGATGGCTGCATGTGTTGTGCGGATTTTGGGGTCCCAGTCACCTGAGAAGGTGTCTGGGGGTCAGATGCAGATTGTGGAGCGTGTGCTGGGCGGGACATATTTTGCTTGGAGCCAGATGTTCTTGACCTGCGTGCAGCGACAGTTGACCGCAGCGAAGGAATCTGGCAAGGGATTCTGTTATGGGTCATTCCTGTGTGCATTCTTTATGGAGCTGGTCCCCACACTGCAGCCGAGAGTGCCGGTCAGAACAGGGGGCTTGAGGGAGCCTAGGATGATTCGGTGGGGAGAGATGATGCACCGCCGTGGTGGCGGGGACGTTGGGCGTTACTTCACTCAGGAGCTGTACCTGAAGTGGCTCCAGCTACCACTGACGCTGGAGGACTATCCATACAGGGATATGGACTTCACTGGAGATCTGGATGCTCCACGGCCACCAGGACAGGCATGGGGGCTAGATGGTATGTATGATTTGTTTGCATTGTCCAGTTTATGTATATGATATATTGTTGATATATGGTAACTGACAATTTAATGTTTTGCATATGTGGGTCCTAGGCCACCGCCAGGACATGTGGCGCGCAGAGGTACTGTGGTCGTTCCAGCTTTGCTTGGGCGGGGGGGGGTATGTCATCTAGATGCCAAGGGGACTCTGGAGTCTGTACGGGTGCTGTTAGAGCGGTTGCTGGAGGGAGTGACTGATGCGGGATGGCGGGACCTAGAGCCGGTCGTTGTCCAGGATTGTTTGGGGGCACCCCGGGATTTTCGATCGATCGCGATCCGGGTGGCTCTATTGGCGGACAGGGCATGGGCTCAGGGGCCCAGACGGGATGAGGACTCACCGGAGGAGGAGTAGGGGGAGGACTCAGAGGCTACGGATACTGGCAGTGATGCAGGATACGACTCTCTATAGGGAGTGCAGGGGACTCCCCCCCTAGTTTTGTAGCTGCGGCCTGTACCTTATGAGGCTTCAGGGATGTACATACATTTTTTGTATAGCTGAGTACAGGGGTACTCATGACATGTATAGCTCATGTATATATTTTTTGGTTTGATATATATATGTATGCACATGGATGCCCCTTTATGTTGTTTTATAATTGGTATGCACGTGGATGCGCTTTATGATGGTTGATATGTTTGTATTGCACGTGGGTGCAAGTAGTCTAGGATGTTGGGCACGTGGATGCCCCTTGTGTATATTATTTGATGTGACATGATTTATGTATGATTAGGAATGTGGATGCCTCTATGGATGCAAATGTGGTTTTATGGTTTATGTGTATGGATGCAAATGTTGATGCAATGCAGTCTTTTTGGTTTTTTTATTTTTTTATTTTTTTATATGGCTGGATGAGATGCTATGATGCATGATGGAGATGTTATATGGTGTGATTGATATGCCAATATAGGATGTTATTGGCCATTTGATCTGCGACACTATTTTGAGCTCTGGGGACATGCGTGAATGTGATGGATTCAAACTGTCGGCTAAGTTGTTTTGTACGCAGGAATTTTCTAAAGAGGCAAGGATTCCGCACCTGGTAGCAGTTGTTGAGCTGGGAGACAAGTAGCTGGGAGTCTAAGAACACCTGAAGGTGACGTATGCCCATCTGGAGGGTAGCAGTCAAGAGACCAGTCACAGCATCATACTCCACCTGGTTATTGGTAGCAGTGCCTATACATGTTCCGTCAAGGTGAATCAGTTCGTTGGAAGGGGAATACAAGACCCATGCTGCAGAAGCCAGGTTGGGAGACCAGCGGCTTGCGCCATCAGCGAAGCCAATGTAACGAGGTGGAAAATGGTCCATCTGTGGGCATGCAAAAAACAATGAGTGTGAGATTATGGTCAAAAAGGGAAAAAAAAACATAAAGGGAGCAAACTGTACAATGCGGACCAATGAGGTCGCGGTTTCAGTTATGGGTAGAAACGTTTAAGGTACAACCCATTATGGGGGTTGCGTAAAGGGTGGCCTTCAGAGTTGGATAAAACATATGCCCCCTTACCTAAGCAAGTCTGCACAATGTAAGGGCCTTGCCACATGGATTCGAAATTTCCTTTACCTTTTTTGTCGTTGGCTTGGTCATAGGCGAGGACGAGGTCCCCCTCATGGAAAGTTCGGGGGTGAACATGTTTGTCATAACTGGCTTGGGAGCGGATTTTGGCAGCCTCGATGTTCTGGAGGGTGGCATGACGATCTTCATCGGCTTGTTCGAGGGATAACAGACGGTGCTCAAGGGGGGAGGTATCGGGTAGAAGCTCAACGGCGATGTGTAAGGCAGGTATCTGACTCTCGACGGGGAGGACAGACTCTACACCGTGAACTAAATGAAACGGGGTAAAACCGGTGGCGGTTTTGGTGGAGGTACGGTAAGCCCATAAGGCAGGAAATAGCATATGGTGCCAATTAGATTTATGCCGATCAACAGTACGTTGGAGTATGGTTTTGAGGATTTTGTTAACAGCTTCGACTTGACCATTCCCTTGAGGGTAGTAAGCCGAGGAAAACTGGTGTTGGAACTTAAGGAAGGTGGATAACTCACGCCACACGGAGTCTTCAAAGTATGATCCATGGTCTGAGACCAACTATTTAGGGACCCTGAATCGAGTAATGACATGGTTGAAAAAGAAATGGGCAGCAGTCTCAGCGGTGCAGTTGAAGGTGGGCATGGCTTCCACCCATTTGGTGAAGTAATCAACAGCGACAACAATGTACTTATGGCCATTCGGAGATGTGGGTCTACACTCCATGAAGTCGATGGCCCACTTACAAAAGGGACCAACAGTGATGACTGGGTGTAATGGAGCAGGTGGTGTCCGGGCTTTGGGGGAAAAAAGTTGGCAGTTATGGCAATGCCTGACCGCAGTGATGTAGTCAGTGAAAAGTGTAGGCCAGAAGTATCCGGCGTGGACGAACTTTTGGGCAGTGGCCATCCCTGAGAAATGGCCGTCGCAGGCACCGCTATGACAATCATTAAGGACCTGTTCAGCTTCCTCGTGTGTAAGGAAACGACGAAGAATCGTGTCGATTCCTCGCCGGTAAAGGACATCTCCGATGAGGAGGTAGCGAGAGGCCTGATGACGGATACAATGACGTCCATTACGAGTGACGGTGGGTCGGAACTTTTGCATGCGCAGGTATAGGAAGATATCACCGTACCACGGGTCTTCGGACGAGATGGTGAACAAGTGATTATCGGATAACTCCTCGGAGATAGGTGGGGCCGGGATGAAGGAAGGGAGATCAGTGATGAGCTGGGAAAGCGCAAGGGATTTAGTGCTCTTAGGTGTTCGGAATGTGAGGTCATATTCCTGGAGGATAATGACCCATTTAGCCACACGACCTTGCAGGAGACGCCGGTTTAAGAGATATACCATGGGGTTAGAATCGGTGACGACTGTGGTATGACTAAGTAAAATGTAGTGTCTCAATTTTTGGACGGAGAATACCACGGCTAAGGCTAGTCTCTCCTCATATGGGTAATGTAGGGGTGGGCCAGACAAGGTCTGGCTGACGTAGTAAATGACATGCTCTTGGCATGAGGTGTCTTCTTGAACCAAGACTCCAGACACAGCATGTTCAGATGCTGAGACGTAGAGGATGAAGTCCTGAGAGAAATCCGGAGGGGAGATCAAGGGGGCTTGTGTGAGAGCTTTCTTGAGGTCTTTGAATGCAGCTTCTGCTTGCGCATCCCAGGAAAAGGGTATGTGGGTATGGAGCAGGCGCAAGAAACCGTGAACGGTTGTGGCGTAATCAGGAATGAAGCGTCGAAGAAAATTGGATCGCCCTTGCAGACTTTGGAGTTGTCAGAGCGTTCGCGGAGAAGGAAGGTCTAAGATGGCTTGGACTTTCAGGGGATCAACAGTAATTCCTTTATGGGAAATGATGAAACCTAACAATCGGCCTGCTAGAACGCAAAAGACACACTTGTGTGGGTTCAAGAAGATTTGATATTTGCGACAACGCAGAAAAACTTGCCGAAGGTCATTGAGGTGGTCTGATCGTTTTCGGGAACGAGCTATAAGGTCATCAAGGTAGACGAGCAGGTTATGGACCAAATCATGAAAGCAATAGGTCATGGCCTGCTGGAATGTGGCACCAGCGTTTTTTAGGCCTAAAGGCATGACGCGATAGGCAAAGGTGCCCCATGGGGTAGTAAAAGCAGTTTTGTACTGGTCCTCCTTTCGGATTTGGATTTGATTGTATCCGGAAAAACCATCCATGAATGAGAGGACTTCATGCCCCACGCATGCATCGATGAGCTGGTCAATAAATGGCGTAGGGAAATTGTCTTTGGGACAAGCGCGGTTTAAGTCTCGGAAGTCAGTGCATACTCTAAGGGTGCCTTGTTTCTTGTTGACAGGAACAAGGTTTGAAACCCATGTGGTATAGGCAATAGGATAAATGAATCTGGCAGTGCGAAGTTTCTCAATCTCTATTTTAACAGCTGGGAGTTTTGAGGGATGAATGGGACGTTGTTTCTGACGAACGGGGGGTACATCAAGCCATGTGTCAATGTGGTGTTCTATAATGGCAGGGTCAAGACCAGGCATTTCGGTATAGGACCAGGAAAAGACATCACGGAATTCTTTGAAGAGTGTTTTGTATTCCTCAATCTCCTGCTTAGTGCAAGATGCCCCTAAAGCGATGAGTTCAGGGGTGCCGCCGGGGGCAGAGATATCAATATGGATGACAGGTGAGATGTTGGCCATGTTACCCTCTTCGAAGGCGTCAGGAGCAGGAATAGGGTCCTTGAACCAGTTGACCTTGGGGGGAAGAAAGTCTTTGGATTCAACTGCAAATTGAGGAGCAATGTTAGAGGAGGGTTCATCTGGGAGGAAGTAGGAACGATGGTGCATGTCATCCCAGGGGTAATCAGGGGCAGTGAGAGCCTCAAGGATCTCCTCATCAATACGGAATGTCTGTGTCGTCAAATCAGTTGACGGAGGAGTGGTGGTGGAAGAGATCATATAAATGGTACTAATCTCGTCGGAAGAGGAAGAGTTCGGGGGGTGGATCTCCACAATGGTGGGTGGTGCTGTCTCAAGATCGAGATTGTTCATCTCAAAGAGAGTGGTATTAACCTCTCCGGAAGGGGAAGAGACCAGGCAATGGATTTCCTTAGTGGTGAGAGGTGTCGTCTCAAGATCCAGATTGTTCATCTCAAAGAGAGCTATTCTGTACTCGGGGAGATCGGGACAGTGATGGGAGTAATGCCCGTAAACATCGCATAAGGCACAGGAGTGGTTAGTGCACAGGGATTTGTCATGAGGCGTCGGGGTTGGATCTAGATGGACAACCGGGATGGTGGGGTCGTCGTCGAGCATTTTCATGTACTCCTTTAATGCTGGTAACTGAGGACATAGGTGAGTCGCATGGCCCAACTCATCGCATAGCACGCATTTGAGAGGAGCACGAAACACAGGGGGGTTTTTGACTATCTTAGGAGGTGGGACAGCGGTGTAAGGTTGGGGGCCTCTTCCCCCAGTGGGTTTGGTAAGAGGAGGGGGGGGTTTTGCGGAGGGCGACGGGGTAGCAACACCGAGAGGTGGTTGACTAGTAGTGATGATGGGTTGCACCGGTTGTAGGACGACATCTGGTGTCGGGGGACGAACGGGAGGTGAAAGATACCAAACGGGTAATCCTAAAGTTAACCCAGGGAGGTTGAGGGTAGCCATGACCGGGGCGCTAGTCACTCCTGAGGGAGGGAAGAGGAAAGGAATGGTATGAATGGGTGTAGCACCAATGTGACTAGGTACCAAAGGGGGTGTAGGCAGCAAAGGTATTTGATTAGTAGGAGTTCGCGTGATGTGGTACAGGGTACACAGGTCGGACACTTCAGTGGCAGGAGACGGGGGTGGAATAGATGGGAAGGTCGAGGTCATTGGCGCATCTGAGTAAACTCCGGGCCTCGTAGAAGAAACTAATGAGGTGTTGGCACCTGAGACAGGTTGTTCAACCATGGGGAGAACATTTTCGGGTGCCGCGGGGGCATTGGGATCATGGTAAGTGAGTTGGTCAACCGTGACCACGCGTCCCTCATGGGGAAACATCATGGTACGAAAAACGGTAGAAGCAACTGCCCGCATGGCATACATGTAGCTACAGCCAAGTAAAAGGTTGTAATCAAGCTGTGCATTGATAAACTCGATGTTTATGTGGACAATTTTGCCAGCCAGCTAGAGAGGGATGTTCGTTAATAGGCCTTGTGGTTGAGCTGAACGGCCGTCGTAGGCTCGCAATGCAGTAGCAGATGGCTGGAGAGGGGGGGATCCCAGTTTCTGCCAGATGGAGGTGGGCATGACACATGTAGAGGCCCCTTCATCAATAATGCATCGATGGACGAAAAAATTTCGAATGGAAACAGAAACTTGGAATGCCAGATTGGAAGGCAGGCGAGGTTCGGATTGGTCCAAATCAAATGCCATTAACTGCAAATCATTTGGATCGACAGCCCCAATGGCTGAGAGTAAAGTCTTGCGCTGTGAAGGGCAGTTTTTTAAGACTTCTAACATAGACATGGCTGCGGGATATTGGGCTAAGTCATCGACAATCCTGTAGTTTGACGCGGCCCGCGCATTGGGGTTAATGTTGATGCGGCGAAGTGGGGAACGAGGTGCTTTGGGAGCACCCTCTGGTGGAGGTGGAGGTATAAGTAACGCCTGATACGTGGGATGAGCGTGAGTGGTTTTATCGGCAGGAGGAGCTTCAGGGGTGGAGCCATATTGGTTCCACCGAGTCTGGAGGTTGACCTTATTGGATGACATCATCAACAAGTGGTGGGTCCCTGAGTCTACTATGGGTTGATCAAGAGCAGTGTAAGTGATTTGTTGGGTTGGTGCGTTAGCTTGAGGGGAAGCCAACGGTTCATTGTTCACTATGCCTTGGGTTGGTAAGGGGTTTTGCAGCACCAAAGGTGGCTGCTGGGGTTATGGGGGGTTAAGTGGTGCTTGAGGAGCTGCCTGCCCTTGGCGGTTTATATCAGCAGCCAAAAGTTGTCGAACTCATTCCATATGTGGACAAAAATGTGTGTAGTGGCCATAGACCCTGCAAACAGAACAAGGATAGTTGGTGTGAAAATTGGGGTTTTTAGCCTGCTTGGGTGGGCGGTCAGGGTTTTGGTTAGTAGGGGCCGCATTATTATGAGCGGGAGGATTAGGGGGTTGACTAGCTTGGTCGGTTGGTTGGTTGTTCCCATGATTTCGGCCCTTGCCACGGTTTTGTTGGCCCTGGTTGTGTTGGTTGTTCTGGTTTTGCGGCAGTTTTTGTTGGGCATAAACTTGCCCTTGGCCAGCAGGTGGATTCTGAGGTTGCGCAGGTGCAGGAGCAGGTTGCACTGGATAATATGTCGGTGGAGGCTGCACTGGTGCGGTTACTTGAGGGGGTTGTTGATATTGCTGTGGAGCGGGTTGTAGGTTTGCCGCAGGGGCTGGCTGTGGCTGGTAATAATGAGGTTGAGCTTGTGACGGCGCAGGAGCTGGTGCAGCCTACTGGTGATAGTAGGGCTGCGGTGCGACCGGGGGGGTGTAAGCGGGAGTCATATTACCGAAACACTGAGGTGGACAGGAGGGTCCATGGGTATGGTGGGGATGTGGTATGTGAGCATATGGGTTGGTTGCTCCAGACTGTGAGACAGTCCGTGATGGTTCAGGGGTAGGACGGGCTACGAAAAATGGTTGAGGCTGCGAAGAGACACGACCAATGATGCCGTCGGCAGCATGGGATGCCCCCGACGCATCCTGCTTGGAGGAATCGTCGTGAGGGGCGTCAGGTATAATGGTATAAAGATAACCTGACTGGGCGTAAATGAGATCAAACTGTTGGGCTTTAAGGATAGCCTCTTCCTCAGACTGGGGTCTTTCGGATGCCACATCCTTCCCAATGATAGGAAGGAGGGATTTGAGGAACCAATCTAGGAAGATCCGGTCATCTAACTTGATTTTTCATAGGATACGGCGTCAGCGCCATTCATGAATGTGGTCTGTGATGTGGGTAGCCGTGTTTTGTCTGCATGACAGGAGAATCTCAATGCCTGCGTCATAGCGGACGGGTAACTGGAAGAACTGCAGGAAGGTGGAGGCCAGGGACATAAAGGTGGCATGGGTTCCATGGGGCACCTCGATATACCACTTGGCAGCAGAGCCAGTGAAAGTGCGCTGTAATAAATGGAGACGAATAGAGTCGTCAACTATGGAGTTGGAGGAACACCATAGGTGGAAGGACATGATATGGTTTTGTGGGTCCTCACCAGCTTTGCCCTCGAACTTAGGGATGTCAAAGGGGAGCTTGGTGGGCATTTGAGGCCATGTAGGGTCGTGTCGGATGGGGTCGTTGGTTAATCTGGCTAGGTCAGGTAGGTTGAGGCTAGCCATGAACGGCAAACTGGACAAAGAATGTGACACGGTAGTGGGTTGGTTTAAGTTAGGCCGATGCCCCCAAGGGGAGGGGTAATGTGAGGGAGGTTGCCCCCAAGTGGGGTAACCAAGTTGGTATAGGATGGACTTGCACCACCATGGGTGGTCTGAGTCACTAATGGAGTGGGAATAGGTATCCCTGCTGTGGGAATAGGTACCGTGAGGGGAACGGTAAATGAGGTCCCGGTGGAGGGCATACCCATAACAGGTGTGGTAACTGGTGTAGTGGTGGATGTACCACCAACGGTCCCTCCCAAAATGGGAGTGGGAGCCACGCCAGCCATGGGGCTAGTAGGGGTAGTGTAAAGGGGGTTCTCAGACTCTGGCTCAGAATCAGAGGTAAAATAAGGGGCGTCAGAATCTGGTGACGGAGTCCTATGCCGCTGACGAGTGGAGTCAAGTGACAAGGCTCGAGATCTATGATGAGTGGTATCAAGTGATCCGTGCTGTGGGGGCTCGCCTCTGAGGTGCCGAGAATGTCTCGGGGAAGCAATGGTGACAAAATGATGTCAAATCTGTGTGGGTTGAGGTAACTACAAAACAGCTCAAAAAACCCTAATGTGACCGAGTGTGCAGAAGGAGAGCTCAAAAAATAGGGCGCTCAGGCCAACGGCCAACTCAAAACACCCACTATAATAGCATGCTACAATAGGTGGAGTATCAACAAAAAATGGTCAGAATACCAACAAACAACAGGTTTTCTAAAAATAAAAAACGGTGGACTCACTAGACCAAAAGGAGGTAAGGGAGCATGCAAACACCTAACTAAAAGTATTACGACTCAACTAGACATATCCTCTGCAAGGTGATGAAATCCAAGTCAGACAATATGAATCGAAAAGCCAAGTGGCTAAGGTATCCCCCTACCGGGAGGGACACCAGGTACTCAAATCCTAGAAGAATGGCAACTAAGATACCCCGTTCATGACACGTCCAGAAAGGTAAATCTGCCACTTGGTCCTTTAACCGCAATATTCCCTATACAGGGATATTCCGAGAACTGCAAAAGGTAGCCCTTCAGTTACTGAATGGAGTTCAGTATTCCACTCAGACTTTCGGAACCAATCTCACGACTTCAACCCTCCTAAGGGAGAGGCCTTCTAATAATCTGGTTGTGACCGTGTCAAAAAATACTAGGGGATTTTGGTTCCCTAATGGACAACAACTATGTTTCAAGTGTAAGTAACCGAGGGATGTTTTTGGAAGCCTATCCCCTCGATCCTACCTAACTACAAAATTCTTTTATGTTCCCCAAGTAGGGTTAGAATGTTGGTTGAGTTAAGTATTTTTTGAGTCTCACTTGATTTAGGTGACAGATTGTGTGCTTGTGAGGTTATGAACTGAACCCAGAAGAGAAGTGCCGGAGCAACTTCCTAAATAACAATAATACTGAAATGAAAAAATTTTACTATGCAATATTTTTTGAGTAAACAATGTTGATTTTTTTTTAAAAACAATGCTTGTAAAAATGTTAACAGAAATAATGGGGCAGAAATGGCTGTAAGGCTGCAGGTAGAACAGATGGCTGTGCAGGTGCAGAAGATATGGCAGCCAAGGGGCTGGGTGCAAAAGCAGGAACAAGTGCAAAAGTCAGATCGGATCGACGGTCGGACCACGGGTTTGGAGAAAACAGGCGCGATCAGCTCGCGGGTTTCCGAAGCACAGACGCGGGCGGACCGCGGGTTTCCGAAGCACAGACGCGGGCGGACTGCAGGTTTTCGAAGCACAGACGCGGGCGGACCGCAGGTTTCTCAAGAACAGACGCGGGCGGACCGCGGGTTTGGAAATGGCAGACGCGCTCAGGTCGCAGGTTAAATCTGGAAAGGCACGGTCGGAGCGCAAAAAACAGGGAAAAGGACGTGGTCCAGTCGCAGCTAAGAGCTGGAAAGGCACGGTCGGGTTGCAGCTAAGGGCTGGAAAGATGTGGGCAGACCGCGGGTTTGAAGAAAACAGGTGTGGTCAGGTCGCGGGTTTCTGGACAGCAGACGCGGGCGGACCGCGGGTTTGAAGAAAACAGGTGCGGTCGGGTCGCGGGTTTCTGGACAGAAGGCGCGGGCGGACCGCAGGTTTGAAGAAAACAGGTGCGGTCGGGTCGTGGAAAAAATGCTAATAGGTGCGGTCGGAGCGCGGCAAACATAGAAAAAACGGCGGTTTATGGCGGCCGAAAACGATAGCCGAAAGGACAAAACGGAAAATAAATAAAATAAAAAAGCCAGCGGAGTCACCAAAACTGTTGCTAGGGTTTTACACCTAGCTTGTGCGAATGAGCACCTACTAAGGACAATGGATTCCTTAGTAGTAGTTCAATGATGTATGGATTAAAAGCTATAACAGAATTAAAAACTAAATTTAAACATTTTCATAAAGCAAAACAATGGAAAGTAAATAATGACTTTTATTAATCTGAACTTCAATGGAAGGTTGGTGAAGCCCTTTGCGATGATCCGAGTCGATGGCTCCAAGCTTCAAGATGCTTCTTCTCTTTCTCCAATGGTGGAAATGGGCCAAAAGGGGCTCTCAATGGTGAAAGTAGCTCAATGGTGAGCTAGGATTTCACGAGCAATTTTGGCAGAGGCAGGATACTTGTGATTGTGGATATTGAATAAGGGGTCTCCATCACTTATTTATAGTTGGAAACCATGCAGTTTTAGGGTTAGGGTTTCTTCCTCATTTTCCTCATTATTTTATATTTTTATTCCTTTTTGGAGATTTTTGCTTTTTTGGAGGAATTTTGGATATTTTTAGAGGAAAAGAGGGTTTTATGGCCTTTTGGAGGCATTTTAAGCCTTTTGGAGGCTTTTTGCATGGTTTTATGGGTTTTTGATGGAAATATGGTGGGAAAATGGACAAATGAGCCATGTAATGGGGTAGATGAGGTAGTGAACCCTTTTTGGGTGTTAACAGGAATCAAGGTACTAGAGTGCAAACTAACAAGTGTGAATAGATGTGTTGAGGTCGAACACTTGAGAGAATCCATCAATCAGGGGACATTGATGTGTTCCCAAGAAACTGTCAATGGCGAGAGAACCTGCCACTGATGACTGCAAGTCTCAAGGCACTCAAAATGACTCTAGATTCCAATCCCATAATAAATGATCTGAAGTCGATGGGATGAAATCTGCTGGAAGGAGGGAATTAAGGCATCCCCCATCATCCAACATGAGGTACTCAGTAAAGCTGTCTAATGTGGAAGGACTCGATCATAAAGTGCATGAACCAGTAACTGTACCAGGAATGGCTGACATGCAAAGTCAAGATAACTGAGGAATGGCCAACACAGGTTTCAACTTCCTTCGAACAAGAGCATAATGGCATATGGTGACTGAATGAAGGCAGCATAGAATCGATATACAAACTGGGACATCTCTGTGACACAGGAGGCATCAACAAAGGCTCCATAAGGACTCAAAGCTTAACCAGCTGGTGGAGATAAACTCAGATAAACGAGTACAGCTCCTAAGTCAAAATATAACCCAACCAATGGATGTGATATACAGTGCTCTGTTCGAAGGCGACACGACTCAAGAGCTGCCAAAGATAACATCTTTCCTTGTCCGAAATTTTGGTCTTTTTATTTTTTTGGACTTTTCTAGTTGTTTGAAAAGCTTAAAAAAAGAATAAACTAGCTTTATAGTTACAAAATAGGAGGAGACGAGTGTCATCAGGGAAAACAAACTAGTTCCAAGCAGTGGAACATACCTATGCTCAATGCAAGGATACATGTGTAGGATATCGACACTCAGGGGAAAATCCCCTCTCGGTAAAAGGGAAATCAAGCTACGAAGGATATATAAAATGGCTCTGCATGTCTATACATGAGACAAGCTTGGGCTATATGGCTGAAATGCAATGTCAGGGGAGCCGGCATAAATCTCAATAAGGCAGTCAAAGCTCATGATAATGCATTCACAACTTGACATAGGGGGAGTCCGGAGGGAAACAGGCCAGCATAAGATCAAGAGGAGTATGAGGCTCTTGCGAAATGTCATGGAAATACTATACAACAGACTCCTGGACCTAAGAGAGGACTCATGGCATGGAAACCAAATGCAAATGGGAGCTAACTAGGACACCCATGTATAGGAAAGCTCTACCATTCACATAGTACCACTTCTAACAGCAGCACGAAGGTTCCGTGATACCATGGAATGGGTTCGTACCTAATGTTGAGATGGAACAGTCATAAGGAAATGCATAAGTGAAAGCAGAGGATATGTGAGCTCCCGAATGCAGCAGACATGTCTCGCCTAGGAGAGTCTCAAAACTCCCATACACTACAAGTGGAGGTACGTAACCAATTATAGTGGCCCTCAGCTTCAACGCGTATAACGACTGTGCTGTTCGACCTCTACCTGGCCAGAACACCTGCAGAATAACCTCTACAAGTACCCCCTCGATATCCTAGGTAAGTCAACTAAGGTCAACTCAATATAATCAAAGCTCAGGTGGACAGTCGCAGGAGGGATTGACCGTATGGGCAGGGTAGCAAATCCTGAAACTCCTAAAAGAGTCCCCAGATACGAATACAATCCTGGCAATATCGCTGGTGCTACTCAGTTATGACTAGGGGTCATCCCAATCAATAACCGTTCACACTGCCTCGTGCTTGACTCCCATTTGAGAGGAGGATCCTGAGAACAATGGTTATACCAAGGATTTCACACACTCCCTATAAAGACACCTAAATGTTGTTGTTTAGTGATCTTGGAGAATTAACTTACAATGAACTATTCCAAGATCCTAAAACCTAAGCTTGTTGGTGCATCCTAGAAAAGAAAAGAGAGTAATTCATTTTAATTAGCGTTGATTTTAGTTGGCTGTAATTACTCAAAGGGAAATGGCCGTGCAACTAGTGAAGTTAAGACTCAGCAGTGAAGTAAATATGCACACCATAACAAACAATGCTAAGTGCAAACTTTGTCAAACGAAAAATAGGGTATGCCACTACATGAGATGCATAAATATATATTCCTTTCTAAATGCCAATGCAATCCTTCCTATATGAAATCCTAAACACAACTCTCATCCAAGCAATCCAATGCAAGTACCTCCTCAAATCCATATCTAAGATGCAACTAAGAGTGCAACTACTTGGTATTTTTCAATATAAAAGAATGAAAAATGCAATAAAAGTCATCTAAAACTCTCAGTCTCTGTAGCAAGTATAAAAGACAAGCCCAGCAAGACACCAAGACAAAAGAGTAATGCACTAATGGCAAAACAAAAAAGGATAAATGACTAAAACTACTTTCAAAGAAAAATCAATGAAAGATCGGTCTTTGGTCACAAAAGAAGCATCCAACAGACAACATCAGACCCAAAGAAGACCCAACCACACTCACAACCCACCCAACAACTTCCCACAACATCAAACTCACCAAAAGGGAGGATGTACGCTACTGTTTAAAGAATAGCTGCGTATGTACACGACTTTTGGCCAAAAACCTGAGTGTATACGCGGATTTTTTCCAAAAACCTACGTGTATACGCAACTTTTGGCCAAAAATCCACGTATGTATGCGACTTTTGGCCAAAAACCTGCATATACAAGGAAGGCAGTGGTAAAAAGCAGGCCACAGGTCAAAAAAATAAAGGGGAGTGTCAATGGATGAACATAATATAAAATGCAACCCAGAAACAAAGAGAAACAAAGAGCAAGTCAATAATATCAAGCCCATTGTGCCCGTAAACCCCAAATAAAAACAAGGGACATCCCCAGCAGAGTCGCCAATTCTATTACAGAGAGAAATTCCTATGGCTTGGGGTACCACAACAGACAGACTTGACTCCAGAAATCAATCTTTCCCAATATGCAATAGAAATAAAATGTCTAACACTAAAGGATCATACCTCGTACCTTATTCCAGACGGTTGAAGTAGATCCCCGTTGAGCTTTCCAATCTTCTGCTTGAATTGATATAATACTTTCTCAACAACAAGTAAACAATACAAGCATACTATATATCATGGTGTTAGATCTATTCTAGCATATATAATCAATAATGTAAAAGCATTTGACATATTCCAATGGATACAATATTCAATCAAATACACATCATTGGACAAGGAAAGATAGTTCTTATTAATATAAATCAGAGATTACAAGATAGATACAACCTCTGACGGCACATCTGCGAATCGAAGAAACTGAATCCCCCACTTGGGCCTCCACCACCTCAAGGGCCTCCATCTCTCGATAGCAAGCTCACTAGCAAAGGCAAGCTTGGGAAGAACAAAATAGTGCTCCAAAGGTACAAAGGGATGCAGACTCAATTATAGTTCTGGCAGCAATGGACTATAGTTTCGTTGCTTCAATCTCTCTATATGCCTTCAATGTACCAAGAGGTTCCTTATATAGCTTCACAAGGGATAATGAAGGGTCGAATCCGAGCGATCTCAAGGCATATGGAAGGCTAGGAGTCGAATGAGTCAGATCCAAGTCAAGCAAAACTCTAGAAGTATTTGGACTTATGCACACATCCCGATGTATGCGGTTATAGGGGTCAAACCCGCGTATGTACGTGGTTATCGGGGGAAAAGCCGCGTATATCATCTTTTATATAGTTTTTAGGGTTGATCAAGGTAACATCAAAGGATAAAATATGGTCCATGGGGTCTAAAGAGTCTTTAGCGAGACAAGGGAAGGACATACAAAGTGTGATTCACCTGGAGTGGTGAAATCCGCTATAACAATGATCTAAGAGAAGTTGAATCGTCGGATCACTCTATGTCTAGAACATATCGTGACCGTCGGATTAGAATATTTACAAATGCATACTAATGCATACTAAAGAAACACACTTTTACCTAACGGATATATTACACAAGTTGATCTTAACTAACTCCTAAGTGTCTAAATATCCTAACAAAAACTCAATCAAAATATAAGGCTTCTAACCACCAATGATTAGAGGGTTGATAATAAGGTGAATAAATGGAGAACTTACTATGCTAGAAGATTCATATATAAAGCATTCACAAATGAATGGCTAATCATAATAAGGAAAAATACATGTAATTCAACTCATCAACACATAGATAGGATAACAACTATCTGGCATTACATAAAAAGAATAAACTTGAATCAGACATTCAAGAACAAGTACATAACAGAAAAGAGATGGAACATGAACATATAATGGAAAAAGAGCTTATATTAAATGATGAATAACATGAGAAGCTTGATAACAATAAGGGTTTAAAAGTCTCCAAAGTCGAACCCTTGCTTTAGCATAAGTCTTAGGCTTTATAGCCTTTACAAAATTTATTTCAGATCCTGAAAAGTTGGATCTGATTTACTAAACATAGATAAAATAACTGTTTTTGCAAAATTAGGTCAAAAACCCTAATTTAAGTGCTAACCTATCTAACTCTAATACTTTTTCACTCCTTGAACTCTTTTATAACTGTAGTGATCATTGAAGTAGATCTATGACCTATTATCTGATAGATAAGTTACAGTTTGTCAAAAGCAGGTAGGGTTTGTGACCCATTTCACGTTGATGGCACCCTCAAAACTGGAACAGACCCCTTCCACTAGTGCCCTCAATCAATTTTAAGCTCCATAATTCACCCCTGAGGTGTTTGTAACCATTAAAATTGGTTCTATATGGAAGCATGTCTTTTTGCACCTTTTTGTGCTTTCAGTGGTTAAGGAAACATAATTTTGGGCATGTAAGTTGTTGAAAGCTCTGCTTTTGGTGGCTAATGAACAACTGCTATGTTTGCCTAAACCATTGAAAGCTATGTTTTCTGCAAAATTTAATTATTCTTTAATAAACCTTTTACAACTTTATTCCTGAACTTCTTGTGCTTCTTTAACCTACATAAGATTTGGAATATCAACAACATCATGGGCTACCTCTGGGTCCTGAAGGCTTATTGCTTCCTTTGCTAGGGTTTCCAGCGCAAGGTGAGTTTGAGAGTTAGGGTTTGAGTTTTTCTTCTACAACCTTGACAGCCCGATTTTCAAACTCTTCAACATCTTTAGAAAATATTCATGGACTAATAGATGAGGTCGAGAATGCCACCTCGAGGACTGACAGATCATCTTTTGCCCCAAAAAATTTGGCCAAACTACTGAAAACTGGGGCTCAGAGATGGATTTGGTTCTCCAAATATGTGATAGTTTTGTATAAAATGAAAGATATTTTTGTATATTTATTTTTTGTGAGAAACAACCTCTCTCATTTTTTTGAAATTCGTTTCATTTGACCGATATCTGTATTTCAAAAACATGTGTCAAATAGGGAAATTCTGAGATCTAAAAATTAGGGCTCAGAGATGGATTCAATTCTCCCAATATGCAATACCCGTAGGAACACTGAGGGAGGTTATTCTTCTCTAACATGTTAGAAATAAAAACCTTTGAGAATTTTGCAAACACCTTCTCTAGTTGCTTAGAATGATCGTTTTAAAATGATTCCTTTTCATAGTAAAACACCAATTTCGGTTGCTTGGAGTGCCCTGAAATTTCAGTCTTAACTGTCGAAAGTCTGCATTTGGTGGCTTAGAGACCATTTTTAAAAAACAATTAACGAAATTTTTTTTTTTGAGAGGGTCCTCCTCCTCTCTTCATCTTCTTTAATGTTCTTCTGTGCCTGCAAAATTGAAATTTGAATTCAGGGAAGGAGATTAGCATGCTGGTTTCAGCGATGGCCTAGAGAAGTGAGGATGTATGCAGGGAAATGTGGGGTGGACTGAGGATAGGGTGATGATTTTGAGGGGCTTATCAATTGATTGGTACTTGAGAAAGATGATGGTAAACTTTGGTGAGAACCATGAGATGGCTAGTACAACAATCATTTTAACTGGAACTTGATGTTTCGTGGTG
The DNA here is from genome assembly GCA_001517045.1 of Pseudotsuga menziesii. Taxonomy (NCBI): domain Eukaryota; kingdom Viridiplantae; phylum Streptophyta; class Pinopsida; order Pinales; family Pinaceae; genus Pseudotsuga; species Pseudotsuga menziesii. The sequence continues at coordinate 1,107,636 of LPNX010344293.1, read as the reverse complement.
GTTCGACTGCAGTCATGGGATAGGTGGAGGGTAGCTAGGGTTTTGGTCTCTATCAATTACTTCGGTTTAATAATGACCTCTTATTCACCAACTCATGATTTTATGCAGTCCCTAGTATTTTCTATGTTTAAGTGCTTGATCATGACATTCCTCATGCTGACGGTGTTTGATTTCGATGGATATGCTAACCATTTTCCTCTTTTTGTGGTTTCGACGGTTAAGGAAATATTGGGTCTAATTTTAAGCTACCAAAAGCTATTCTTTTCGGTGGCTAATTAACCATTGGTACGTTCTCCTAAGCCACCGGAAGCTTCCTTATCAAAATTTTATTAAAAATGGAGTCAACAGGCTTTTGGTGGTTAATGTAGTCGTAAGTCCAAGATTTTAGCTGTCAAAAGTGGGGCTTTTTGGTGGCTAATAAATTGTTAAAAAGTTCTCCTAATCCATTGAAAGCTAAACTTTTGATTTTTGTGAAAAAAATAAAATACAAGGCACTCCAATTTTGTTAATCACACATGAATATTTCATAATGTGCCCCGAAATCTTCATCACTATGCTAAAATAAATTTTCTGAATTTGACTGATTGAAGACTAATTTATTTGGTAGATAACAAGTGGCCTTCGGTGGATCTTGATTTCAACCCAATGCACAACCAAGATCAATAGTCCTCAAGTTCATATTTTAATTATTAGGTAAAGGATTTGTAAACAGAGCTGGTCCCTGTGCTATGAACCTCGATGCATCCTCCATACAAGGGCACAAGTGAGTGAGGTGGTCATCCTTACATAACTTGAAAGGAAACTTCACCTTAATTTTAGATTGCGTGTGCCCCCCATCATTAGTGTTGTCATTATTATTAGCATTTTCATTCTTGTTCCCACCCTTATGATTATTTTTCCCTTTTTTCTTATTCCTTCCAGGCTACTGGTTGCCTTTCAGGTTCAACGATTGCACATAAATTACACTTGCCTATTGGGTAGGTTGAGATGAAGTTGTAGCTTGTCCCGATGCAGACTGGTTAATTGAAAATTGGCTCACTTGTTTCACAATCGAGTCCACAAGTTTTTTACTTATAGAGCCCACAATACCATTGGCATGTGGCCCAGGATTGACCTTGGGGTCGAAATTGGATCTAGGAGCATTAGGTATAATCTCATACAAAAGTATGGATTGAGCATAGATCAAATCCAACTCTTGTGCCCTAAAGATAGCTTGTTCCTCATTTTGAACTCCGGATGTAGAAACATCCTTTGTGATGTAAGGTAACAATGAATTGAGGAACCATTCAAGAAGAAACTATGGTGGTATAAATACTTTGATTATCGTTTCTATCTACGCCACTCTTGAATATGATCTGAAATGTGTGTGGCTTTATCTTGCCAAAAGGTTGACAACAGTTTGGTGCAGATGTCGTAATGTATGGGTAGCTAGAAATGATTAAGGAAATTCATAGAAAGATCATAAAAAGTAGCATAAGAACCCCTCGGTATCTCTATATACCATTTCATCGTAGGACCCATTAGGGTGCGTTGAAACAGCCTCAAATGAATGGAATAGTCATGTAAGGAATTGGAAGAGCACCAAAAATGGAAAGTGGTGACATGCTCACCAGGATCTTCACCAGACTTACCTTCGAACTTGGGAATGTACGAAGGAATATTGGTAGGGAATGTCGACCATGCTGGGTTATGAGACACAGGATCATTCATCAATATCGATAAGTCAGGTAATTTCAATGTCACAAGGAAAGGGAGCCTAGGTTGTGCTGGTTGATTCCATGCTCCTTAGTAGTTTTGATTCATGTAAGGTTGATTGATATAAATACCATGGCCTTGGCCATAATAACCTCCTCCAATTTGACCCATGTAGGGCTGCATGGAAGCATTGTGATGTGGGGTACCTTGATTATGAGGCGCTACAAAGCCATAATTAGAAGAGTAAGCAAGTTGTTGATACATGTACCCATAGGTTTGGTAGTTTTGTCCATACTGCGGTCCATAAGAATTTCCATGAGAAGCTCCATAAGGTGTTCCATGAGAAGGTCCATAGTTTGGTATATGGGGAGCTCCATGAGGTGGAACACGAGATGATCAAGAAATAGGTACATGACCTATTGACACAATAGGAGGTACCTGGCTCTAATATACAACCGTGTTAGCAGTCACATAATGAACATGGCTGGTAGCAACATTTTGGCCTGAAGGCCAACATGAGTTAGGGGGAGGATGAGTCTTTAAAAACAAATTTGAAGGAACAAGGTTTGAAGACAAAGGGGCATGTGAAGGAATGTAAGTGGTGTTCCCAATGTTCACTCATCTCGGTCCTGGTATCTGAATAGGATTACTAACAATAGGCCTAGGAGGAGCATGTGAAGACACCTCCACCACAGGGATGGAAGGTGCAATGTGACTAGTGCCCCCAAACCTCTCTGCATGGAAAAGAGTGGTAGTGCCCTTAGGTGTAGTGCCAGGGTCAATTTCTGACTCAGCATGATATGTTAGATCAGGCTCAGGGATATCAGGTATGTCATATCTCATATTACTAGTGTTTGTGGGTTCATAGTGAGTCTTGTCGCCCGAAAACCAATACCAGTGACATATGAATGAGGGATCATAACCAGATCGTGAAGGCTGCTCATGTGAAGGATCATATGTGCTAGTAGGATCTTCCTCCCCAACCTCATGAGGTTGAGAATACATATCTATAATCTCATCCTCATGATCTCCCATGGTGTGTGAATCAAAGTGAGAAGTAGTCCACCCAGACTGTCTGGTTCTCTCTCCCAAAGGAGGAGGAGACGTGGAAGGCAGAAGTCCTATTAAATGATGAGAACGTGGGGTGTTGTGCCTAAATCCACAATGACTTAAAAAATAAAAAGACTCAATATAATTATGCAAACCCTAGAAAAAATAGCGTGCACAGAGCATACACCTAAAAATGTAAATCTAAATCACAAGCAAACCAAGGGTAGGATATGGGAGCTCCCGAATGAAGCAGGTATGTCTCGCCTAGGAGAGGCTTGAGACTCCCTTACACAACAAGCAGAGGTTTGTAACCAATTATAGTGGCCCTCAACTTCGACGCATATAGCGACTATGTTTTTTGACCCCTACCAGGCCAGGACACCTGCAGAATAACCTCTGTAAATACCCCCTCGATAACTTAGGTAAGGAAACTAAGGTCACCTCAACATAATCAATGCTCACAGGGATAGTCCCAGGCAGTATTGACTATATGGGAAGGGTAATAAAGCTTGAATCCTAATAGCATAACTAGTACCCCAGGGGTGCACTAGAAAATACCTCAAAGGCCCCTAGATACGAATACAATCCTGGAAATATCTCTGGTTCTAATCAATCACAATCAGGGCTCATCCCAATCATAATTTCTCACACTTCCTCGTGCTTAATTCCCTTGTAAGAGGAGGATCTTGAGAAACACTAATTATATAAAGGAGTTCACACTCTCACCTGGACATACACCTAATTGTTTTTTTAGTGGTCTTGGAGAATTAACTCACAATGAACTATTCCAAGACCCTAAAACCTAGTCTTGTTGGTGCACCCTAGAAAAGAAAAGAGTGTAATTAATTTTATTATGCGTTGATTTTAATTGGCTTTATTACTCAAAGGGTAAATGGATGTGAAACTAATGATGTTATGACACAACAAGAAGTAAAATGCACACCTAAAAATCAATGCAAATTCACTGTGTGCTACTATGTGAAGTGCAAAATTTTTCCTTCAAATGTATATGCAATAATTCCTATATGAAAATCTGAGTAATATTCACCAAGAAAACCTAATGCAAGTACCATGCTAATGCAAAATGCAAAGAATGCATAACTATGCAAAAAGCAAACTGTTTTTGTACTTTTGAATTAAATGAGATAAAAAGAAAAAATATGACTCTACAACCCTCAGACTCTACAACTACTCACAGACAGTAGCCAAGCAAAGTACCAAGGTAAAAGATACCTAATGCACTAATCTCAAAAAAAAAATAGAAAATGAAATGACAAGAACATTTTCAAAAATCAAATAAAAAAAGTCTCTGGTCAGAAACAGAGGATAGATACAAACTATAGAAGCATCAAAGAAGACTCATCAATCATCCAAACTCACCCAACAACACTTAATCTTCCCCCAAAAGCAAAAAATCAAGGCATACATGACTTTTCTCAGTAAACCTGTGTACATGCATGACTATTCCAAGAAAACCCATGTGTATACATGGCTATGAAAGAAAAACCCATGTACAGGAAGAAAAAGATAGAAAATTAGGTAAATAGACAAGATGAGACAAAATTTACTCCTACAAGACACTACTGGGAAATCATGCCCCCAGACCCGACACAGAAACAGAGAAATCAGAGCAATTCAAGCACATTGAATGCCGAAAAACCCCTAAAGAAAAACAACTAGGAACCTCCCCAGTATGGTCACCAATTCTATTACGGAGAAACCTTCCTATGGCTTGGGGTGTACCACAATAGACAAAGAAATCATAGAAATAAATCTCTTCCCAATATGCAAGAGAAATAAAACATCTAACACTAAAGGATCTCGAATCATACCTTATTTCGGACGGTTGAAGTAGATCCTCGTTGAGCTTTTTCCAATCCCGCTTGCTTTAGCGATTTACTCTCAACAACAGTAAACAAGGAAAGCATGCTATAGAATATAGTGTTAGGCCTACTCTAGCATATATAATCAATAATGCATAAACAATTAAACACATCCATGGATTAAATATTCATTCAAATGCACATCATTGGACAGGAAAAGATATGTCTATTAATAAAATCAGAGATTACATAAGTGACAACCTCTGTCGGCGTGTCTGTGAACTGGAGAAACTGAGTCCTCCACCTGGGCCTCCACCACCTCAATCCTCCATCTCTTGATAGCAAGTTCACAAGAAAAGGAAATCTTGGGAAGAACACAAATTTTTCCAAGGGACAAAGGGATGCAGACTCAAGTATAAGCAAGTTACAGGAACAATGGACTATAGTTTTCTTGCTCTTCAATTGCTCCTCTTCAATGTATCTATAGTAGGGATTTCACCCTAGCTACAGGCATGACAAACTACCTTTTTTCTATAGGATAGAAGGGTAGGGTTCCTGTTGAAAGTGGAAGAAAAACTGCAAACAAGATTAGGGCCAAGCTATAGAAACTTTGCAAGAAATTGTTAGAAAACTAAATGGCTACAAGTAATCAATGGAAACTGCAGCAAAACATTAAACCACAAACTTACAAGCACAATATGTTAGGAAACTACAATATGAATGAAATAAAACACAATTATACCTTCTCTGGGTGGAAATGGGCCACCATTCCCTAGCTTTGGGAGCACCTCTCAATGGGATGGAAGCTTTGGCTCATGGAGCAATGGAGGAGAGGGAGGGTGAATGGCTTGAGAGGAAAATGGTCTCAAGGCACTCACATAGGCAGCATAATGATAGGGAGAGAAGGAGTGTTTTGAGAGTGACCCCCACCCCTCTATTTATATATTTGTTAGGGTTTTAAGCCCCTGGTCAGGGCTTTAACCCCTTTTTTGGAATTTTATCCCCCTTCACCCAATTCTTAGCTCCTTTGGGGGTTTTAAGCTCCTTTGAGGGGTTTTAGCCCCTTTTGGGGGGTTTTAACCCCTATGAGAGCTATTTTGGATCTTTTTAGGGGTTTTTAAGCCCTTTTTCACATTTTTGAGCCTTTCTGAGGGTGTGGAGGTCAAATGAGGGTCATGCATGGATGCCTCTAGGTGGTGTAGGTCATGTAGAGCTCATTGGGGGATTTTTTGGGTTGACACATACCACACAGGTTAGGACAACTCATAAGTGAGTGTTAAACTATGGTATCTACACTCACGTGTAGGTATACTCTACCATGTAAGAATATTGTCTGCAGAGCAGATCTTGATCACATTCAAAATTTTGGCCCAATGTAGAACATCCATACCACATAGGTTTGGAAAACTGTCAAGTGAGTGTTATACTACAACATCTGTGAGGACTCATCATAGAGAATCCATACCACACATGTTAGGACCACTCCCAAGTGAGTCTTATTCTATGGCATCTACATATGAATGTAGGCATACTCTCCATACAAGAGTATCTTCTATAGAGAAGATATCAACTGCATACAAAATGTCATTCCTCTCATCCTTGAGGACTCATCCTAGAGCATCCATACCACTTAGGTTGGAACCACTCCTGAACGAGTTTTATTCTATGGTATCCACAACTAAATGTGGGTACTCTCCATGAGAGTAACATCTGTAGGGCCATCGTTATCTAGTAAGGACCACTCTCATGAACATAGTGTTATATCTATTGTAGCCGGGCAAAGGCCCTAGCTATGTGCTGAAACATCTGCCTTCCATCTATAGGACGGAAGGATATATATTCTATGGGTGAAAGAAAAACCTCCAACAAGTTGTTAATGGAGAACCTACAACACACTATTAAAGAAATGAACAAGTAAAATCCTGCAATAAAAACGTTAGCAATAAACTAGCTATGAGCAACTAATCTACAAACTAAACAACATGAAAAAACGATTATACCTTCTATCTATGGAGAAATGGGCCACCATGCTCTCGCTTAGGAAGCTACCTCTCTATGGATTGGGGCTTTGGATAATGGAGCAAGTGGAGGAGAGGGATGAATGACTTGAGAGATGTGGGTCTCAAGGCACTCGTATGGGAAGAGTAACTGTAGGCAAAGAAGGAGTGTTTTGAGAGTGACCCCCACCCTTGTATTTATAGTTTTTTCTCAAGTTTTAGGGTTTTAAGCCCTTGGTTAGGACCTTCATCCATTTTTAGGGTTTTAAGCCCCTTTTAGGGGATTTAGCCCTTTTTTGGAGGCTTTAGCCCCTTTTGAGAGCTATTTTGGCTCTTTTATGGGGTTTTAATCCTTTTTGTGTTTTTTGAGCCTTTCAAGGGTGTGGGGGTCAATGGGAGAAATAAAATATATATATTTACATGGTGTAGGTCATATAGAGATAATCGGGTCATTTTTTGGTTTAAGAGATTGCCCCCTAATGTGTGAGGGTAGGAGCTCATCGTATGGCTGATGGACATCATAGGATTTTCTGGGGAGAGGTGGTGCTTCCTGGGTTGGGACATGGTGGCTTTTGGTTTTTGTATTAATATTAGTTCCCATCAATGGGTGAGATACAAATAATGTGTGACATGTATATGGTCGAGACGGACATCCCCATGCTCATAACAATGTCAAAAAAGAATAATACGATCAAGGCTCAAAATACAAGAGCTGATCATATACAACCGGTGTTACATAATGGTGGCCTCGATAAGAGGCTGAGTACAACACTGATCTCAAGAAATGATACATCAGACCCATGGAATTCTCATGGAATGCTATATCTTCACAACTGATGGCCTATTGAATCTATAACGGTACATAACTATGGAGACTTAATGACAGAGAGTCAAAGTGTCTGTTGTACAATATGGTGCATCAATCATGAATTTATATAGAAGCAATGCTAGGGATTCTGAACACTCTCTCCAACACAACCTAGAAATCACAAGGGACATGAACCTATCTAGGTCCCATAATAGACTCACCAATGTGCTAGATTCAAGTGACAACTAAGGTCTTTGACCAAATGCTACATAGATCAATACCCTATACGAATCTCAATGATGCAATGATGTAGTTGAAGTCGAGCATGTGAGACATAATGACCCCGATAGGCACTAAGGACTCCTATCAAGTGATCTAAGGAACCCATCAATGAGGTTAATGAAACTAGGATACAAGGGCCTCTCGGTCTATCCTCTGGAATATATGTGTTGTCCTCGATAGAGGGAGACCTGCAACTAACCAAGGAAATGGTGTTTTCTTGATAAGAAGCATGAGGGGGGTAACCAAAGATGTGAGACAGTATGAGGACTGACACACTGAATGTGAGGGGAGGGAAATAGGGGTAGGTAGAGTGTGGTGGACTCAAACTCCCTTTGTTCAAAGTATGACAGCACGGTGGACCAGGAAGCAAATGCAACTGACTCATGGGAAAGGGATCATGGATGTAATATCGGGAATGTTACTATAGATGGAAAATAGTTGGGGGAGGTAGACACTTTTGGTATTGATGGGATCTAAGGAAGACTCATTGTAGAATACTCTGAATAAAGGCAACCCAAATGGGTAAAGATACCGAACTATAACATGTGGGGTGGTGTATAAGGGCACCGTTATGGTACAGTCTCATGGATTTTTAGCGAGCCCAAGAAAGTAAATGCTTGATGGTGCTTTCAATTTTAGAGAGTCTGGAAGCATGAAGAAGACTACAATGGGGTCTCTTTTTCATTGATAGTCTCTTGTGCCTGAAAAAGGTTAAAAGTGTGCATAGGAGAGCTCGCCCATCCTTTGAGGGGGTGGGAGACTTCTTTACCATTGGTATTCCAATCAGGCCTAAAAAGGTTAAACCTGTACTGACTGGACGATCATTCAAATAATTTTACGAGCATGAACGAAACTGTAACACCCTGGTTTTGACCCCGATGCATTAATATATATAACCAAATCGATGCACATTTAATTAAANCCATCGATTTGGTTATGTTATGTTCGGATTGGAATTGTCACTGATGGTATATCGTGACATACAACAAGTATTAAATTGTGGAATCATGTAAATGTGCATTTTAATTAAATGAACCCAACCAGCTATGTTCAATGCAACCAAATTAAGAAGGGGCATGATTTCCTAAGGTTAAGGGTGGGAATGTTAAACCTTGAACCTATGGGGGAAAATCCATGTGTCACCACCTTGTTTGACTGCTCTCCTTCCTTTGTCTCATTCAACCACCATTTTAATGTTCTGCTTTTGGTTAGGGTAGTTAATGCTGGTAGTGGAGTGTGACAGGACTACCATGCCTTTCCCACACACACACTCCACCAGGATAACCCTCATATTGGAAAGGAAAACCACTACACCATAATCCCACTCTCTCCACGACTGCACTCTCTCCAGCACAAATGGTTCAGTTTCCTCACGTGGGCTGAGTTAAAAGGAACCATGATCCATTGTTTGGGGGTTGGTTCTTCCTTCTCTCACACTGATTTCTAGTCTGTGGATATTTTTTTCCTTTCGTTGACATAGAGAATCGATTTTCCCTGGGTATTATTGGATTGTGCATTGTTCCGTCCTTCATGGTGGATCGCATGCTGTAGATTGCTGTGGTTTCCTCACTGATCGTTGGCTATAGTCTTCTCCACATATTGTTTATTGTGTTCTTCCTTTACAATGTAGCATCTGCTGTAGATTGTGGTGGTTTTGTCTTGTGGTTCGTTGGCTATTGTTTCCCCACTTTTGTTAGCTGATTTTCCTTTATGATTTGGGTTGATGTAGATCACTGTGAAATTGTTTTGGCCACGATAGGGCCAATAACGATTCGGGGACTTATTTTCCCCTACCAAAGCTTTAATTGTGGGTTTGCTGCGAGCATGGAGTGATTGTTATTCGGACTGCATTGGAGTGGTGATGAGGGATTAATGTCCTTGACAAATCTGGTGTGTTTAGGAACCACAAAAATAGAACTAGAGGGTTGTTTTTCTTCTCCACAACCCGTGAATAGAGCTGGAAGGGAGGTGTTGAGGCCTGGAAATTCGCAGGAAACAACAGCAAGGGATTCTCCCCAGTCAACGTTCCCAACTAGCCCATGATTGTTTGGTATAGGGAATATGTCCGGTTTGCGGTCCGGCTACCGTAGGTCAAAGTAACAAAAATGAAGGTATTACTGGTTGCAGCCCGGTCCACCATGTATTTTTGTATTTTTGATTTAATTATGATATGCATATGCCTAATTAACCATGCAGGATGATAAGGATGCAAGGAACAGTCACAACGTGATGCACAGGTTCTTACCTCTCGTCTTAGCACTCACAACCATCTAAATCACATATGCAGCAATGAAGTAAAACTAACTATCTATCTACCTATCCTCAGGGAGCAAAAATGTAACTTATTTATGAGTAATGTGTATTGTGCATGTATTATAAAGAGAAATGACAGGTAGCTGATGTTTCTTCCTACAACACATGAACGATTAAAGATATTTCGACAATCAGATAGCCAATTTTTTTATGAACACCATACATTACTCATGGTGGTAATTCCACGAAAATAAACCAGAAATCATTTAAACAAGAACATAGGTTCTAAGAGTTAGAACGATCTCACGGTTAATGGAAAAAAGATAGAAAAACAAAATAGTTCATCTTTCCGCCATCCACAGCATAACATTTGAAAGTGCCACCAATCTTTCTCCAATAGGCAAACAACTACTCTTTATTGCAAAAAAAAGTAGTTCTTCTTACAATATTGGTTTTCATGCCTCACTGGGAAAAAGCCCCTTTTTTCCTTCTAAGTCTTCTACATTTATACAAAAAGGGCGAGACTATTGGGTTGCCCAAAGTAACCTTTGGGCTTCCCAACTCTTCACCTCCAATGTTTCACTTTTCTCAAATGTTTGTTTACAAAATCATTACAAATTACAAAAGTGACCAATCTTTTACGAGGAGGGTCCCACTTGGGTGTCCATAAACTTCTTCCACGCCAAAGCTTCATAGGTGATGCCTTCAAAGGCACAAGGTTCCAGAAACTGGATGTTGATCTCAAACTTCATAGCCTGGTTCTTTATAGCCTCAATTCTGGCTGTGCTCAACCGAAGATGATCCTCCAAAAGCTGCACACTGATGGCTGAATGATCTACTTCACTCCTCAAGATCTAATCATCCAAGGCTTTAATATGTTGTACTTTCGCTTCCTCCTTGACCACAGGGTCCTTCTTCTTTTGCCTCTTTGACATTTCGACTTCGAAAACTTCCTGTCATTTATGACATTGTAAACATTAATCCATTCTCGATTAAGTTGCAAACTTGGAGACAACAATGTGCAATGTGTCATTTATTCTATGTTTAACATGATGAAATTAGCTAACTGAGACAAACACGTGCAAAGCTAACACTGCTATATGATACCAAAACAATTCTATCAACAAAATTCAAGGCGAAAAATAAATCTACATTAACATGAAACAAACTTTGGCTTTCTACAAGCGCCATGGTCGTCGCGCTACGTGGGAAGGACAAGGGGAAAACTATGCAAGATTTTCAACGACGTTAGCTCTATCAAAAATACCTGTGTAGTCTATGGTCAACAAAACTGGTGCAGTGATACACCCCTCCCCAAGCTGGCTCGGATTCGAAACTGACAGTGGATCGGACTACAGGAACAGCGTGGCGAAGTGTGATTTTCTTTCTGCAACGACGGATGGCCAAAACACTAATCTATCCACAGGGATAACCGGGAAACAAACCAATAGCGCATTGGAGGGATAGCGAAATGGGAGCCGCAACAGCGGAGGCATGAAGGATATCACAGTCCGCTAAGGCTTGAATCGGAAGAGAAAACTAATGAAATATCAGCAAGGTTAGTGTTTCTTTCATCCGCAACGGCGGAACCATAAAATTAAGGATCGACGAAAATAACAAAGCGGGGTCCGACAAGTCAAAGTGACAATTAGAAGACTTAGCGATCTGCCATCCGCAATGGTGGAGACCAAAAAAGCAACATGTTCCAATGTAAAACAAAAGATCATCCGATTAAACCAAAAGCGTCGAAGAAAATAACGAAGCCAAAGTTGATTATCCTTCTGCAATGGTGAGATTTAAAATGACTAGATGACCAGAAAGATAGAGCCTTCCGCAACCGCAACGGCGGAAGCTCAAACTCAATAATTAGTGAAAATAACATAACGGGACCCAAAACGTCAAAGCAAAAATCAGGAGAGTTAGTAATTTACCATCTGCAATAGCGGAGACATAAATAACAAATCATCCCGATGTAAACCAAAATAGAGTCGATTGAAAGAAACGTATCGGAGAAAACGTTTAAACCAAAATTGGTTATTTCACCGCAATGACGGGAGCTCCAACCAAATAACTTCTGATTTGAACATGTTGAAAAGGCATTCAAAATCAACGATAGAGTTTGGACAAACTGAAGATTGTTTCAAGTGTTAGATGAAGAATCAAATAAGTGATAGATCATTCGAAGCATTAGAAAATAATTCTAGAAAATCTCATTAGATCAGATCAAAGAAGAAAATCAAACTAATCCAAGCAAAAGGAGGGTCCTAATTTTTTTTGGAATTTTGGGAAAATTGTTGCAGCTGCAACAATTGGCGACTACCTGGTGAACCCTAGATTTCTGACTTAACTCCTCCCAGTAAAATAATGTCTAGCTCAAAATTGAAATCTTCTAGATGTTTGTATTCCTAAGTTGGCCAACTCATACATTTAACTCATTGAGAAATAGTTCATTGGGGAAAAGGTAACATCAGAAATATTTGCAAGTCTGAATAACTCTTTTGAGACCAAATAAGTGAGATTTATTTTACCCCTGTCTTTGGGTAGTTTCCTGCTTGGACACCATAGGATTGTAACAGATAGTAAACAGCATTATCCTTTTGTTCCTCATTGGCATGCCAACTGCACCTTTGTGCCTTTTGAACTTGATTTCTTGTGAGTCCTCCATTTGCCTTTCTTTCTGAATTTTATTCAGGCTCCTCTATCCATAGTGTCCTTTTCTGTGAGAGAATAATTTACTGTTCATCTCATGGATGGAGAGGAACTTTCGGCAAATTTGAAATTCATGTTTTTTGATACTTTGCTTTGATATGTATTGTTTCTTTAAGGAGTTTTGACTGTTGATAGCTTTTAGCATTTCTGAAATGATGGCATGGGATAATTTATATATGATGTACTGTCTACTTTTCTTCCTTTCCGTGGGTCCTCTGCTTTCACTCCCTTGGACATCTTATATGTGAAATGGATGGAGTCTCGAAATAGTATTCCATACCTATTACTTCTGAGTTATTTATAGGGGTTAAGTATAACTTCAATGAATGCAGGGCCAATTAGGAACATTGCTACTAGAAGACATTCTATGTTTCAAAGCACAGTCTTTTGCGCAAGATTTCAGTTAATTAAGAACCCTGATGTTTCCACTGCAACCAAAATTTTGCCTCTTTATTCAAAAATAAAAAGAACTAGTAACAAAGCATTTAAATCAAAAGATAACAGCATCAAATAAAATAATCAAAAAGAAAACAACATCAAAGCATTAAAGAAAAACAACATTATTTATGTACAAGGCAAAAAGAAAAGAAAAGAAAATGTGTGCCCGCCCTTAAAATCTTAAATCAAATGAGTTAAAGGGCTAGGCTGTGGTGAAGGTCAAAAATCTATCCATGGTCTAAGTGTACCATTTTTGAAATCGAGACCATATCTACTAGTCTACATTCATCTTTATCAGCCTGAGGAAGTTGAAGGAGCTCAGGCTGATTGTCAATCTTATAACTGGCCTTTCTTTCTATATGATGTCTTAGCTTAAGCTCGCTTAGATAATTTCCCAAGACAGAATCAGCAGATTCATTACCTTCTCCTATCTTAGTGACAGTGTGCTTCATGTAAGGCTCTCTCAAAATTTTAATCTGATTTAGGCTACCCTTGAGAGGTAACAATAAATGAGACCAGTCTGAAGAAAAATAACCTTTTAATCTGGAAGACCAATCTCGGTTGAGAATAAGTCCATATCCATCCGGTATGTCAGCCACCCTAATGTCAATAAATTGACATATCTTGTTATTTGCATAAAAGCAAATGAAGACATTTTTCATTTCTCCCACTACTTTGACACCTAAGCTATCTAATTGCGTTACTTCCCATGCTGTGGAATCTGGCTGTCCATTAATATTTTTGCAAACCTCAAGTGGCATAACATTCACCGCTGATCCAGAGTCTACCAAGAAATTATGCACATTATGATTCATCATTTCTAGGGTCAAAAGAAAAGGCGGGGTTTCATCTTTTTCTTCCCAACCTGGTTCTATGTCTTCTTCTCCTGGTTGGTTTTGAGTGAGTATATCCTCTTTAAGCTCCTCAATTTCTTCATTGTTTCCTTGATCAACACCTGCCTGTTCTTCCACAAGTTTGACAGGCTCACTGATTGGCTCGGTTTCCTGGTTGACAATGGTGACTTTAGGTGTTTTATCTTTAATATTTACATCAACCTGTCTCTTGACATTCTCCTGCAATTTTTTAATCTTTGAAATTATTGCATTGTCTTTAATTGCTAGGTCCATATCGTTTGTTGTTGTTGATGTGTATTCAGATTTAAGAGCATTCTCTTCTGTGTTGAAAAGAAATCTACCATTCCATAAGAACATGGTATCATCATCTTGTTTCTCTATGGTCTGGTTTTTCTGTTCTTCCTTACCACTGTCTTTAGTCAATTTCGAGTCCAGCATCTTATTCATCACCAGTGTCATCGGGTTTAACCATTGAGGACACTTCTTTTCAGATCGAGGTTGTTGGTGAAAAGTGCAGAAATTATCACCCCCTACTTCTGTTATGTTTATTGATGGTAAATTTGGTGGAGGTATTTTCCATTGGTTTCTATCCTCTCTTTTTTGGTAGTAGGGTTTGTCAGTTTTCTGAGCTTCACTCCCTTTTTCCAGATCTATTATTCTGTTGGATAGATTCTGCATCATTTTTAGCATTCCCTGATAATCATGTGATTGTTCAGCTTGAGGTTTAGGAAACAATAAGGCTCTTCTCCTGGTAGTTTTCTCTTCAGGTAGATTGGGATAATCTGCTCCACTTTCCTTTTCAGCCTCTACCCTTTCTGCTCCTTCATAAGTCTCTACCAATGTAGGCTTGGCTTTCATTTTGGCAAACATCGCTAGTCCAGGTCCTAGGGCAGAGGTGAAATATTCAATTAAGACCTTGTCAGAGGGTCTGTCAGCTTCAGAAAAGTTCTTTAGGTATGTTGAAAATCTTTGAGTGAAACTATGTACCTTCTCATTCTTCTCTTTTCTTAACAAACCAAGACCTTTCATTAGTGAGGCATGTGTCTTTTGTGCTGAGTACTTACTTCTAAAAGTCCTTTCAAAGGTGTCCCAATCAGGAATAGAGTTTGCAGGAAAACTGAAATACCAGGATGCTGCTGCCCCTTTAAGGGTATGCGGGAATAATCGACAGAAAAAATCTTCGTACTCCCCAGTCCTTAACCCTTCTACTGCTAAATAGAAACTTTGCAAGTGGTCATCCACAGTAGTCATTTCATCAGGATAAAACTTAGGCAGCAGCTTATCAAAAGCTTGAGGTAGGTTATGCAATGGAGGTGTGAGGTTCAAAGGTGATCTAGCTCTCCAAGCCGGTAGTGGGTTGGGTTGATTCACATTTATACCAGCCATGGGCAAAGGTGAATGACTAGGAGTCTGAGTAAGAAACACAGTAAGATGACACTGGGATTTCTTGCTTGAAAGGCAGAACCAAAACCTGTAAGGGTTTGGGTCAGGTCAAAAGATTTCAAATATCTGCTGGTGGGGTAATCTTGGGAAAATAGGTTTCCACGGCCAGCCATACACTGGCGACCCTCCTTCTAGCACCAGAACTGTTGAGGACTGGAAATTCATAGGAAACAACAGTAAGGGATTCTCCCCAGTCAATGTTCCCAACTAGCTTGTGACTGTTTAGTATAGGGAATCTGTCCGGTTTGTGGTCCGGCTACCATAGGTCAAAGTAACAAAAACGAAGGTTTTACCAGTTGCGGCCCGGTCCACCGTGTATTTTTGTATTTTTTATTTAAGTATGATATGCATATGCCTAATTAACCATGCATGATTATAAGGATGCAAGGATCAGTCACAATGTGATGCGCTGGTTCTTACCTCTCGTCTTAGCACTCACAAGCATCTAAATCACATATGTAGCAATGAAGTAAAACTAATTATCTATCTACCTATCCCCGGGGAGAAAAAATGTAACTTATTTATGAGTAATGTGTATTGTACATGTATTATAAAGATAAATGACAGGTAGCTGATTTTCATATTTTGACAATCAGATAGCCAATTGTTTTATGAACAACATACATTACTCATGGTGGTAATTCCACAAAAATAAACCAGAAATCATTTAAACAAGAACATAGGTTCTAAGAGTTAGAACAATCTCACGGTTAATGGACAAAAGATGGAAAAACAAAATAGTTCATCTTTCCTCCATCCACAGCATAACATTTTAAAGTGCCACCAATCTTTCTCCAATAGGCAAACAATTACTCTTTATTGCAAAAAAAAGTAGTTCTTCTTACAATAATGATTTTCATGCCTCACTGGGAAAAAGCCCCTTTTTTCCTTCTAATCCTTCTACATTTATACAAAAAGGGCGAGACTATTGGGCTTCCCAAAGTAACCTTTGGGATTCCCAACTCTTCACCTCCAATGTTTCACTTTTCTCAAATGTTTTTTTACAAAATCGTTACAAATTACAAAAGTGACCAATCTTTTACGAGGAGGGTCCCACTTGGGTGTCCAGAAACTTCTTCCATGCCAAAGCTTTAGAGGCAATGCCTTCAAAGGCACAAGGTTCCAAAAACTGGATGTTCATCTCAAACTTCGTAGCCTGGTTCTTTATAGCCTCAATGCTGGCTGTGCTCAACCGAACCTAATCCTCCAAAAGCTGCACACTGATGGCTAAATGATCTACTTCACTCCTCAAGATCTGATCATCCAGGGCTTTAATATGTTGTAGTTTCGCTTCCTCCTTGACCATAGGGGACTTCTTCTTTTGCCTCTTTGACATTTTGAATTTGAAAACTTCCTGCCATATACGACATTGTAAACATTAAGCCATTCCCGGTTAAGTTGCAAACTTGGAGACAACAATGTGCAGTGTGTCATTTCTTCTATGTTTAACATGATTAAATTAGCTAACTGAAACAAATACGTGCAAAGATAACACTTCTATATATACCAAAACAATTCTATCAACAAAATTCGAGGAAGAAAATAAATCTACATTAACATGAAACAAAATTCAGCTTTCTGCAGGCGCCATGGTCGTCGCACTATGCGGGAAGGACAAGGGGAAAACTATGCAAGATTTTCAACGGTGTTAGCTCAATCAAAACTACCCATGCAGTCTATGGTCAACAAAACTAGTGCAGTGATACACCCCTCCCCAAGCCGGCTCGGATTCGAAACCGAAAGTGGATTGGACTGTGAGAACAGCGTGACGAAGTGCAATTTTCTTTCTGCAATGATGGATGGCCAAATCACTAATCTATCCACAGGGATAACTGGGAAACAAACCAATAGCGCATCGGAGCGATAGCGAAACGGGAGCCGCAACGGCGGAGGCATGAAGGATATCACAGTCCGCTAAGGCTTGAATCGGAAGAGAAAACCAATGAAATATCGGCAAGGTTAGTGTTTCTTTCATCCGCAATGGTGGAACCATATACTTAAGGATCGGTGAAAATAACAGAGTGAGGTCCAGCAAGTCAAAGTGACATTCGGAAGACTTAGCAACCTGCGATCCGCAACGGCGGAGACCAAAAAGAAACATGTTCCAACGTAAAACAAAAGATCAGCCGATTAAACCAAAAGCATCGAAGAAAATAACGAAGCCACAGTTGATTATCCTTCCGCAATGGCGGGATTTAAAATGACTAGACGACCGGAAAGATAGAGCCTTCCGCAGCTGCAACGGCGGAAGCTCAAACTCAATAATCGATGAAAATAACATAACGGGACCCGAAACGTCAAAGAAAAAATCGGGAGAGTTAGTAATTTTCCATCCACAACGGTGGAGACAGAAATAACAAATCATCCCGATGTAAACCAAAACAAAGCCGATTGAAAGAAACGTATTGGAGAAAACTTTTAAACCAAAACTGGTTATTTCGCCACAACGGCGGGAGATCCAACCAAATAACTTCTGATTTGAACATGCTGAAAATGCATTCAAAAGCAACGATAGAGTTTGGACAAAACGAAGATTGTTTCAAGTGTTAGAGGAAGAATCAAATAAGTGATAGATCATTCCAAGCATTAGAAAATCATTCTGGAAAAGCTCATTAGATCAGATCAAAGAAGAAAATCAAACTAATCCAAGCAAAAGGAGGGTCCTGAAATTTTTTGGAATTTTGGGAAAATTGTTGCAGCTGCAACAGGAGGTCAAGGTCTGAGGGACTATGTTGTAGAGAAAGGACTGATTTCCTTGTGTTGGGTGTGTATGGGTGTCATATAAGCTAGGTTGGTTCTAGTGTAGGTGTCTGTAGCTCTTTAAATGAGCTCTTCAGTTTAGCATTAGCCCTTCCCAGCTCCTAGATGGTCTGATAAACCCAACGTTGTTGGCTTGGCTGATCTGAGGTTCACCTGATAAACCCAACTGTGTTGGCTTGGCTGAACTGTGTACCCTTGTGGTGTTGTTATCCTTGGCTATGTGTAAGACTGTTAGTTCCTTATTCCATAGGGAATCATGCCTAGTTCGGGGATGGCCATGTTGATTAGATATTAAGGAGCATGCGGGCCTATGGTTAGGTGGAACGTTGCAGCGACGTAGCTGGTTGCAGGACAAGTTCTCATTAAGATAAGTATTATTAACTAATCTATTTTGCAATCATATTTATTGTTGATGAATAATGATGATGTACATGTTGAATGCTGAATTGTATATGAGTGCATGTTATTTTCTTCCGCTATGTATATGAATCACTAATGCATCATAGTAGGTTTTATGTTTTTGGGCATTTTGCTTCAGCATTATATGTATGTATATGTTCATGAGGCTATATGCTCGGATGTTTGATGAATGGTAGTGTCATCTTCGCTGGTCGGAGGGTCGGGGAAGTTACAGTGTGGTATCAGAGCCATGGTTGCAGCATGGTCCTGAATGGGCCATGAAGATGCAGTGAAAAAAATTATGTTGCAGCAATTGGGCCTCAGAGGGCCATGAAAAGATCACTCGCAGAGGCAGGTTGCTTACTTCCTAGAAGAAACTAGGAGAAATGGGTGATGAAAAGAAAATTCACAAAAATTTTCTAAGTGCTTGGCCGTCGACACATCGGAGAACTTAGTGTGAAGTTCGTCTGACATGGTGAAAGTGCTATTTTAAATCCCACCCCATGGTGGAAGGCTTTGCGAAATTTTTCTTAAGTCATAAAATCGTCAGCGATCGGCAATGATTAGTTGATCGCATCACTGATTCCTAGAGGATCAAGTTGCCGACGCGGTAAAAGGTTTGGTGACTACATCGAAAGAGGTTAGATGATCTTGCGCCACCGTTGCGGATGGCTAGACAACTATGCTTCCAATAGGTAGAGCCTCCAACCGCCGATGCCACAGAAGATAGTTGATCCAATGGCCGATGCGGCAGAAGACAAAGGAGGAAAGTTTCAAAATTTTTCTAAGGAACGAGATCATCAGCCCTCAAAAAATTTTAGTAGTTGGGATCATCGATGACTAGAGGATGGGATCGCCGACAGGGAAGAAGAAGAAAATTTTTGACATTTTGTTTAAGTGTGGAAAACCATCGATGATCAGTGAACGATAGATGATCAGAGCGCCGATCAATGAAAATTAGTTGTTCGAGCGTCCTCCCTTGCAGCTGGTTAGTGAACTATCCTTTCCACTTGTCGATGCTGAGGTGTTTAGTGAATAGTAGCTCCGAGTTTCGATAACATAACTACGATGGCATTTAGTGCTGGGAAGCACCGACACTGTGAAAGTATTGAGGTTTAAGTCATTGATACAGCGATGACAAATAGTTGATTTGATCAGCGACATATGAGGATGGAGCCGACGAAGTAGGCAGAAGATAAAGGAAAATTTCATCAATAGATAGTTAAACGAATCGGTGAAGAATAAGAGATGGTTGAGCTGATGAAGCAGTGGAAGAAAGAGAAAGAAAAGTTTTGAAAATTTCTCTAAGTATGGGAATCATCGGCAAAATATAGATGAAGAAACCATTGATGCGGCGACAGACACCGGAAGTAATTAGTTGTTCAGAATGTCGATGTCATCGGTAGAAAATAGTTGTTGGGATCACTGACACGTAGCGCTTAGTGGTTTTCATTGCTGATAGATGTTATGGCCAACGAGAAGAAGAAGAAATTTTAGAAATTTTTCTAAGTGTTGACTTCAGCGGCAATCAGTGGACGTTAGTTGTATTGGTTGCCGATGACATCGAAATAATTTAGTGGTTCGTGTGCTTGCCATGGCAGGAGTCTAGTGCACTAATATTCCGATGAATACAGGTTTCGACTACCGATGCCGATTAAGTTGTGCTTCAGATCATCGATCGAAAATCATTAGGGGATCCGGCCACCGATCGAAAAAGGATCAAAGTTGATGAACCGCCATTGTGGCCACCTAAGGGACTACCCATCTGATGTAATAAAGGATCTAATCTCTGACGTATCAAAGATGTATTGCCGCTCGGGTCACCGATGTGCAGTGGTTAGTCCTTCCGATGGTAGATGGGGTATAAGTTCTACGAAGACCGTAGTGAGAGTACCACCTACCGTTTCGGCTGGTGAGGGAACTATCTCATCGATGTCGCAAATATTAGTCGCTCTGACCACCGACAAGCTGTGATTTGCAAAAACCCTTGAGGGTTTGTTGGCTGTCATTGCGGAAGCCGAGAGGACTAATCGCTCGACGCGCAGCACGCCTAACCTCCGATTTAGTGGATGAGTTGGGTTCCCCATCGATAAATTTTGGACTGCTATACAATTACGAACCCGACACCCCAGATAAAACTAAGGGTTTTGGCTACTGAAACGCTAGAAGGATAGTAGGGAAGAGACCTGATGAACAGTTCGGAAGCTTAGAGGACTAAAGGTCCGATATAGTGGAGGAAATTATACAAATCAACCACCGATATAGCAGAGAGAATTATATGTTCTAGCAGCTGACACACCAGAAGGTTAGTGAAGAAAGGACCCGATAAACTGTTCCTGACATCGCCGATGCAAATCAGAAGTTTAGGCGAAATGCCGAAAAATTTGTAGGGAAGAGACCCGATGAGGAGAAGGAAATTTTGGGTTTTTCAAAGTGGAAATTTTCTCAACAAATTCCAACCATTTCAGCAGATTTCAGTAGACTGTCAGTGGATTACAGGGCTAAACAAGGGAGAGAGAAAATTTTGTGTTATAGCAAAATTGTTGTTTTATAAATTTCTAGAAGAGGAAGATAAGTAGTTTTGATTTATATTGATGATATGCATCTAACA
Source organism: Pseudotsuga menziesii (assembly GCA_001517045.1). Lineage (NCBI taxonomy): Eukaryota > Viridiplantae > Streptophyta > Pinopsida > Pinales > Pinaceae > Pseudotsuga > Pseudotsuga menziesii. The sequence continues at coordinate 1,086,514 of LPNX010344293.1, read as the reverse complement.
GTTTACTACCAACACATTTGCAAAATGATAGCCACTTCCAAGAGCAGTATTCCAAGAAGAACAGTGTGGAAAGAAAGAGGTGGTTCAGTCATGAGAACCCATGATGGGTGTGATGCTCGGGATTCTTACGAGCATGCAAGAGATTCCATGGGAGAAAATGTCTGTAATGGAAATGATGACATAGATTCTAATGGAAGGATATTCCAAGAGACACCGTCAGAGGTCACAACCACCATGAGAAGCTTGATTAAAGCCCAGGAAGAGTAGCATCAGTTGAATGCTTCCATGTTGCAAATTTTGATAGACTTGTAGAGGAAGATAGATTCTGGATGAGGTACATCAAGACCAGAAGACAGTAAGAGTAGCACTAGGAGGAGGAGAAGAACTTCCAGTGGTTCATCTGACTTTGAAGAATCCAGTAGAGATACAAGTTCATTTTCTCGTAAAAGGAAAATAAGAAGACACCATAGGGATCGCTCTTGGGATGAATTTAAGAAAGCTAAACCTCCTACCTTTGATGGTGAGATAAAGGCTGGACAAGAGGCTAAAGCTTGGCTTCTTGGGATAAAGAAGTACTTTCAAGTGCAGGATTATTCAAGAAACATGAAGGCAAGATTTGCCATATTCAATCTGAATGGAAGAGCATCCATTTGGTGGGAACACTTCAAGCAATTAAAGAATATCAGTGAAAGGAAAATGAAGTGGAAGCAGTTCAAGAAGTATTTCAGGCAGAAATACCTCTCCGATAGGTATTATGATGACAAGATTAAGGAGTCCCATGATTTGAGATTGGGACAAAAGACCATAGATGAATATGAAAATAAGTTTTTGGAATTGTTGAGGTATGTGTGTTACATCAGAGATGAAAAATTGAAGGTCCAGTGATTTCTGAGTGGATTTCCTCAAGCTTATAGAGACAGAATTGAATTTTATGAACCTAGAACTCTTGAAGAAGCAATAAGGGAGGATAAGTATTGCTATGAGCAAATAAAAGGTAAACCTGATTACCATAAGGCATGGAAGGACAAGAAAAATGAAAAGTTTGATCAAAGAAAGAAAGGTTTCAAACCTTCTAGATTCAGGAATCAGCAGAAGCAACCATCCCAAGCTACGAGTAAGCCAGTTGGAGTGACATGTGGAAAGCCTAAAGATGCACCACAAAACAAAGGTCCACTAAAATGTTGGAAATGTGAAGGACCCCACTTGCACAGATATTTTCCACTTGAGAATGAAAGTGAAAGTCCAACTTATAACATTCAGGAAGCAGAAACAGTGGGTCAAGTAGCAAGGGCATCCCCTAGAATTTATGCAGCACTAGAGGACCGCCAGGCAGATCACCAGTCAACTCTGGTTGAAGTTGTAGGTAATATCGTTGAACAATCTGTTTCTATTTTGATTGACCCTGGTTCTATTCACAGTTACATTACTATTAGAGTAGTGGAGATTTGTGCTTTTAAGAAGGTAAAGCATAGAAAATATTGGTTAGTTCAGCTAGCCATGGGGACTAACAGAAAGGTCAGTTAAATAGTGGAGAAATGTCCATTGGTTATGAATGGATTGATCACTTGTGTAGATCTGAATGTTCTACTGCTTGGTTCCTATGATGTCCTCATTGGAATGGATTGGTTAGAAGCTCACAGAGTGAAACTTGAATGTTATAACAAGAATTTTGAATGCACAGATGAAGAAGGAAACCCAATAGTTGTGACAGGTATTCCGAAGGTGATTTCAGTAAGACAGGTTTCAGCAATGTAGTTGAATAAGTTATGTAGGAATGGTTTCCAGTTGTATGCATATCATATTCTGGAACCAACAGGAGATGAAAATCCTAGGTTGGAGGACTATCAGGTGTTAAAGGAATTCAAGGATGTGTTTTCTGATGAGATTACAAGGCTTCCTCCAAAGAGGGACATTGATTTCACCATTGAACTTGTGCCAGGAGTAGAATCAGTGTCTAAGACACCCTACAGGATGAGCACACCAGAGATGCTAGAGTTGAAGATGCAACTGCAAGAGTTGTTGGAAAAGAAGCATATCTGACCAAGTGTGTCTCCTTGGGGAGCACTGATTTTGTTCGTAAATAAGAAAGATGGTACACTCAGGTTATGTATATACACACAACTAAACAAGGTTACTGTGAAGAATAAATATCCTTTTTCTAGGATTGATGACCTCTTTGATCAAATGAGAGGGGCAAAGGTATTTTCCAAGATTGACTTGAGGTCTAGTTACCATCAGGTGAGAATCAAGGACGAAGACATTCATAAGACAACCTTCAGGACAAGGTATGGACATTATGAGTTTGTAGTGGTACCATTTGGTCTCACCAATGCACAACTACATTTATGTTCCTTATGAACAGTTTCTTCAGTAAGTATTTGGACAATTTTGTTCTTGTTTTCCTTGATGACATTCTTGTTTATTCTAAGAATGAGGAAGAACATGAAGAGCATTTGAGATTGACATTGAAATTTCTCAAGGAGCATTAGCTGTATGCAAAACTGAGCAAGTGTGACTTCTACAGAGATCGAATTCAGTATTTGGGTGACATTATCTCAGAGGAGGGTATATCTGTGGACCCTTAAAAGATTGAAGCCATTATGAACTGGCCTACTCCAAGAAATGTGGAAGATGTAAGATCTTTTATGGGACTTGTAGGATACTATAGGAGATTCATTAAGGGATTTTCCAAGGTTGCATATGCCATCACTTACTTACAAAAGAAGGGGATAAACTTCGAATGGACTTTGAAGTGTGAAGAAAGCTTCCAGTGGTTGAAGAATCTTCTCACCAGTGCACCAGTATTGAAAGTTGTAGATCCAGAGAAATATTTTGTGGTATGTACCGATGCATGCGGAAAAGGGCTGGGAGGAGTCCTTATGCAATATAACCACGTGATATGTTATGAGTCAAGAAAGCTGAAGGAGCATGAGAAGAACTATGGCACTCATGATATTGAGCTTGCAGCCATAATACATACTCTCAATATGTGGAGGCATTACTTGGTGTGTAGAAGATTTGAACTCAGAACAGATCACTATGGATTGAAGTATTTGTTTGATCAGCCTACTCTGAATGCTAGGCAAGCGAGATCACAGGAATTTTTATGTGAGTTTGATTTCGAAATCAAGCACATAAAGGGAAAAGAAAATAAGGTAGCTGACGCGCTCAGCAAGAAGGTATAGGAAATGCATGTGGCATCCCTTAGTGTTTGCCAATCAGATTTGAGGTAGCAGATTGTTAATCATGTTGTTGGAGATGAATTGTATGAGCAGGTAAAAGACAAATTGCAATAGTAAAGTCTTGAGAAGAGGTATGAGGGATATAAATTGGAAGAATATGGCTTTCTTAATTATAAAGGTAGAATTTATATTCTGAATGTAGCAGATTTGAGGAGAGTTCTTATGGATGAAATCCATCAAGCTCCGTATTTTGGTCACCCAGGATACCAGAAGACAATTGCTACAACTAGAAAGCAGTACTTTTGGCCAAGAATGAAAAAGGACATGGCTGAATACATTTCAAGGTGCATGAAATGTCAATAGGTAAAGGTTGAGCATCAACATCCAGTAGGTTTGTTGCAGCATTTACCAGTTCTAGAATGGAAATGGGAAGTTGTTTCCATGGATTTTATTACAGGATTGACGATGACTCGGAGACAAGATGATTCCATCATGGTTGTAGTGGACAAGTTGACAAAGGTAGCACATTTTATACTGGTAAATTCTATGGATAAGACTGATGACATTGCAAAGATCTTTATGAAGGAGATTTTCAAATTGCATGGATTGCCGAAGGCAATAGTTCTGACAGATATGTCAAGTTCACTTCCAATTTTTGGAAGGGATTGTTTGCAAATTTGGGTACAAAGCCAAACTTCAACACTGCATACCATCCTCAAATAGATGGACAGACAGAAAGAGTTAATCAAGTGCTTGAAGATATGCTTCGCATGTAAGTGATGGACAAACAAACCAAGTGGAAAGATTACTTACACTTGGTAGAGTTTGCTTACAACAATGGACAGTAGGCATCCTTGGGGATGAGTCTGTATGAGGCTTTGTATGGCAGAAGGTGTAGGACACCAGTGACTTGGGATAACCCAGTGAATAGGGTTGTGCATGGACCAGAATTGCTCAAGGAAATGGAGCAAGAAGTTGTGAAGATTAGGCAAAATATGAAAGCAGCATAGGACAGACAGAAAAGCTATGCAGATAAGCGTAGGATGAACAAAGAGTTCAGTGTTGGGGATCATGTTTAACTTAGAGTGAAAGTAAAGAAGAGTTCCTTGAATCTTGGAAGTTGTTCCAAGCTATCACCTAGATATTGTGGGTTGTTTAAAGTGCTTAAAAGAATAGGGCCTATCGCATATAGACTTGCATTGCCTACTCTTACTATAGCTCATAATGTTTTCATGTTTCTTTGCTTAAGAAATATGTACATCATCCTAACCATGTGATAAATTGGGATGTGATTCAGGTGGAACCCGAGGGAGAGTTCCAAATCGAGCCAATGCATATCCTCGACTGGAAGGTCACAATGCTCTAAAACCGAGCCATACGGAAGGTAAAGGTGCAATGGGAGCACTACGGACCTGAAGAGGCTGCGTGGGAGCTGGAGGATGCCATGCGATTGGCACATCCATTTTTGTTCAATTCTACGGAACGCTGAGGCGATACCAGTGTAGCATTTGTTTAATTTTGTAAAGCACTGAGGACAGTGCTATTTAAGGGGGAGGGGAATGTAACACCCCGATTTTGACCCCAATGCATTAATATACTTGATATATATATATATATATATATATATATATATATATATATATATATATACATTGTAAATAATCATGGTGCGGAGCTAAAGGACAAGGCCCACCATCGATTTGGTTATGTTATGTTTGGATTGGAATTGTCACCGATGGTATATCGGGACATATGGCACGTATTAAATTGTGGCATCATGTAAATGTGCATTTTAATTAAATGAACCCAACCAACTGTGTTCACTGCAGCCAAATTGAGAAAGGGCATGATTTCCTAAGGTTAAGTTTGGGAATGTTAAACCTTGAACCTATGGGGGAAAATCCATGTGTCACCACCTTGTTTGAATGCTCTCCTTCCCTTGTCTCATTCAACCACCATTTTAATGTTTTGCTGTTGGTTAGGGTAGTTAATGATGGTAGTGGAGTGTGGTAGGACTACACTGCCTTGCCCACATGCACACTCCACCAAGATAACCCTCACGCTAGCAAGGAAAACCACTACGTCACGATCCCACTCTCTCCACGATTGCACTCTCTCCAGTGCCAATGGTTCAGTTTCCTCATGCGGGATAAGTTAAAAGGATCCACAATCCATTGTTTGGGGGTCGGTTCTTCCTTCTCTCACACTGATTTCCGGTATGTGGATATGTTTTTCCTTCTGTTCATGCACAAAATCAATTTTCCCTGGGTATTATCGAACTGTGCATTGTTCTGTTCTTCATGGTGGATTGGGTGTTGTAGATTGCTATGGTTTCCTCACTTTTCTCTAGCTATAGTCTCCTCCATGTATTGTTGGTTGTGTTCTTACTTTACAAAGTAGCATCTATAGTAGATTACAGTGGTTTTCTCCTGTGGTCTGTTGGCTATTGTTACCCCACTTTTGTTGGTTGAGTTACCTTTGTGATTTGGGTTGTTGTAGATCATTGTGAAATCGTTTTGGCCGTGATAGGTCCAAGAATGATTCAAGGAATTATTTTCCACTACCAAAGATTTAATTGCGGGTTTGCTGCAAGCACGCAGTGATTGGTCTTCAGACTGCATTGGAGTGGTGATGAGGGCCTGATGTGCTTGACAAACCTGGTGTGTTTGGGAACCACACAAATAGAACTAGAGGGATGGTTTTCTTCTCCACAACCCCTGAATAGCACTGGAAGGGAGATCAGGGTCTGAGGGACTATGTTGCAGAGAAAGGACTGATTTCCTTGTGTTGGGTGTGTGTGGGTGTCCTAGAAGCTAGGCTGGTTCTAGTGTAGGTGTTCGTAGCTCTTTAAATAAGCTCACCAGTTTAGCATTAGACCTTCCCAGCTCCTTGATGGCTTGATAAACCCAATGTTGTTGGCTTGGCTGATCTGAGGTTCGCTTGATAAACCCAACTGTGTTGGCTTGGCTGAGCTGTGTACCCTTGTGGTGTTGTTATCCTTGGCTATGTGTAAGCCTATTAGTTCCTTATTCCTTGGGGAATCATGCCTGGCTCAGGGGTGGCAGAGTTGCTGAGATATTAAGGAGCATGCAGGCCTATGGTTGGGTGGAACGTTGCAACGATGTAGCTGTTTGCGGGACAAGTTCTCATTAATATAAGTATTCTTGACTAATCTGTTTTGCAATCATATTTATTGCTGATGAATAATGATGATGTACATGTTGAATGTTGAATTGTATATGAATGGATGTTGTTTACTTCCACTATGTATATGAATGACTAATGCATCGTAGCAGGTTTTATGTTTTTGGGCATTTTGCTTCAGCATTATATGTATGTATATGTTCATGAGGCTAGATGCCCAAATGTTTGATGAATGGTAGCGTCCTCTTCACCGGTTGGAGGGTCTGGGATGTTATAGAAACCAAGTTTTTCTCAACAATATTTTCTTTGTGAGAAGGCTAGAAAAGAGCTTAAAGACAACCCATGGTGATATTTTTCATAAAGTTCGGTCCCAATGCCCGAGGAAGCATAAAAGGATGCAAAGGGAAAAATCTTTGGCTTGAGTGTGCCAAGGTGTTTGTTTTCATATGGTAGTCTACATAGTCTATAAAAGGAGATAAACACGATGCTATAGATGCCATTTCCTATACTTTAATGATCGGGAAAGGAAGAAAGGGTGCTCAACAATCTTTTCATTCTTTTAGGAGTCAGAAAATAGCTTAACAGAAACTCCGTTATGATCAACCAAAAAGGGGGAACTAATGGTGCCCCCTTGTGGGACAATGGATAGCGATCAAAGGTGGCCACATATGTAGTATGGATGGACCAGATGACTCGTGAACATTCCAATACATATCGAGGGAGACTCATGTGATGGTGCGCAAATCGAGGTGACTTTCAGGCAGTGGCCCAAAAATCATAGTGAGACCACAAGACAAGGGTCTCATCGAAAGATAGAGGATAGAAAATTGAACCCGATGATACGAATGGCATATCAAATGGTCTCCGGATGACTTTCACTAGAAGCTAGTGATGTTTCCCCTGGTGCGGTGGTGCATGGGGAAAAATTATACCAAATGGAGGCCTATGGGTACGGAGTTAGCTCAATGTACAATGTGTGATTCACGTGGTGACACACAAATCGATGTGACTCTGGGAAATGGCCCAAGGAATCAGTAGGGAAGGAGGTAGTCTAAAGGTCATTTCTTGACCTGGGAGCATTGTACAACTAGGGAGATACAAATAGGCCTCAACCTTGAGTAAGGTCTAGGGACTTGAAAGGTATGCTTATCATAGTGGTAGCTAGATCATACATGCAACATATTGTGTGCATGTGTAGAAGTGGGACCGCACCCTCTAGTGGCCTTCCAACAGTACAGGGGCAGGGTGGATGTATTAGATCCACCTACTCATGTGAAAATGATGCAATGGAGTTCTACAATGGACTCACTGTGAATAGACATGGAACAACAACTCGAGGAGGTCACCAACTCATGGTAAAAAATGATGTAAAACAAAAAATAAAAACTTTTCCCCAAGTGCTTCATGGTGAGCAACTCAGGCATAGGACCTCTGGTGAAGGAAATTGACCTTGCCTTGGAGACTTTGTAGTTGGCACAAAGTATGTGGGGGAAGAGTCTGGAATTCAATGGGAAGACCTAACTCCAAGCCATGAGTGAAGTGAAAAGGTGTAAAACTGGTGGTGATTTTAGACATCTCTCTATCATTGCGAAAGTGGTTCTGGGAAAGATCAGGTGGATCTTCCATGGGTGAGGAGATAGAAGGACTACTGGAGTTAGAGATCATGTAAATGGTTGTGGTGGTCGAGGATGAAATAGGAAGGTGGATCTCCTCAATGACTGTGATTTCAGATTCAAGGGAATGTTGTTGAATATTGCTTAGGGCAGCTCGAAACTCAGCTAATTCTTGGCAGTGGTGAGAATAATGTCCATACAAGCCACAAAGGGCACATGCATGATTTGTTCTCAAAGACTTGTTTTTTACTGTTGGCCCACTCGGGATGAAAACCACAGGGATGTTCTCCATTGTGTCCATGGCATCCAAATGTGTGTGGATGATGGGAATCTCAAGACAATTTTGTGTTGCATGACCGCATATGTCGCACATGATGCAAGGTGGAGTCGATCGATTTCAGTGGCTGCCTCTTTGGCATTTTTTCCCCTAGCCCTCTTTGGATGGGTCGAGGCTGGTATAAGCTCAGAAGGTGGTTTTTATGGGCCAAAAGGGGGGCATGATTCAACCACGATGGGTTGAACATGAGTCAATACAATGTGGGGCATCAGAGGTTGAGTAGGTGGCTCGAGATACCACATAGGAATCCCGAATGTGAAGTTGGGTAAGTTTAATGTAGCCATTACTGGCTTACTCACTATGCCAAATGGGGGAAACAGGAAGGGAATTGTGTAGACTGGGAAGGAGGCCCAGTAATTCCTAAGGTGACTTTGTTTGGGGATGTGGTTACGATTGTGGTTGGGGTTTCTACTCCATATGGTGTTGCGGTTGGGGTTGGGGTTGTGGCTGCGATTGTGGTTGGGGCTGCGACTGCTATTGGGGTGGTGGATGCGGTTGGGGATTCGGTGCTATGGTTTTGGATGAGAGAATTCATAAATCCATAGTGTCTCTTGGTGCTGGTGGAGGTGGTAAGAATGGGAAGGAAGTCGTCATGGAAGTGTCGGTGAACAATCTTGGTCCTATGACCATCAAGGGAGGGACCACTGCATTGTTGATGGAGGTATCAATGGTAAGGATGACATTGGCTAGTGTGGTTAGCCCTTGTGGATCATGGTAAGTTAGTTGGTCCATTGTCACAATATTCCCATCATGGGGGAACATCATGAGACAAAAAATGGTAGACACCATGGCTTGCATAGAATACATGTAGCTACGTCCTAGGAGAAGGTTGTAGTCCAACTAAGCGTTGATGACTTCTATGTTAATTAGGACGGTCTTCCTTGCTAAAGATATGAGGACATGCGGAAGGATGCCTTGGGCTCTGGTGGGGTGGCCATCATAGGCATGCAGCGTGGTGGTGGATGGTTGTAGGATAGGGGACCCAAGTTTCTGCCAGACGAAGGTTGACCTAACGCAAGTGAAGTCCCCCTCGTCAACAATGCACCGGTGCATGACCAAATTTTGAATCCACACCAAAATATAGAAGGAAATGGTTGATGGCATTCTGGGATCTCCATTTTTCAAATCAAATGTGATCAATCTAGAGATGGAGGGATCTACGGCACTGAGGGTGGCTAGTAAGGCTTTCCACTGTGTTGGGCATGTTTTAAGTACCTCGAGAGAGGACATGGTTGTAGGTGATTCGGCCAAATTGTTAATGATACTGTAGTTAACTTCTGCTCTTACATTGGTGTTGTTGGTGAGGTGCATGAAGGGGAGATGCACACCTCTAGCTTCCCCATCCATGGGAGGGAAAGGAAGGTGAAGAGGTGCGTTGGTTATGTTTGATGTGGATGTTGTGGATAGGTCATCAGTTTCAGTAGCGGATCCGTACTGGTTCTGACTGGTCTAAAGGTCGATCTCTTCACTTGTCATCACCAGTAGGTGACGGATGCCTAATTCTATAGGTGGGGGCATAGTGGGAGCTGCAGGAGCAGGTGGGGGAAATGACCCAATTGCTACCAGTCCTTGGATTGGTAATGGGTTCTGTAGCACCATGGGTGGAGGGCTTGGTGGTGTTGGGCTCTTTTGTATTTGGGTAGCCGCATTTTTTCCTCTCTAGGCTTCATCTTAGAGGAATTTCTTGGCGCATCCCATAAGAGGACATTCATGGGTATAGTGCTCGTAGACACTACACAATTCACATGGGTGGTTGGTTCGCAACAGAACATTCCTTCGAGGTAGATTGGGATGTTGGGGGTTTTGCGGTGGTAGATTGATGCCATTACGGGGGGGTTAGGTTGCTGGCCACCTCTTTGGGGTTGGTTGTTACTCTGATTCCTAGCTTAGTTGTTTCTACCTTGTCCTTGTTGGTTGTTGGGGGCATGTTGGATGGGACAATTATGCTGAGCAAACACTTGTCCCAAAGATGATGGCAGATCTAGGACGGGGGCTGGAGCGACTTGTGTTGGTGGTGTGTAATAGACTGGGGGTGCTGGAGGTGCCACAAATTTGGTCATCTGTCCTGAATATTGTTGTGTCATCCAAGTAGGTACATAGGCTTGTTGTGATGGTGCATGTTTTGTATAGAATTTCGTGGCTACAGATTGAGACATCATTCTTGAGTAGTTGGGAGCTTGGTTTGGGTAGGAAATACTTGGGGTGTTGCTTGGATGTGGTGGCATCATGGGTGGTGTTGCATGATGTTGTGATTGATGGGAGATAGAGCCTATGATTCTATCTATAGCATGGGATGCCCCCGGTGCACCATGGTAGGAGTTTCCTACACAGGGAACGTCTATAATGATGGTATAAATATAGTCAGACTATGCATAAATCAGGTCAAACTGTTGGCCTTCAAGATGGCATCTTCCTCTATATGGAGACACTTGGAGGTGACATCCTTGGCTATGGGTGGTAGCATGGTTTTTAGGAACCAGTCGAGTAAAATATTATCATCAAGTTGGATCTTACATAGGATGCGACATCGTCGCCACTCGTGGATGTTGCTAGTTATGTGGGTCGTAGTGTTTTGGCGAAAAGATAGTAGGATCTCCACCCCTTCGTCATATCTGATGAGGAGTTGGAAATACTATAGGAACATGAAGGCCAATGAGTTAAAGTGTGGGTACTTGGCTTGTGGTAACTCAATGCACCATTTGGCTGCAGCACCTATGAGGGTGCGTTGGAAAAGCCTAAGTCTGATCGAGTCATATGCAATGTTGTTTGATGAGAACCATAGGTGAAATGTCATTATATGGTTTTGGGTGCATTTCCCTGCCTTCCCTTAAAACTTAGGGATGTCTAAGGGGAGATTGGGTTGCATGGGAGGCTAATGGGCTTGATGGAAAATGGGGTCATTGGTTAACTTGACCAAGTTAGGAAAGTTGAGGCATGCCATGAATGGGAGGTTAGACCCAAGGTTGATGTGGGAAGGAGCGATAATGGTAGTGGGGTTTGAAGGAACCTGATGTCCCTGAATGATTGGGGGCTCCTGTGGTTGACTTCTCGAAGTGGGGATAGTCGTAGAAGGGCCATTGCCCCCATGTATGACAGGTGGGACAATTTGACTGGTAAGTATGGGTGGAGGAAGTTGACTTATGATAGTGTGCATGACAGTGCTAGGAACACCAGCAGGCATCTTGGTGGCTGTGTGAGATATGGACATGGGTCCACTCCCAATCACTGGATCTGGGTTTGCGCCAGCCATGGGGCTAGATGGTGTAGTGTGTAAGTATAGCTCAGATTGATATGAGTCTAATTCTGAGTCAGAGGCTATGTGTCCTTTTGACGGTGTAGAGGGTCGTCGAGAATGGTCTCGATGGTGTTGGTCTAAAGACCCAAACTAAGTTTGATCACCTCTCATGTGTGAGGAAGAGCGTGGTGGATCAATCATGTCTATTTGTTGGACCAAATAATGTAACAGGAAATGATGATCTGGACCTCAGTTTCAGTGGCTTCCTATTGGCTTACAGGTGGTCACTCGACCACCAAGACTACAAGGAGACAGTGCTTGGATTTTTCCTCATAGAAGTGCTAGTCAATCGATAGGGGTCATTGCTTGTTTCTCTTGGTGATTCCTCTCAATGTGCCAACTACTTTGGGGTTACCATGGTACTCCTCACAATGAGTTTTAGGGTGGAGCCCATGTACTTCCCATGGTTTAGTGTATGAGAAATTGTTCATTTTAAAATAATTTTATGTTATTATGCTTTAGTTTTGTGAATTTGTAACCATGGTTTATGAATACTTCCTAGTAGATGTTTCTGGTTTGTTACAGAGATTGAAAAAATGGGCAATCTCTCATGAAAACTAGTGAAATTTTAAACAAAAAAATTGAACATGCAACTATTACACTTTGAACAAATTTAAACCTGCTAAATGACTACCTTACCCTTGTATTCTTTTTCAACCAAGAAATATTGTTGGGCTCTCAACAAAGTGCGAACAATCCCACTCGTAGATCCATAGGTCACTCTTTGAGTGTAGGGTTGGTCAACAGGGATGATGCGAACACTGTGAGACCCCCTAGGCCTCCCACCCCCTCTACCTTCCAAGTCACTCATTTTTAATGGTCTCAAAAAATGACAAGGATAAGTGCCTATTACTATACTTGCTTAACCCTCCGTCTTATCTCAGAATACCCCAAAGGGTGGTGACTAAGTAGAGGAGGAAGGTCTAGGAAAGGGGTTAATTTCCAATGTTTAAATGAAAAACTAAAAATCAACTGACAGTATTTAAGCTAATCCTTTAAACAGATTTACATGCATTAATAGTCAACCAAATATGTCATCAACCTGCAAAATTTCTTTAAGACAGAGACATGAGCGTGCACCTGTAGAGGACCTATTTTTTGGGAGGATTGTGATCAAAATATGAATAATTATCTCAAATGATTGAAACCCCACTTTGGAAACATCACCATTTACCCCTAACCGCAGACAGATTTGCAAATGGATCAACTATTTGGGCAGAAAACATGACTGAACAGAGGTGAATTTTCATAAATTCGGTTCGGCCATTTTTGCATAGTTGAATGATATTCAAATCAAGGAACGTCCAATAGTAACTGGTACTATGGCCGAACCAATAACAAAAATGAAAGCAAAATATCTATCAAACTAAGTAAGAAAATACCTACCAAACTAAGTAAGCAAAAAATCTATAAAACTAAAAAAAACATAGGGATCTTGTGGGATCGACCTGGTATGGTCGCCAATCTGTAGCCAGGAAAAGGCCCTAGCTACATGTTGAAACACCTACCTTTCATCTATAGGATGAAAGGATATACATTCTATGGGTGAAAGAAAAACTTGCAACAAGTCGTTAATGGAGAACCTACAGCACACTGTTAAAGAAATGAATAAGTAAAACCCTGCAATAAAAATGTTAGCATTAAAATAGCTATGAGAAACTAAGCTACAAACTAAACAACAAGAAAAAACCATTATACCTTCTATCTATGGAGAAATGGCCACCATGCCCTTGCTCGGGATGCTACCTCTCTCTATGTATTAGGGCTTTGGCTAATGGAGCAAGTGGAGGAGAGGGATGAATAACTTTAGAGATGTGGGTCTCAAGGCACTCATATGGGAAGAGTAATGGTAGGAAAAGAAGGAGTGTTTTGAGAGTGACCCCCACCCTTGTATTTATATTTTTTTCTCAAGTTTTAGGGTTTTAAGCCCTTAGTTAGGGCCTTAAGTCCTTTTTAGGGTTTTAATCCCCTTTCATCCATTCCTTAGCTCCTTTAGGGTTCTTAAGCCCCTTTTAGGGGATTTATCCCTTTCTTGGAGGCTCTAGCCACTTTTGAGAGCTATTTTGGCTATTTTATGGGGTTTTTAATCCCTTTTTGTGCTTTTTTAGCCTTTGCAAGCATGTGGGGGTCAATGGGAGAAATAAAATAGATGTATTTGCATGGTGTAGGTCATATAGATCTAATTGGGTGATTTTTGGGTTAACACCCGTTATCCTCAAGAGAGGATACTATCGTCCATAAGTGAATATGGGTACTCTCCATGTGAGAGTAGCATCTGTAGGGCCATCCTTAGCTAGTAAGGACCACTCTCATGAATAGAGTGTTATGCCTGCCATCCTCAATAGAGGATACTATCATCAACAAATAAATGGTGGACCTTGTCAACATCTTCAAGAATACTTGGCCTCTTTCATGCTGGAGCATCACTATCATCCCATCATCGGTGTTAGTCTCATCATCAATACCCCTTTTTTTGGAGGATCCAAATTATCAACCTGCTTCCCCCTTCTTTTGAGGAGGGTTCATAGTCTCAACCTATTCTTCCTTTTTGAGGATAGCCCATATCTTCGACTTGTTCCTCCTTTTTGAATAAAGTCTACATATTTGACTTGTTCTTTCTTTCTGAAGAAAGTCCATACCTTAGACTCATTATTCCTTTCTGAAGAAATTCCATATCTTTGTCTTGTTCTTCCTTTCTAAAGAAATTCCATATCTTTGACTTGTTCTTCCTTTATGAAGAGAGTCCATATCTTCATCATTCCTCTTTGTGAGGAATTATCTATATCATCATCACTTTTCCTCTTTGCAAAGAAAATATTGAGTATCAACATCACTATTCCTCCTTATGAAAAAATTCTTCAGTATCAATATCACTGTTCCTCCTTACGAGGAAAGTATTTTCAAACTACACCAAGCTTGTCATGGAATCTTGGTCACCATATCAACAACTTTCTCATCGGTACTCACATACTAGAGTTTTATGTCTCCCTTTGGTACCATATTCCATAGGATTCTTTGTCATCTTTATGCAACACTAGTTGTCACAAAGAATCACAGTGGTATCAAACACCATGTCAAATAGTCCTGATATCAGTTTTTCGAAGCCATATGGCTTCCTAACTAGTGGAGAAAGATGCAATGTACTATGCTTCAGCTATACTGAGAGCAACACTGTACTAAATGATGATATCATGGTGGATCCCCGACAATAACATCCACTTGAGGTGCTCTTTCTATCTACGACACTTCCTTCCCAATCTAAATCTGTATATCCCTATAATCTATAGTGATGATCTCTACCATAGTAAAGTCCCAAGTCTATCATACCTTTAAGGTACCTCATCATGCTTTGCAGCTATCAGGTGAACACATATAGGATTACCTAGATGCTGACTGAAGGTGTTCACAACAAAGTGTATATCTAACCTTCTGTTCATCAGATACATTAACAACTCAATAATATTTATGTACTGAGTCATATCCACTAACTCTAATGTCTCCTCAGAAAATAGCTTCATGTTGGTATCCATGGGTGTGGACATGGATTTACAATCCAACATATCAAATATTCTTTAAGATATACATAGCATACTTTCCCTAGTTTGGAAAGATTCCTTCTAAGCTCTTTGACACTTTCAGCCTGAGGAAATAAAGCATCAATCTCAGATATTCATCTTCAATTCTTCATCTAGCCTTGTGTAAGATACCACACTCTTGCTTTCTAGTTTGGGTAATATATCACAAACATCATTATTGTATTCTTCCATCATTTATTCTACCATGATTCCATTCTTTCAGGTCATCAACATATCCTAGTATTCCGTATTCAACCTTGAAGGTTGGAACCCTCTTTACTCTTGGTAAAGTCTTGGTCCATCAGGAAGTTTTCCATTCTGTCGTACCAAGTTGAACTCAAAGATATTATGTAGTCACTACCCCTGAAGCGGAGCATCATCTTCCCTCTACAATTTGTACTAGAGTGACAGGTTTCATCTTCTCGTACTATGTATCCATCTTAGGTTATTGGATACCAAGATCCCTTTATCTTGAACTTTGTCGAAAAGTTCCTCTCGCACCCATATGTGAGCTTGTTGTCTTCTATAGGTTTCTATGTTCATCCTTGTAGAAAAGGTTAAGATATTCATCAATCTAGGTGATCTTTCAAGCTCTTGGATGTGCTTATCTATGGGTTCCTTCTAAGCTTGTACAAAGCATATTCTGTACAGGTGGTTCTTTTCTTAACATATACTTCTACTGAAGAAGTGTGTCTGGTCAATAGAGTATGTCATGCCATAGTCTATTCTTTCTAAGAAAAAATACGAACCTTTCTTTGTACACATGTTCTTGTAGATCCATATGGAAGACACTATGAAATTTCCTTCAGGTCTTGGAACCATATCGTAGACATCATCCCCCATGATCAACTGTTACTCTTTGATCATAGCTTCTTACATAGCTGGAAGGGTTTGCATAAATGATGTCACCCAACTATGTCACACAGCTAGAGTGTGTCTAAGGCCTCTTAATTTGGCTTGGAATTCACATCATACTTCTCTTCATCTTGAATTATCTCTCTTGTCCTAGATGGTATTCATCTCTTGAGGTGGATATATCGCTCTCCGAAGCTCTTTCTTCTGTCACAATGTCCCTAACCTTGGGAGATTCAGGTTCATGTTTATTGGAGTGAATATTGAATTTTCATCACTTGTTCTTTAGAACAAGTCTCAATCTTCTTTTCTAGTAGGCGTTTATATATGACCTTTCCTATAAGTCAAATTCACCAGTTGTATGGCTAGAACCATTTCATAGGACATATGCATAAGGACAAATTCTTATGCATCATGCAACTATTTTATCCAATACAACATTTATACATATCTTAAGGAAAATTTCTAAATGCCTTCCATCTCTACCATGACATAATTGAGATTATGCACTAATTCAATATGTCAGCAAAGAGGTTTCATTCTAGATAAGTAGCAATGGAGAGTTTTATAGCACCATGGGCTACTTACCCATTGTTTGTGCCAGAAATTGTTCCTAAGGCTAGGGGAACAAGCCAACACAATCTCAAGAGAAAATCTCAGTTCAAACTAGGGTTTAGGGT